>CM054059.1:260910287-261291164 GCA_028641055.1 Alopecurus myosuroides | reverse complement strand
GCAGCTGCTTGTGATTTCTGTCCAAAGGAAGAAGAAAGAAAAGGGAGTTTTCAAGAAACCCCCCTGAAGTTTTGGGAAAAAGCAACAAGGTTCTTTTCTTTTATAAAACAGAATAGAAAACCTTGCTTTGAGGGCCTTTTTGTAAGAATAAAAATTGGCAAAAATTATCTTTGAAAAGCTCATGAAATTTTCAACAACACCATGTGTCACTTTGGTGTAATTGAAATATTTTTCAGAACAAGATTTTGGGAACCAAAATAAGAGCTTTTTGTGGAATTTTTTTCAAACCATTTGAATTCATAATTTAAATTGGTTTGAAACATGGTTTAAATTGTTCTTTCATGCATGTATGAGATGCCAACAACACCACAACCCTTTTGAATAGCAAAAAAAATTGGGATGTTACAAAACTACCCCCCTTACAAGAATCTCGTCCCGAGATTCCCGAAGGAGAAGAAAGAAGGAACACCGGTTTTGAACGATCTTCTTGAACCTTACGGTTCTTTTCTCGAAGAGGTTCATCCGTAGCACTTGCGAAGATTCTTCAGCGGCTACACTTTAGGTAAGAGGGAAACTCTTAGGAAATGATTTTCACGAAGATCGAGTATCTCATGGCTAACTCAGAACAAGAATGTTCGTCAAGAACTTTTGAGTTAACAGGCATGAAACACATCAAGGTAACGGGGGAATAAGAGAAGGTTTCAAGGTTTTGGACGATGGTTCTTGAAAGGATTTAGAATATGAGCTTTGCATAGGACTTTAAATCCTTTTGCAAAAGAAAGGTTGAACAACTTGTGACATAGAGGTTTCTTCAAACAGAATACCAAGATGGAGAGGATAGTCTTGAACATCACAATGTAATATCCATAGACGAGGGAAAACACGAGAAAACACTGTAATCGTGCGTCGGAGAAAACTTGATACATGATCATGTTCACTCTTCGGAGTGGACACAGAAGATAACGGGACTTTCATTCCGTCAAAGCTTGTCGAAAACTTTTTCAAGGATTGGTATGTTACTCCACGGCAGAAGAGGAGTAACCACGGAAGGTTGCAACACCGTAATTAGAGAGGAATTCTTGGTCACACCATAAGGATGGTTAACCAACGGGGATTGAAACACCAGAAGGAATAGGGAATCTCTTTCCTATGGTGGTTTGGACGTAGACATACATCTACCACATGGTTAAGACTCCCTGGCTGGAGTGACTGACAAATTCACACAATGTGTGAGATGAACGGAACTTCAAGTATAAACAACTTGAAAAGGGAAACTGATCAATGGGGTTACAAAACACCAAGAGATGTTCTCACGAGGAACTAGTTTTCACGATAACTAAGGTTTTGGAGGTTCAACGAAGAGACATTGGAAGAATCAACTTCCAGGTTCTGCTGGATGTTCTGGATACCAATATCAGGCTTATACAAACCTTCTATAGGTAATCAAGTGGAAGATGAACTCCGGTTTGGAAGAACGGGAAGGGAAACTTCTAGAATGAGTCACACAAGAATTCTCACAGAGAGTGGTTGTTCTTACGAATTCAAAGAGATATGATATTAGGCCTTCCGGCTAATTGTGTCAACCACCACATCAACCATGCCGAATTCTGAAAAGACCTAATTCAATACCCTTGAGAAAACACCAACCATCGTTGCTGCTTGAGATTCAGCTCTGGTTAGTGGATTGAATAACTGAGACTCAAGGTGTTTGATCGAATAGCTTGCACCGTTTACCAACGAGATACGTATGTTGGATTCTCAAGATATGGACTACGATGCCACACTCGAGAAGATGAGTGAGATCGCAGAACTCATGTATTAGCAACTTGTGGAAGACGGTTGCACCTACATGGACTGCTTGCGATGAAACACATCAGAGTCCTTGTTAGGAAGATGATTACAAAGATAACGAAGTTCATAGACTTCTTCTCTTTACGAACAATCAGTCAGTGGCTTAGTGTGGATGTAAACTTCTTCGGATAGATGGAGGTAACAACCTACCGTCTCAATAGTAATCTACACCTGCATGACCAACTTGGGGTTATTCCCGAAGGAACAAGAAAACTTTACTCGAATCCACGGCGACAACTTTCACCATCAGCACATGGACTGGAGTAAGCCACTTCGAACCTCTAGAACACAACTTCGTGATGACACAAAGGTGGTTCGCAAAAGTTTCCAACATTAGTGCCATTTGTTCAGCATGAACCTCTTGCAACTTGGGAAAAATAGGAATGTCATCGATGGGCTCGAAAACACACTTATGAAAACACTCCAAGAAGAGGGATTCATATGCGATATGAACAAGGCAGAATATTGGTCAGACCATAGGACATGAAGATGTACTCGGAAAAACACCATGAGTAGAAGCACCATCAAGATAATCCTTGAATCTGGACTGGATCTGACGATAGCCCAAATCAAATCAAGGTAGAATGATAGCATGGCCATTAAAGAGATACTATCATGCTTCAACACGAGGAAAAACTAGATATCCCTTATCAAAGGAACAAGTTAAGCGGAGCTTTTGCCTTTCAACTCTCCAAGTTATTGTTTAAGCTCAACCAACTAGTCCGGGATATCCAACAGAGTTCCTTGGAGAAAGGAGCAATCCAGATTACCCCTTGTTTAGACATAACGGTCAGGTAATAACCTGGTGATACTTCTAGAAAGACAACCAAAACATCACAACCTACCGGTATGTCTTAGAAATCGAAAGGAGGCATGTTTTTTTTAAGCAACTGATATGGTCTGGAGAGCTTTGGCATGAACCTAACTCTCTGACCGAGGATGTGCACCGGAATGGACGGGTTTGGTAACACAGTTAACTTCATAAAGAGGCTGGGTGACCAGTAGTGCTAAGAAGGATACAGATGTTTCTCAGACTTTTCAAAGCAATAAGAATTGCTAGGAGCATCTGATACACACATCAATGAATAGACCCATCATTCTCATGCATTCAAGCTTGAAAGGAGGGTGAATGAAGACGTCTAGGAGCATCACTTCATCCATAAGGCCATGAAACTCAGCACGACCTCTTGATACAAAAGAGTGTGATACTCGAAGGTAGAACAGAATAGAAGCTGATAAAACTTCTTCAATCTGCGGATTACAAAACTTTGACCTGGTTCTAGAGATGAACGAGGTACTGGAGTTTGTTTCTCCTGACATCCCAAGGTGGAATGTTTTGACGGAACTCAAGAGAAAACGCATTGGAAGAATCCAACACACATATGCAACTTGGTTTCCAAACAACAGACGAAATTCGGAAAGCAACTAAAGAGTAGGAACGTGCTCTGGAAAGTCCTGAGATCACGTTGGATGCACAGGGTAATACTCATGTGTAGAACCCATGGTAAAAGGTTGGTATAGCTGAACCAAGAACAAAGATATGAGAATCATAAAGGACACTCTTGTCGTGATCCTTTTGATTCCTAGAGAAAACCTATGGCTATTGGAGCTGAGATTACCTAGCCATCCTGAGGTAGAACAGATTCTTCAGGATCCAAAGAAACAGAACTTGGGTTAAAGGTCAGCATCCTGTACTGATAGAGTGAGAATCACATGGTTATGAAACCACACAACTCAACTCACCACAATTCAGCACATTCCGGGACCTTCGGTTCAAGTCCAAGGTTATAAACTTCGAGAAAGGAGTAACTACTATCTTAGTGCCTTGGAGGACACTACGAATAGCAATCACAGAGTATCTCTCAAAGGACATTGATAGCTCCGGAACAATTTGAGCAGAGGAAGAATACATTCGAGATGAAAAGGAAATCTCGAGGTTCAGGATTTAGAACTTGGAAACATGTAGGAATGTGGAATCCGGACAACTTTGGGGGATTAGGATGGAAAGGAAATCTCCCAGTTTAAGAGATAACGGAACATGGAACACACACGACTCTAGAAACTTTAACACTAGGTCAACTTGGGTAAAAGACGTCCTTGCCAAAGAAGGCACCTAGGTTTTGAATGACTAGAAGAGATAGTAAAACCTTTTCAAATCAAAACAGGTAAGATGACCCAGAGTTAGAGCGATACCAGGTAAGGAGTAAAAAGAATCCTAAGAAGGTTTTCACAATCCATTTGGGGTTTTAAAATAGGTTTCACAAACACTAGACTCGACATCGACCAAGCAGTAAGGTTTTCCTACAGGCAGTCCTGCTCTGATACCAAGACTTGTCACGACCCCGGACCCAGAGATATACATACTGTTATGTGCTCCTAGCCATGGACTCACAAGGGCTTCAGGGTTACCAGCCCCGGCCGCAACAAACAACGGCAGGCAGACCGGATTCATCGGCACGTAGTCCGAATCCCCAGTCTACTACTCCTTGTATCCATGCTAGTCATAACCAACTATGCATACCCAAGCGGCCACGAGTCGAATGAAACTGAAGGAACGGGACCAAAGTTATACAGAGCTGCTATGTGTCCAGAAAGTGCAACAACAATCGAGGGTTACTGGGGTTACCTCGCCCCAGGCCGATCAAATCGACAGGCGGGCTCGGACATGGATCATCGGCTCCACAACCCCTCGACTGCGACAACTATGCAGGCATAGCCAAAACTGTATAACAATGAGCTCGAAACCAACAACCGATCAAAGCAGTACTCTAAACATGAAGCTTTATTAAACAAGTGTTACTAGAGTATAGCTTACAAGCAGAGGTCACACGACCCAACATTACATCAGATAACGGAAGGCAAATTATGTTGCTAGTCAACAAGAACCAAAAAGGCCTAAGAGGCCGCAACATAAGGCGACGTCCCAGCCCATAGATTCCAGGCTGCTACCTGGGAACCCCAAACTACTTGTCGATGTCCACGTCGAACCACCACCGATGGAGTTCTTCTCCTGAACCAAAATTAAGCAAACCTGAGTACGGGAGGTACTCAACAAGACTTAATTAACCTATTATATATCTGCTATCTTCAGAAAGGGTTTTATGAAGGCTGTTTGCGTAAAGCAATCTTTGTTTTGCAAGTTGAGGAAGGAATAGCACGTCTCATGGAGTATTTTGAAAACAGATGAGAAAGCTACTCAGCTACTGAGATAATCATCTTCTTGTATTCCACCAAGTCTTTCTCATTCCCACACTATCTCATGCTACAAGGATCACCCCTCCCGGCATCTCCGGGGAGGCACCCTTCAATCATGGTTAACAAGTTTTAGTCATTCCGTTGAAGTTATCTATGATCACAGAATCCGTTGCCAAGTCGTCCGTAACCGTGGACACGGCTTCTCGAGGAGATTTATCCCTGCAGGGGGTACACTTTACCCACACGTACCATCCGACTCTTAACGCCACATGTACGCTCATCCGTGGAGCGCGGCAGAGGGTGGCTGGCCACGACCTTTACCTTGCTCGACCCTATCCATGAGTCAACCCAAACAGGGCCACCCCGTCAACAGGATGTTGGCCACCTCCTGACGGCACCTGTTCTGTGAGTCGGGATCAAGATCCGAGTACGTCCATCACTTGTCCCGGTCACGCCCTAAGTTTTCTCCAAATCGTTTTCTGACTCACACGCAGATGGAAAGATCAAACTACGTGACTCATGGACGTGGCCAAACAAGTTAGTTGGTCGAGCGCGGTCTGTTAGGCCCCGCGTGTGGTTGCACGCTCAGTCTTGGCTTCGAAGGCGAGAACTCGCTCCTAGGGGCATGAACAGGACAAAACGCCACAACCCATTGTGGCCTCACATCCATGCCGTTGTTTAAACAGGTTATCAAATATAAATCAAAACACAACAACCTATCATAGTAGATTCACGCAAATGACCAGATCCATCAACCGGATGTATCAGATCACAACTAGGCATGGCTAAGCAAGACTCACAGGGTTTAGCGGAGCGCGCACAAACAAACCTATAGCTGCTAGGTGCAGTGGATCAGGATATCTAGGTTATGCAGTATATAGGAGAACTCTATCTACTGACATCAAATAGTTTGGAACCGAATGCAAAGTACGAGATTCAAATCACTTTGAAATCATATATGAGCAGATAAGAGGTTATGCTTGCCTTGGTTATAAGAAAACCAGATAAAGGATCTTCAGGGATAAGAGCTTGACTTGTCGGTTAAGATCAAGTATTCGTCATGGAATTGTTGGCCTTCTCTTCGGAGTCGGATTCTACCGAGGGGAAAACAACACCGAAAGAGAAATAACAATCAACACATGGCATCGATGCAATGCGCAATATGTATGCATGAGCAGGTTAATGCACTGAGATAAAGCCCTAAACATGTTCGATGGTTTGCTAGGGTTTGTATGGTATTTATGCATTTTTATTGAACTTAGCCCGAACTAGACCCCGGAGGGCAATTCGGGTGGTTATGAAGGTGAGTACCATTTTAAAAGCTCAAATGAGGTTAAAAACATCATAAACATGTTGCACTTGTCATTTTGAGCAATTTGGTATATAACTTTTAATTTTCTAATTTTATTGAATAAAAACTTATTTTTCTATTTTAAAAGATTAAACAACATTAAAATAATGTCCAAAAATGAAATGTGTCAAACATGTATGAAAGTGACATTTTTGGGTAGCTTACATTTTTCTGAACACAACCATATTTTTATTTCATTTTTCTGATTAATATATTATTAGTTATTCAACTTACAAAATTGATTCATTTTCTGAAATTATAAAACAGGGGAGATATGACATCACTGTGATGTCACTGTGACATCACAGTGCTGTGTTCTTCACGGATAGGATCGAATTCGATCGAATTCGCGCGCGGTTCAGGAATTAAACTATACCATTAGAGAGAGGAGGACATGGGGAGTTGGGGGATGCCAGCGGAGGGCCTAATGGCCACCGGAATCCTCGCCGGCGGCGAGCATCCGTAGCGGCGCTCAGCGGCGCACGGAGGCAACGCGATACAGAGGGGGAGGTGTTAAGGCGAGGGCACCACGAAGCTCACCACAACGCGGGGAGTCTGGGGGAGTGGTCGAGGTGGCGAGGTAAGGTTGGAGGCGGCGGCATCGACCGCGGCGACCACCGGCCGGACTTGGAGAAGAAGAGGTCGGCGCGGCGTCTGCGAGCTGTCCCGGCTCGATTCTCTCCACGGGAAGGTAAAGGGGAGGCCGGCGGAGCTCCTCGTGGTCTCCATCTGCACAGGGATGGCCGGAGACGGCGGGGAGAGGCGGCGGCCGACCGGACAGTACGGCGTCCGCCCAGGCTTTTACAGAGAGCGGGATGGAGGGCGCGCAAGGAGGGGGGTTCTGCGAGCTCTTCTCGGTCTGGACGTTTCCTCGGCGTTATCTGAAGCGAGGGGATGGAGCATGAGGTGGCAATCGGCCATGGGGCTCGGCCACGCAGCTGCTTGTGATTTCTGTCCAAAGGAAGAAGAAAGAAAAGGGAGTTTTCAAGAAACCCCCCTGAAGTTTTGGGAAAAAGCAACAAGGTTCTTTTCTTTTATAAAACAGAACAGAAAACCTTGCTTTGAGGGCCTTTTTGTAAGAATAAAAATTGGCAAAAATTATCTTTGAAAAGCTCATGAAATTTCCAACAACACCATGTGTCACTTTGGTGTAATTGAAATATTTTTCAGAACAAGATTTTGGGAACCAAAATAAGAGCTTTTTGTGGAATTTTTCTCAAACCATTTGAATTCATAATTTAAATTGGTTTGAAACATGATTTAAATTGTTCTTTCATGCATGTATGAGATGCCAACAACACCACAACCCTTTTGAATAGCAAAAAAAATTGGGATGTTACACATGGCATCATAACAGAAGTAATAAATTCCTAAATATGCTAGAATAAAACATACACTCATGAAATGAAATAAAAGATAACAACATTAGAGAAAAACTACAATTTCTAGTGGTGACACTAGTTCAACACTAAAGAAGCAAACAATGCTACAATGATGCTTAACTCTAAACAAGCAAGTCATGAACATAAATATACCTACTAACAGCACACAAACCATACACATGCTAGTAAGCACAATGATCAAATAATTCTATGAAACAACCATTAAGCATGCATAAACCAATTCTAGTAATACATGCTTTTCTAATTAATGAAATTGCAAGCAAACTGTGACGCCCCGGGATCGGGCACTATGCAGATTTCAGCATCTCCGCCAAAATCAACCTAATAACCGATTCCAGGTTGCCACTTGTGATAACATTACAACAGTTCACGAATAATCCACAACAACAACAGAAAAGATATATACAAGACGACTCAAACGAGTCAAGGATGCAACTGATACAATACAAAGATCCAAATGACAGCGGAAGAAACAACATAGTGTCCGACTACGGACAAGATACAAATTGGACTAAGAGTCCTGAAGATAACCGAGAGCGTCCAATCCCTGCCCAGGCCAAGCCGGAGGGATTCCCAAGCTAACGTCGTCAGACTTCAAACCTGTTGACTGCAATGTGGAATATGCAGCCACGAAATGGATTCGTGGGTCAGTACGGTTAAGTACTGGCAAGTGGATAAACCATACTCACAAGATACCAGCGTAACCAATCATCACAAGATACAAATACTTTGGCCTCAACGGAAAGGAAAGGATTATTGCAAAGAAGCGGCAGCGGGCTGCACCAACTAACTACAGATACTCGATACAACATCCGGCTAAAAGAGGGGGGGATAAGATAGCGTATCGTAACCAACTACAACTAACATCAAACAAACCCATCCTGGATCTCGCCCCTTGTCCAAAGAAGCAATCCGAGGATAACTCACACAGTTGGATTAATGATGGTTCAAATTATTGTGTCAATAAGACTATTACTAGTCAAGTTATCAGTGGTTAGGTGTAAATTGTTCTGAGTACTTGTTAGCCAGTACTTTCACCAAGTCATCCATAACCGCGGAAAACACGGCTTATCGAGAAGATTTAACCCTGCAGGGATGCACCAATTTGGCCGTACACGTAAGAATAACCCGCCAGGAGGGGAGCAAACCCACCAAGCGAGGTACTCAACACAACCCAACTCTTCTTCGCATCAAGCCCAAAGAACCATGTGCTGTGCGTGCGCGGCTAATCGAGCCCCCATGAAGAAAAGGGGGACCCTCATAGCACTCTAAGACCACGCCGCCCTAAATGCCGACTACAAAAGTTCCACCCTGGCACCAAGGGTTCGCACCTGCATATGCATGCATCAAATGGAAAGCCCGAACTAAGTGTGGCGATTTGACGAGACGCGAATCGATTCAAATTGAGGGGGGCGCCCATACACGCTTCGCACATGTGGTTAGTGCGCTCATCATGGATCAGTAGACAAGATCCTTTTCCTAATTAGGGTCGACACTAGCAGGCCTCAAAACCACGCCGGGCCTTCTGCCGGTGCCTTATCATCAAATTATTATTACCCAAAACATTAACATGTCGTTGATTGAATTGAAACCCAACTATCAAACTAAACAGGTGATCAGACGGACAACAAGACTTGAGCGCAAACAACACTAAGCATGCAACTACGACACAAGGGCCAACAGGGTAATCAAACAACAGTTAATAGGAAGTGGAAGGAAGGCTATATCATGGCTGCAAGGTAACATATGATAGGATCGAGACACAAGCATCAAATCAAAAGGCTAGAATAAGAACAACGGAAAGAATCGGTAACAAGTGATGAAAGACAGCCATTTGGCAGCAAGTGAGTATACTTGCCTGAGATCCAGCAAGTAGAGGTACATCCGAAGAACTTGTCGTTGCTCACATCATCTCAACATCCTATCCGCGAAGAAGCAACAAACTAGAACAAGCACCGGATGCAACAATTACTACTACGGCAAAAGATCCAGCATGATCAAGATATGGATGCATGACAGGTTTAAGGATGCACCAAAGATAAACTAGTTGACATGGTAAACATAGTTAAATAGGCCCATATGCAATTTGGATTGCATATGGAAAAGCCCATGAATTGATGTTGAATTAAATGATCTACAAATAACCATCATGTGAAAGTTGATTAGAATGATGCATGAATGATGAAAACAATAAGAAAACAACAAGGGATTCAATTTGATATGAAGTTTACCAAGTTTGGAATTTATTTATTAAGTGTTGGAATTTTGGTTTCTTAAAGGTGTTACACAAGCATTTGTTGTTTTCACCAATTTAAATTGTTCAAAATAGATAACAAAGTTCATATTTGGAAAGTACACAAAATTTTAGGTGGAATACATGTTTCAATTATTGAAAAAGGAATTAAGATGAATTAATTATGAATTAAACAAGGTTTAAATGAATTTAATTCAAGTATGATTTTATTTGTTCAAACATTAAACCAAATTCATATTTGAAAAGTTTATACTTTTCTGGTTTGAAAACATATTTTATATGTGACAATTGAATTAAGTTTGAATTAGTTATGAATTTAATCAAATTTGTAATGAAATGTTTGAATTTGAATTTTGAAACAATTTGAAATGTGCAAAACAGAAAACAAATGAGTTAAACAGCTAGAGAATTAAATTTGGGTTGGAAAACATATTTTATTTGTTGGAAAACAATTTTAAATGATGTAGTTAAGCATATTACCAATTTCAATGCATTAATTAAGAGGTGAAGCAAATATTCAATTTAAATGTTGCAAACCAGAAAACAAAGTTGATATTCAAGTGTGGCATTTAATTTTGGATGGATTTCATGTTTTGAGTATTTAATTTGGAGCAACCATTTGAAAGTTATTAATTATGCCATTTATTTTGTCATTTTTAAGGATTATTAAATAACCTTAATTTTAATTGTCCAAATTGCAGAACAAAGGTGATAAACAGGAAGTTCATTGAATTTTGACTGAAAAACATATTTTACATATTAAATTTGGAGTTGGTTTGCAATTTCTATGTGTGTTTGAAGTTTAGGGATTGATCTGTGATTTTACAGGGACTTAGATGTGAAGGAAACTGTGGGGACAGGGTCAATCTGCGAAAACTGCGCCCAAAAATGGGTGCTGCACAATCGACACAGCGACCCTAGGTCGATGACATGCGGGCCCTCGCCTCGCAGGCGCACACGCGGGCGCGGTTGGAAGCCGCGCAGGCCACCACGGGCACTGACCGGTGGGGCCCGCGGCGCGGTGGAAGGATTTGTCCAAAAAAGTGTGGCTTTTGTTCGCCGGGCGGGGATTCGATCCCACGACCCACTGTGTGCGCGCGGAAGGCCTGGCCACTGGGCTAGAGCTGCGGATCTTGTTAGATCTAGTGCGCGGGGGGTGTTGAGGTGCAGTTGGCCGTTAACTGAAACTGAAACACTACAGTTTCAGTTATCTGAAACTCCGGCGATCGGAGGCAGCGCTGCGCTGCTGCGGACGTGGACGTGGGGGGGCTGTGCGTGCAGCGAGGTGCAGGTGTGGGGTGTCACGGGGTGCTGACGGGTGTGCTTGAGAGGAGAAGGGGAAGGGGGAAGAGGGGTGCTCACCGAAGCGCAACGTCGTCGACGACGCAGAAGGTGGCGGAGAGGTTCAGGGCGCGGTCGGTGGTGTCGAGCTCCGGGGTGGCTGTGGAGGCGTAGGGGAAGAGGATGCTGTGGCGATTCCGTTCCTACCAACAGCAGCCCTTGGCCGCTACCCATTCCCCGGCGCCGTGCTCCTTCTTCTCCGGCCATGGAGGCGTGTCACAGCGAGGTTCGTCGACAGAAAGGGAGGTGGGGAGAGAGATGGCGGCGGGAGGAAGATGGCAGAGGGTAGGGGGCTAGGGCGAGGGGAGAGGAGGGTTTTTATGGGGTATCGATCTCGTACGGCAGCACATCGGAGGGGGGAGAGGAGATCACACGGCGGTGGAGGGGTGACAGCGACAGGGGCTTTTCTCCCCTGCGTCCGTACGAGGAAGAAGAGAGTAGGCGGGCCTAGGTGGTGTGGTGGGCTGGGGAAGAGGGGAAAAGGGGAAATGGGCTGGAGTGGTGGGCTTGGCCAGGTGGGCTAGAGGGGAAGAAAAAGGGGCTAGTCTGCCTCTCTTGTTGTTTTTTTTAATTTTCTGGTTGCACCCTTTTTTTTGTACAAAAGAGAGAGAGAGAGAGAAAAGGATAGGGATTTTGGGAGTTTAACTTTTTAGGAAAATAATGTTATTAATTTCAAGACAGTAATGTTAACCTTAATTTCAAAAATTTGAAATATTATTTTGATTTTAATCTGTTAGTTGAATTTTCAATTAGGGTTTCACATAGCTTTGATTTTTAAAATAAACAAGTTTCATTTAATAAGATCAAACACTATGTAAACTTAGTGAGTTTAAAAAATGTTTGGTAGATTTTAATCTTTAAACCACAATTGGAACATGCCAATTATGATTGATTTGATTTGAATTTGAAATTACCATTTGGGTGTTAATAAGAGGGAATTTCATTAACAGGAAAATTAAATAAATCAACTTCAAAACTATTGGAAACAAATTGTTTAGTTTGCAATTTTTTTGATTGGAAATTTTTGGACATGTTTGAAAGTTTAAATTGGTTTGAACTTTTCAGTTGTTATGAAAACATGGTGCAATGCTTATGATGCATGTGATGCAAAGCAAAAAGAAAAACAACCAACTTTCTAACTTAGGGGGAACACCCCAGGTGTTACACAAACAAAGTATAATCTACACAACCAGTAGCTATGCACTCAATGAAAGGTTAACTAAAGCTTTTCAAAAATCCAAACACTCAATTAAAAATCATTCACAAACAATCTTTCAATCACAAGGAATTTATTCCATTATCAAACAATTTAATTTAACACACAATAGTGAAGCATTTCTTAACATGACACTCCTAAGGAATATTATGCTAACAAATGAATCACACCTAAACATACTAGTATTTAAAAAGAAGAAATAAACATTTCACTTGCATAAGTGAAACAAACAACCTATTTTCCACGGTGGAAAATAATAATCAAACACATAATAAATCATGTTATTTTCACACACATGTATGGTTAGGGATCTTCATCCTCAACCAAAATGCAATGGGACCAGTGGGTTATGGGTCCACTAATACCAAGGCAAAAAAGGTACTAAGCCTCTGGTTACTCATGACAAAATTAGTATACAAGATAAATAACACAAGGCTATTTATTCTAGTGAAACAATACTAGTGAAAACAAATAACAAGACTTACACATGTTTTGCTATGAAATAACATGCAAGCTAACAGAGACAATAACACCAAAATAACAGTACCAAAATGGTACTGGATCCATAGCAACCTAGCACAAGTTTAGTCAATCCAACACACAAGGATTTTGCTCACACAAATATCCCAAATAATAAACTAGAAAATAACAAATGATATTCCCATTTTCATTTTATTTTCCAAACATGCACACACTTTCTAAGGTAGATGTTCCGCAAGAAAACAACTTAATAACAAGTCCTAACACATGCATACAAGCTAGGAAACAAAAATAAAATCAATCACACATTTCATTTTAAACAAAAACACACTTAAAAACAAAACAGAAAAGTGCCGTTTTCTAGATCTGTTCACCAAAATCAATCTAGAGCTTCAAAAATTAATCTAAGCTAGGATTACATATATATAGTCAATATCAAACTCAACCGGTTGGATTTGCTTCAAAAATCATTTTTGAACTCACTCTAAAAATCACAGAAGAGCCTACTGGTCTTTTACCAAAATGGATGGAATTTCCATTTGGTAGCTCTCCTTGATGTGAGGCAAAGTGCTATGGATAGATCTGTTCAAGGGCTATCGAAAACATATTAGTTTGACCAATTTGGTTACAGATTCAAAAAGTTATGTTCAAAACACGTTCTAGGGCTCTCTGTGGCAAAATAGTCATTCAGAGAAGAAAATGGTCCAAAACTCAGATCTGCAATTTTTATGCGGTTAGTAACTCAAATAGTTAGGGCCATGATTTTTAGTAGATTTTATTTTGCTTGTCTGGTATTTTTCACACGTCCAAACTAATCCAGCAGGTTTCTGCTAAAAAATTTAAAAGAAAAGCAACAGAGCAGCGCGGGCTGGTTAGAGTGGGCACGGCCCAGTTAAAAGGACAGCGCGGCCCAGCGCAGCTCAGCGCACGCGCGCGGGCGCGGGAAAAGTGGCCGTTCAAGCGTGGCCGTGGATCCAAGATCCAACAGCGCGCGGTCGTCTTCCTCACCTCTCCTCTCCTCTCTCTCTCTCTCCCGCTTGTACGGCCGGCGATGGTGGGCTCGCGTTTGCTCACCTAAATGGCTCGGGGAGGGCTGCGCGTGCTCAGGGAAGGTTGCTGGAGTCGAGGGAGTCGAGGGGAGCGGCCGGTGGCGCCTGGCGTGGCTCCAAGCAGCGGAGCGCGACCGATGCCGGTTGCGGCGCTCTCGGGCGGCGGCGACGATCCTGCGGGCACGGAGGCAAGGGAACTTGTCAGGGAGGTTTAGGGAGGCACGGGGAGTTGATCTAGGGTAGATGTGGGTGTTGGGAAGGAGGGGATCGAGCAGAGCCACCTCGAGGCCGTGGTGGTCACCGACGGCGAGTACACGGTCTCGGGCGTCCACCAGTGCTCGGTCTCGGCTAGATCTCGAGCTCGGGATGTGTGTGGGAGAGTGAGGAGTGGTGTGGAGCAAGGGGTGAGCCAGAGGGCTCTTGTACCCGTGGGGATAAGGGCAAGGGCAAAATGTGGCTCGGGTCCAATGTCTAGGAGTGGCGTGAGTGAGCTCTAGGGGTTTTTTTGTCATCCCAACTCGTGCACTGGCTGTCTAAGGTCAAAAACACAATGGGCAAGGTCATTGCTGGCCTTTGGAGGCAAGAGGAGAGCAGGGGCAAGTCAAAAGTTCAAGGGTATGGGCTGCCCATACTATTCCACCTCATCTCTTCTCTCTCTTGTTTTCCTCCATCTACAAGGCTTCTAGAAGCTATCCAAAACATCCTGGTTCGAGTAGGTACTGTGGTGAAACCATATGACAAGGTTGCATTTCCAAATTTGCAAAGAAACACAGAGAAAAAATTTGATCAAAAGTGTATCTCACACTGTTCACAGAAATTCAGAAAATTCAGTTTAGACTTAGAAAAATTTCTAAGTGTTGGAAACAGATGAAATCATCAAAAAGTTGAGCTTGTTTTCAAGGTTCAAAAGTTTTCCAAAATTTGTTTTCAAAGTGGGAACTTGTTAACCATGTTATAAAATTTCGGAAACATCTTTTGAAAACAAATTTGAAATATTTTAAGTCCATGAAAACAATGTGGAAAAAGGTATACTTTCTGTTTTTATCTGTTTTTCAAAAATGCGTTTTTCTGCCTTAATTTTTATACCATAAAACAACAAGCAAAAGATAACTTTTAATAACCCAAAAATAGAAGTAAGCTTATGGGTTTGTAATACATATATCAAGGATCAATTAAATGTCAAGAAAACATAAAATAACATTTTATAGCCTAGTGAAAACAAAGGTAGAAAACAGGTACTTGGCTATATGTTCAAGAATTGTTTTCCATAGAAAACGTAAAAGAAAACTTTCATAAACCATTTTGAAAACTTGTTTTCTTGGATCCAACAAAGTTAAAATTTTGTTTTAAGATGCAACCAAGAATAATCCAAGTCTTTGAATAAAAATTCTCTCAAGTAATATTAGGAAAACATCAGGGAAAAATATATCAGGAAAATAATAGAATTTGTTTTGAGGATAAATTTGGTATTGGTTTTATTCAAGAAACAAAACTTGTGTTGAAAATATGATTGAGATCATAAACACATGTTAGTTCAAACAATCTGGTTGTTAAAAAAAAATTGTTGGCCCTAATTTTTGTCTTCTTAAGCACAGTAAAAGAATCCAAAAACTGGGGTGTGACACTCACTCCGTTATAAAATAAATGTCTTTTATTTACCGAAATATGAATTTATGTAGACATGTTTGTGTCTAAATACATCCATATATATATTTGGACAAATGGAAGTCATCTATTTATGAACGGAGGGAGTACTTTTAAACTCATAATACGTTTATATTTTTGCCTTAATTTTCGTATCTTATGTGCATGGAGAAAATACAGACACACATACATGTCAGGTGACACTAACCTAGCACAGACGCACACATGCGGACACATAAGAGACAAATTACCGAAAGAAGAGAAGCACAAGACACAACATGCGGGCACTATGCAGAAATCATGCTCGTTCCCCTCCGCCGCTCTTGGCTGTTCTGTATTTGACTATTTCGAGCACACACAAGCGAGGAATTAATACAGCACGGCAAGAAATGTACAGTACATTACAAAAACGCAAGTATGCAAGGCTCACACATGGACAACAGGGGAGAGCGCGGTGGAAAACCCAGCGAAGGACAGCGAGCTAACCACTAGCCCTGCGGTAGCATATATGGTAGAAAGGGAAGGTTCGCCACAGCAAAGGACTGGAGCACCAGCAAAGGATGCCTCCTTGAGCCTTACGGCTGTATCCACCACGGTGAATAGTGCAGGCGTCGGCACATGTGAAGGACATGGGTAGTGCGCCTGCGGCATATAGGAGCAGCAGCCGGCACGGAGCGGCGCTAGGTTTTACCTACCACATGCAAATGTAGGAAGCACATGCATCCCTCTGGTCAGGTGCCAAGCAGAAGGTCCAAATGAAACAAACGATGCACGGCGTCCCTCTGGTCAGGTGCCAAGCAACAGAGCGCGTATTCCAATAACGTGACGCAACGGTTCAGTGCAACCATATCGTAGTTTTCTGACCGCGTTCCTCGAATGCCGCAGTACATCGCCCACTCCACAGAGACACAGACCAAAAAGTCGATCGTTGCGTGTGTCTAGCTTGTTCCCTAGGGTTTCCATTTCCCCCAGCCGGTACGAGCAAACAACGACTCAGCCCTCACTCGCCGCGCGCCGCCGATGGCTTTCAACGCCGCAGCTCTCCGTGCCATCGAGCTCTCGAGCTACACCGCCGGAGAGCTCGTGAACGTCCTACGTACCACCAGCCGCCGAGCCGATTTCGACGCGGTGGCTCTCGTGCTTGGCGCGCGCGAGCGCAGGGCCGAGGCACAGGCGCAGCTGAACGGCACTCCCGCCGACGCTCCGAGCAAGGTCCAGGCTCACGAGAACTCCGCCCGTCGTCGTCGCTCGCGGAGGCCGACGATTCTGCTCGCCTGAGGAGAATTGTAGAAGAGGAGGCCCATGATATCCTCATGGCTGCGATGTCCAAGATCCATGAGGCGGGGAAGAAGAAGGAGGACGAGGTGTCTACCCACCTCGACGCGGTGCTGGACAAGATCCACGCCCTGCGCAAATGGCAACAGGAGGATTTGCCCGCTACCATGACGATGATCGTGGAGGAGACCGAGGCCAAGCTTAAGGCACTCTTCTCCAAGATCCATGCGCCGCTGAAGAAGCCCGACCACGACGCGGCGCCTGATCGTGATGTTCTGGCGCTCACCCTGGGCACCCCGTCCATTCCGGTAGCACATCAGAGCAAGCAGCCAGTCGTGGAGATGGTTAGCGAAGGGGGTCACGCTGCTGCTGATGGATCCGTAGGTAAATCTCTCAAGAGGAAGGCTGACGAAGCGGAAAATCGCGGCGTCTCGCCGGTCCAGATCTCACAGAAAGCAATTGAAGACATCGGAATTCCTCCCGGGTTCAGCCGCCCTACTGCACGCTACAGCTCTTCTCTGTGCTCGCTGACCCAGGCGATACAGGATAGCGCTAAGGTGGTGTCATCGGTGGAAGGAAGTAGTAGTGAGACAGTGACACAAAAGGAACCCAGACCATTGGTGGAGACCGGAGAGCGCAGTGAGGCGACCCTAATCACAGTGCCGGTGCAGGAGGTCAATAGACTTGACAGAGGAACAGTGAGCAAGCGAGGTCACGGGCGTGGATCCGCGGTTCGCAAAGACAAGGAAAAGAGGAAGCAAGTTTCTGGGGGCAGTGGCAGTGGCCGTGGACGTGGACGTGGAGTTGGATCTCGACGTGGAGTAACCACCGCTTCAAGTAACCCGGTGCTGGGTGCTCGGCCTGAATCTAGGCAGTCGCAGTCTCGTAGTCTGCTTCGTCCTTCTCCAGTACTATTATTACTATCAGCACGAAACAACGGTGTATTTCTACCCTCAACTGCACCAGCAACAGGACACGTTAAAATGAACATATAGCACCAGGACAAGCAACTGCTGCAACCCCGAGGTTGGTTCTTGAGGACATCATAAAGCCAAGACCATCTCCTTTCAGATTCAGAACTAACAACAGCTCTGGAGAACAGATTCGCAGTACCTCAGGCATGGGAACCAAAGTGACTGAGAACTTGGGAGAATATGTTCTGAATAAAGCTGATTCTGTTCCAGTGATTGACAATGCTGCTGATGGGACTTCACATGAAGAAGGGGAAGTTGGTAGCAACAACACAGGGGGTATGTGCGTTTTCGCGTTATTTCTTACTTCAAATATTTTTAGTTATGCGAGTTAAGAAATTCTATTTTTCAACCAGCAGCTTCCCGTCGAGAGTGAAAAAAAAGTAAAGCCTCAACAAAGGGATTCACAGGTGCGTTCAATTCGATTGCTAAAAATATTCGACGGCAGATATCTCTAGTTGTTAAGATTATTACATAGTCTAAGCGTATGATTTTATGGGAGTTATAGCTTCATATGTCATTTTGAATCGTGATTGTATATCGAACCGCTCAAATGTTAAGAAAAAATTCGAATACATCAGATTTATTAGTAACATAATGAACTTGAGTAATTCATGAGCATTAATTATTAAAAACGAGTCGTCTACCTGTATATTTGCTTGGGCTAGTGCTTTTATCTTTTGTTCAACATTTTGTTGCAAATCCTCTGATTTTTTGTAAGATTAATTATGGAGGGCCATTATAAAAGACTCCTGTGTGCATATAGAGGGTAAATTATAGATGTGCTCTCAACGAGAATCAGATAGTTTCTCAACTATCTTTAGTGCCCGGGACACACCATGATATACACCATTTGTCCCGAGTACAACCTTACACGCTCGATAGCGTGTTCCTTAAGCACACACCGGCTAGACTCGCATTATTAATTTATAACACCATTTCTTATACTAAAAATGAGGCTATTTTCGTCGTGTTAAATGAAGTAAAATTGCCCTAAAATTCGTGGTTTCATGATTTTCTGCAAAAATGTGGTTCTATGGAGACAGTAAAACAAATATCTGACCTTTACTCTACACCATAAGGGTTAATTAAATTGCAAGCATTACATCTTGAGATGTAAAGATAATACTTTTTATTTGAATCTTATACAATGTTGCCACGAAGTTCTTATATAAAAGAAACAATCGACTAATACTTCCACGAATGAGAAGAGTTAAAATCCTGACCGAGCTGCAGGATTGGCGCACCGCCGGCGTCCTTGCAAAGTCGTGGCCGGTGACAGAGTGATCCTTATGTTGTACTTTGGCCACTAACTTCCCCTGTAATTAGCCATTTGCCTCTAACCCTGTAACCCTTAACCTGTACTCCTTCCGGCTTTGTTCTAGCCCCTTTCTTAATGAATCGAAGCAGCACTTGCTGCCTCCCTCGAAAAGAAGAGTTCCGAAGAATATGAGAACGGAATATGGTATAGTATTAAATCCTAAACAAAATATTTATAGCTTAGTGGAGACATTGGGAGCAGTAATACCAAAATATCTCATGGCTTTCGTAATTGCACGATCTCAATAGTAAGATCGCATGGGTTCTTAATTAGTGATAATTTTGAAATAATTATTTTTGTTATATCAGGAAGTAGCAAATCAAATTAGACTACCTTACATGCATGGTTAGTAGACTTACTGAACTATAGACATCACCTTTCATCTGATTTTCCATGCACAATGTCACCCCAAAGAAAATAAGTATATTTAGATTTGACATACTGCAACATTTCATTACATAAAATTTCAGGATATCAAGCAAACAAAGCAAAATCAACCGACTGGGAGTCACGTGCTAGTGATTATTATTTCTTGTTGTTACAGAGTCAGCGCTACAAAAAAATCGACTGGAATTTGAACTGATCCTCTAATGTTATGTTTACATGGTTTGGGACGCATGTTATCTTACAATTGTCTTTCTCAGGTACTCCACATAACGTCGAGCGCTATGGCAACCATTACAGCTATCAACTCAACAATAATGTCAAGTTTGTGCCGGATTTTCTACTTCGGCGCGTACGGACACAATCACATCAACTTCTTAATATGTGATCTGATTCCTGTAATGCATTGCTACTTACTATGAACATCCAGCTTTCTCATTCGGCTTGTACTCTCAGTGATTAATTTTGTGTAAATATGGAACATCCTATATTATATACATTGCCACATTTGTCTCCTTGTTATAGATTTTTTTATGTAAAAAGAGGGGGCTAAATACATCCGATGATTACATAATTTCATATATCCGTTTACACATGATTATATATGAAACTCTATACCGGGCAATTATAAAGCGTGCCAACTGTTTAAAATTCCAAATGCTAATGCATTAAACTTATTAGTAACTCTATTTGTCAACCTGTGAATTCACACGGTTCGTGTTCTGTCTTCATGTAACGTAGTTAATTTAATTGTTAGTAAAAATGTGTATTTGCACCGCGAGTATTTTTGAAACGTAGATTTCATGACTAAACTAACCAGAAATGTTAACCACACAATATTAATGTTTCCATGGTTTTCCTTATTTTTATCCATATGTGAATGTGTTTGTGCCAACCTGAATATGTCGACATGGGACAGCGCCATTGCTACATGGTCTAAAATCACACTACAATATAGCCTCAAATCTATTGGTAGATGAAGGTATGGCATATATAATTTTGTTAATTAGAATAATATTGTCACCACTTCATACTTTTTCGTGGAAGTGAGTTTCTTTACGACATTTGCTAGCTTTACCCCTTATTACGTGGTTCTCAAGTTAAAAGCCTAATGCTCTTAAGTTGTGTAAAGTATGGAGTTCGCTACTCGTGGTGGAGATCGCTTGTGGCATTGGCGATGATGGCTGGGAGGACTACTAAATTGATTTGGGATAGGAAGACATGCGGTGCGCGACTAAAAGAAGTCTGTTGATGGAGTCATCTAGCGGCGCCTTGTCCTGTTGTCTACACAACGGGTGCCACTGCTGCAAAAAAGCCAAAATTTTGAACACAACGTCAGATGCACCTCTAAGGAAAATCTTTTCAATCAATTTTATTGCGTACCGTCCACTAGAACCATGCCACCGCCGCAAACACCATAAAAAAGAGGCGTCTGCCACCCCTGGCATGTTGTTCCCGGGCTTCTAGGAACTCACCAAGGTCAGACGCATGCCATGCAGGCCCCAGGGCCTCAAGGACAAAGTTCCACAGAAACCGGGCAGCTGGGCACACAAAGAAAATGTGGGAACTCGACACGGAAACCCTACAGAGGGGTCATAAGCCGTCCCCCGGGCCGTGGCGCTTGACCACCTCAACCCCCGAGGGTAACCTATCTCGAAGCAACTGCCAAACAAAGATCTTAATTTTTAGCGGTAACGCACTAGTACAAAACTGAGCATCCAAGATGGGGCTTAGAGTCGGTTACAGCAGAAAAAAAATCTAACCTCATGTAATGTTATACCTCATACGGTCAATAATTGAGATCCGTCTCTTCAACTATTAGAGCCGGTAGTCAGTATTGCATGTCTTCAATAATCTTTTATTAGAGTCGGTTGTTATATTTGACAGTCTTGCAATATTTGTTAGGAGGCCAAATTTAACAAACGTCTCTAAATACTCCATAACTTATTGGAGGCGTCGGTTAGTTTAGACTGACTCTAATCTGTAGTTGGCGGCAAAAATGTTGCCGATTTTTTTTTGAACTATATATAGTATATATGTCTCACGTCGATGATCAACTCGCAATACAATCTGTGAACTCGATTGAATTTGTGGAATAGTCGATCGGGATTTCATTTCATTCAAACTTAAAAAGGAAGATTTCATTGAAATTAAACTAGTTAGTATTTACATTGATCGAGATCACCTAAAATTAACAAAGAAAACAGTCGGGGAACAAGGTGGCACAGTTCCTCTGTGGCCCGCCGCGCCCGCTCGTACGCGCCGCCGTCGTACACGTCCCCGTCGTACGCGCCACCATCGTCCGCGGCCCTGTTGTCCACGTCCTGCTCCGCCTTGACGACCGGTTCCACGACCTAGTGAGTCCTCCTGATGGACGGGATCCCCTGCTCCCGGGCGTGATCGATGGCGGACTACTTCTCCGCCACTTACTTCAGTGCGGGAGGGACCTCGTTGAACGAGATGGACATGGCCAACGCCATGTCCAGCTCGAACTAGTCGTCATCCTCAAAGGTCGGCGGTGGCGGCGGCGGCACAGTGGCCTGGAGGGGCGCTCAGCGATGCGACGAAGCTTCCTGGCTGGCTTCACGGATCACAAGGCCTCTTGTCCTTCGTGTGGGTGCCGGCTAGTCGCCCTCCATCTTGCGGTGCTGAGACAGAGGCACTGGCGACCTGCCGCTCTCCCTCTTCAGAGAAGTGGTCGTCGGGCCGAGCCACGGAATGGCGGCGCTGGCCCTCACGCGCCCCCTCATAGGAGGGACGCACCCGTAGTCACGGAGCACGCTGGCAATCGTGCGATTTCCCCACCAGCGGCGTCGCCCGTCGCCATCATTTCTGCTTGCCGTCCAGCCCGGCGGCGCGTCGTTGAGCGAGGCTTCCCGTTCCTACATGAAGATGTGGGGCCAGAGCGGGCCATCTACAGCATAGTTCGGATCCGCCCGCTGCTCCGGCGTCAATGTGTATTGTCCCGCCCAAGCGAGCGCCTGCACCCTTTCGTCTGTGTGGGGGAACACTGGCACAACGTGCCCCATGGAGCTTAGTGCCCAGCCGCCGGAGGAGGGGATGCGCACCCCGGGCGCAACAGGGATGTGGTGCTCGACGAACAACACCGCCTCGTGAAGGGTGAGGCAGAATTTGTAGCCACCACCGTCGTCGCTCCCCAGCCTCTCCATTGTGAGCCATTTGCGCCGGCGAGGTTTTTTGTGTGGACCGATCGAGGGTGTGCACCGGTGAGGGTTTCAGATTTGGTGGAGAGCGAGAAGGGGATCTGCGGGGCCGCCTGCATGAGCTGCGGCGACGTGAAGATTCCAAATTTATCTAAGCGGCACGTGTGGTCAGAATGCACGAAGACAGGATGCGTTTCCAATGGAGGGGAGCCACTGCCCCCATTAAGACGTCCAATACTCGGCCTTCGTCGCTCTTTGACCACCTTATCTGTCGATGACTATGTGTACCCACTGTCAGAGGCGGCGTTCCGAGATAGTACCGGGATGGTCCAGAGAACCTCCGGATTTAAACAAACACTAAAATTCGTATTTAATTTAAAACTGAAAAAGAATCAAAGTTTTCAAACAGACGAATGTTTTCTTTCTGGGTATAGACATGTCCCAATACCTCATTTGCATGTTCTTTTTTGAATTTTTCGCATCGATGTTGTATCCAGGATCATGCACATCGTCATCGACCATGGAGAGCAATGGACATTTCAATGTAAACTAACAAGTTTATACTAATGTATCGTATTTTTTTTTCCCAATTACCTTATTTGAGACTGGCAAGATTCATATCACAAATCATAACAAGGAGAGAACATTTTGATACCTTCAGGCGTTTATCCCCTCCGGCGTACATTTTGATATCAACGAGATCAAATTTCTCGGCATGGATGGTATGTGTTTCACCCCTGTAAATGTATGTGTCATCCCATCATTGGTCTTGATCTGAACAGATCCAACGCCAACAATGTGACATTTGTTGTCGTTCCCACACGTATAAAATCTCCAGTCTGCAAAGCCTCATAAGAACTGAACCAATCTTTGTTACGGCAAATATGAAACGAACAAGAAGTATCAATAATCGACTCATCATCACGCATAACACATGCAGCTAAAATAGCTAAGCATTCACCATCCGAACTATTATCACCAGAAACAACAGCAGCCTTACCATTACTGCCAGATTTATTTTTCGGTTTGTATTTACCATTCCTTTTTCTCCTTGTTCTGCACCTTCCAGCAATCCCCAATGGTGTGATTGGTTCTTTTACACTACCTGTAAAAGTTGTCTCGTCCTTTGGACTTTGAACGGTCTCTGCCCTTATCTTTGTTGTTGTTGTAGTTGTTGTCTCGCTGCTCTGGCCTGCCTCGTACTTGCAATGCGTCGCCTTTCGAGGACGATGCGTTAGACTGCACCATAACTTTCATCTTTTCTATGTCCTGCAGGGCCTCACAAACTTCCGCGAGGGTTAGTTTATCACGGCTTAACAATATGGTATCCCGTAGGTTTGTAAATGAACTAGGCAGCGAACATAATAACAAAAGAGCTAAATCTTCATCCTCATAATTTACCTCCATCGACACTAGGTCGTCAACGATTTCCTTAAAGATCGACAAGTGATTCATCACAGAACCACCATCTTGCATTTTGAGCGAGAACAACTCCATATTTATGTGCATCTTGCTGGTTAGATCCTTTGACATGCAGACCGATTCCAGCTTGAGCCACAATGCTGTCGCAGATTTCTCGTATAGTACCTCTTGCAACATATCATTAGATAGATGAAGTTGCATCAACGATAAAGGCCTTACGATCTTTTCGCTTCTCCTCTGGAGTCCACTCCCTCGCTTCTTTATTCCCGAACGCATCCAGCGCCTAATCAAGATCCGATGCTTGCGATAGAACCGCATGCATCTTGACTTGCCACTTGGAAAACCTCGTCTTGTAGTCCGGCAAAGATAGATCGCGAGGGGATCTGCGGGGCTGCCTGCATGAGCTGCGGCGACGTGAAGATTCCAAATTTATCTAAGCGGCACGTGTGGCAAGAATGCATGGAGACGGGATGCGTTTCCGATGGAGGGGAGGCCCATGCCCCCATTAAGACGTCCAATACTCGGCCTACGTCGCCTACAATAAATCTCTTTGACCACCTTATCTGTGGATGACTATGTGGACCCACTGTCAGAGGCGGCGTTCCGAGATAGTACCGGGATGGTCCGGAGAACCTCCGGATTTAAACAAACACTAAAATTCGTATTTAATTCAAAATTGAAAAAGAATCAAAGTTTTCAAACAGACGAATGTTTTCTTTCTGGGTATAGACATGTCCCAATATCTCATTTGCATGTTCCTTTTTGAATTTTTCGAATCGATGTTGTATCCAGGATCATGCACATTGTCATCGACCATGGAGAGCAATGGACATTTCAACGTAAACTAACAAGTTTATACTAATGTATCGTAATTTTTTTTTCCAATGACCTTATTTGAGACTGGCAGAATTCATATCACAAATCATAACAATGAGAGAACATATTGATACCTTCAGGCGTTTCTCCCCCCCGGCGTACATTTTGATATCAACGAAATCAAATTTCTCGGCATGGATGGTATGTGTTTCACGCCCGTTAATGTACGTGTCATCCCATCATTGGTCTTGATCTGAACAGATCCAGCGCCAACAATGTGACATTTGTTGTCGTTCCCACACGCATAAACTCTCTAGTCTGCAAAGCCTCATAAGAACTGAACCAATCTTTGTTACAACAAATATGAAATGAACAAGAAGTATCAATAATCCACTCATCATCACGGGTAACACATGCAGCTAAAATAGCTAAGCATTCACCATCCAAACTATTATCACCAGCAACAACAGCAGCCTTACCATTACTGCCAGGTTTATTTTTCGGTACCGTTCCTTTTTCTCCTTGTTCTGCACCTTTCAGCAATCCCCAATGGCGTGATTGGTTTTCTTACACTACCTGCATAACTTGTCTCGTCCTTTGGACTTTGAACGGTCTCTGCCCTTATCTTTGTTGTTGTTGTAGTTGTTGTCTCGCTGCTCTGGCCTGCCTCGTAATTGCAATGCATCGCCTTTGGAGGACGATGCGTTAGACTGCACCATAACTTTCATCTTTTCCATGTCCTGCAGGGCCTCACAAACTTCCGCGAGGGTTAGTTTATCACGGCTTTACAATATGGTATCCCGTAGGTTTGTAAATGAACTAGGCAGCGAACATAACAGCAGAAGAGCTAAATCTTCATCCTCATAATTTACCTCCATCGACACTAGGTCGGCCACGATTTCCTTAAAGATCGACAAGTGATTCATCACAGCACCACCATCTTGCATCTTGAGCGAGAACAACTTCATCTTTATGTGCATCTTACTGGTTACATCCTTTGACATGCAGACCGATTCCAGCTTGAGCCACAATGCTGCCGCGGATTTCATGTATAGCACCTCTTGCAACATATCATTAGGTAGATGATGTTGAATCAACGATAAAGCCTTACGATCTTTTTGCTTCTCCTCTGGAGTCCACTCCCTCGCTTCCTTATTCCCGAACGCATCCAGCGCCTAATCAAGATCCGATGCTTGCGATAGAACCGCATGCATCTTGACTTGACACATGGAAAACCTCGTCTTGTAGTCCGGTAAAGGTAGATCGCGAGGGGATCTGCGGGGCCGCCTGCATGAGTTGCGGCGACGTGAAGATTCCAAATTTATCTAAGCGGCACGTGTGGCCAGAATGCATGGAGACGGTATGCATTTCCGATGGAGGGGAGCCGCTGCCCCCATTAAGACGTCCAATACTCGGCCTTCGTCGCCTACAATAAATCTCTTTGACCACCTTATCTGTCGATGACTATGTGGACCCACTGTCAGAGGCGGCGCTCCGAGATAGTACCGGGATGGTCCGGAGAACCTCCGGATTTAAACAAACACTAAAATTCGTATTTAATTTAAAACTGAAAAAGAATCAAAGTTTTCAAACAGACGAATGTTTTCTTTCTGGGTATAGACATGTCCCAATACCTCATTTGCATGTTCTTTTTTGAATTTTTTGAATCGATGTTGTATCCAGGATCATGCACATAGTCATCGACCAAGGAGAGCAATGGACATTTCAACCTAAACTAACAAGTTTATACTAATGTATCGCAATTTTTTTTCCAATGACCTTATTTGAGACTGGCAGAATTCATATCACAAATCATAACAATGAGAGAACATTTTGATACCTTCAGGCGTTTATCCCCCCCGGCGTACATTTTGATATCAACGAGATCAAATTTCTCGGCATGGATGGTATGTGTTTCACCCCCGTTAATGTATGTGTCATTCCATCATTGGTCTTGATCTGAACATATCCAACGCCAACAATGTGACATTTGTTGTCGTTCCCACACGCATAAAATCTCCAGTCTGCAAAGCCTCATAAGAACTGAACCAATCTTTTTTACTGCAAATATGAAACGAACAAGAAGTATCAATAATCCACTCATCATCACGGGTAACACATGCAGCTAAAATAGCTAAGCATTCACCATCCAAACTGTTATCACCAGCAACAACAGCAGCCTTACCATTAATGCCAGATTTATTTTTCGGTTGGTATGTACCGTTCCTTTTTCTCCTTGTTCTGCACCTTCCAGCAATCCCCAATGGTGTGACTGGTTTTCTTACACTACCTGCAGAACTTGTCTCATCCTTTGGACTTTGAACGGTCTCTGCCCTTATCTTTGTTGTTGTTGTCGTTGTTGTCTCGCTTCTCTGGCCTGCCTCGTACTTGCAAGGCATCGCCTTTGGAGGACGATGCGTTAGACTATTACCATAACTTTCATCTTTTCCATGTCCTGCAGGGCCTCACAAACTTCTGCGAGGGTTAGTTTATCACGGCTTAACAATATGGTATCCCGTAGGTTTGTAAATGAACTAGGCAGCGAACATAACAACAGAAGAGCTAAATCTTCATCCTCATAATTTACCTCCATCGACACTAGGTCGTCCACGATTTCCTTAAAGATCAACAAGTGATTCATCACAGAACCACCATCTTGCATCTTGAGTGAGAACAACTTCATCTTTATGTGCATCTTACTGGTTAGATCCTTTGACATGCAGGCCGATTCCAGCTTGACCCACAATGCTGCCGCAGATTTCTCGTATAGCACCTCTTGCAAGATATCATTAGATAGATGAAGTTGAATCAACGATAAAGCCTTACGATCTTTTCGCTTCTCCTCTGGAGTCCACTCCCTCGCTTCCTTATTCCCGAACGCATCCAGCGCCTAATCAAGATCCGATGCTTGCGATAGAACCACATGCATCTTGACTTGCCACATGGAAAACCTCGTCTTGTAGTCTGGCAAAGGTAGATCAAACTTCATCGATGCCATCACGAAACCCTAATCTGAAACAGGATTCTCATACCACTTGTTACACGCAATAGCCAAACAATGATGAAATTAAGCAAGATCGAACCAGCGGGGACACGAAATTTTAACGTGGAAAACCCTTCTAACAAGGAAGAGAAAAAACCACGGGCGCCAGCCAGCAATACTTCACTATTTCGGGTGAGGTTACAAACGTGCCGGGATTTACAATGTGTGGCTTATCCCGTGCGGTAGATTACAAGAGGTATATAAAGGCGGACCTGACCTAACTAGGTCGGTAACGGTGAATCCAACTCCAACTCAGTAACAACTCGAGGCGCTCCTCTCTACTCGTCAGAAGTTCGGCCTTTTATCAGCATAAGTGAATTTGGATCACCCAAAAATAACAGGAACATCTAGCCGAGGAGCCAATGGCCCTATGGTAGCATATATATACGGTACAAAGGGACATGGTTCGCCACATCAAAGGACTGGAGCACCAACAAGGATGCCCTCCTTGAGGCTTATAATACCTTCGTCGGCAGCTCACATGCAGACACATCACGATGGTCTCTAGAGCTTCGAAGAGTTAATTGCAAAAACCCACCACAATTAGGGCAACTATTGCAATCATGTAGAAAAACAACCACCACAAAACGCATGAAATTATTGGTGTCTGTCATCTTTGCCCCAATTATGGTCGTTTTTTGCAATTAACTCAGCTTAGAACGGAGAGGGGGAACAACGGGCGGACGCAGACGTGCCCCACAGCTTTGGCCTCCTTGAGCCTTACGGTTGTATCCACCATGATTAATAGTGCAGGCGTCGGCACATGAAGGACATCGGTAGTGCGCCTGCGGTGAATACATATATGAAGTATATTTGTATTGATCATATGAAGTAAAAGTAACTTACATGAGAGGTGCTTATTCCTCTGAAATAAAAGTAAATCCCGTTGGTTTCTAAGTTAAAAGAGTCAAAGTGAGCTTCCACGGTTTGTTCTAGGTGATGACGACCATCCTCGTGCGTATGGTTGACGACGAGCTTCCTCGTACGTCCGGTGGATTTCCATTTGCCTTTATCTCGTTTGTGCGACTCATCCGGCTTCCCTGAGCGAGTCCGTGTCAGCGACTTCCTCCATTTGGGTCGTGCCTTGGTCCCATGATGAGGGAACTTTGGGGGAACTCATGGTTCGACTTGGCCCTGCCCGTACCTCACAATCTGACTGACAGAGAAAACCATGGCCAAATTCACAACTGGGGCCGCGCGCGCGATTGGTACTTGGTAATCTATAAACCCGCGAGGGAGCAACATACAAGCATATGTGCTTCTGAATGTCATACGCATTTTTCATCTAGTGTGCACCTGGTACAAACATATGTCTCACACATCAGTTTTGTGCATAATATTGTATATCTTGCTTTGTTGTTGGTTGCTAAGTAAAAAAGTTGTGATCAATAGGGCCTCTTAGAGACTTCTAGTTTATTCCTTCAGTTAGTAACCACAAAATGTTTTGGTTCGACATATCATAATTTATTATTCCATGGTTTCCATCTTATCAGATTTGTTTTAGATGGAATTATATGAGCGTTCCATTTCTTTTCCTGATTTATGCAATCTAGCTAACCGGTTTTTTTACGTTTTTTTCTTTATCACATGAGTGCGCACCCCACTTGTTGGTGGAGTGGTCGGTGTCATGCAGGCCCGATTACATCCTCCGAGGCTTGCCCATTGAACAAAAATACATTCATGTCATAAGTATGTGTAGTGCATTTTTCACCTTTGGAGTACTTTACTTTATTTCATCCATTATTCAATGATGTTGAGTTGACAACTCAAGCTCTCGATAGTTACGATGGAGAGAACATTAGTTCTGCTTCGTTTATCGTATGATTAGTTTACCCTATTGGAGGTTATTGGTTCATCGACAAATGATAGTGCACATTGCAGCGGAGAGATTTATTCTTCGGTATGCTTTATTCTAGGAATATGGAAATGACCAAAGTTGAAGGAAATTCGTCAATTTTGGTCTCATGAGTGTTCCTTACAAAAGTGTTTATTACACTCAAAATGGCGTGCATATACCTCCATTTAGTCGTCCATATCCATGTATTTGTTTTGAAGAGAAAGTTTGAAGCATAGGTTTGTTGGAGTGAAACGAAAAAGAGTTAAGTATCATAGGAATTGCATTTTTTGCATGTTGATTAAATAAAAATCAACTTAGAAGGGAGCAATATAAAAACACATGTGATCCTGGACACTACAATTGCATATTTTCTTGTTTAAAAAAATTGCATATTTTTCATCAAGTAATGTGCACCTAGTAATAACATATGTCTCACATGGTAGATATATATGTAGAGAATATTTTAGATGTCATTGGAAAAAGTTATTTGTACCTAAGTAAAAAATTATAATAAATATTGCCTTATACACACTATTGATTTATTCGATTAGTCAATATGTTAGGCTGGTGCCAGTGCATCACGGGCTATAGCCCCGCCACGTCAGCTTTTCCCCCCACTATCACCCCACTCTCACGCCACTCTCACGGCACGGTGCCGGTGCACGGGATATAGTCCTCACTATCACTCCTCTCTCCTCCATATCAGCATTTCTCTCTCCTCCACGTCAACATTTATTTTTAAGATTAAAACATTGCAAATAATGCAAGGAAATTATTTTATTCAACTAAAATTGTACCGATTACATAATAATTAATAAAATTGCATAATAAATTGTAAAAATTACATAATAAATAAAAAATTCTAATCCTCCTCGTCGTCGTCGTCGTCATCATCTTCCATCCCTAGCTCTTTTTCCACCATCTGGATGGCCTTCGCATGTTTGCACTTTTCTTCTTCGTTCATGTCGGCGGTTGATCAGTCTTGAATTTTGTTCCATTGCTTGAGTACCTTAGCCTTCACTAAACCAGTCCACATGTTCTTCATCGCGAAGGTTGCACTTGCTGCCTCACTGTTTGATGAGGATTCCTTCCCCTTCCTCTTTCCCTTATCCTTACGTGCCGCGGCCTTGGCCCTATCGCGGCCCAAAGGACGCTCCTCCTCCTCGGTCGCCTCGCTAGAGCTGTACTCACCAAAAACTCCCAGACGGGTTCTCTTGGAACTGGAATCGGTCCCACTACTAGGACCATGTTGTCCTTTCCACTCCGTTTCATTGCGAACAGCTTCCCACCAGTGGAAGCATTTGAAAGGCTGGGTCACTCTAGTGTCATTTGCGTACCTCGCCTGTGCCGCCTTCAGGACCATTGCATCGTCTGCTCCACTCAGACGTACCGCTGATTCTTGGATGTGGTATGCATTGAACAAGGACACCTCACGGTTGTAGACATTCCAATGATCCTTCAGTTGCTTCCCGGTCCGATGTCGGGCAGGATCGGAGGTAGAGTTGAAGGTTGCAGCTATCTGGCCCCAAAAACTTTCGCCAGTCTTGCAATTACCGGAGACAGAGTCCTTGGAGTGAAAAACCCAAGCATGAACCTACCACGAAATAGATATTGTTTTAGTGAAAAATCCAAGCAAGAACCAACTCCGAAATAAATATGTGACGAGTAAGTAAAGTACCAGTTTTTTCTTGTCCGCAGTTGTCCACTCGAGCGTCTTTGGACGCTTTGGTACGATTGTTTCCGCGGCATTGGACCCGTCGCTTGGAGCACTGGCTTCAGGAGGTGGTGGGGGGTACGGAGGTGGAGCGTATTGTAACATCCCAGTGTTTGGGAAGTTATAAGGATCTAAATTTAATATGTGCATTTGCAAAGCATGCATCTAAAAGTACGGGAAATTTGGGCGCGAAAGTTTAAACAAAGCAAAGTGACCAAAGTTTCACTTGACATGATGAAATCACTAGTAGAAAAAGGCCTTTCTGTGGCGCACCATTTTGGCTTTCTGTGGCGCACCAAGGGGCCAGAGTGGTGCGCCACAGAATCTACGCCACTAAATTTTTTTCTGTGGCGCACCTCAGCCGTGCGCCACAGAAATGTCAATTCTGTGGCGCACCTCAGCCGTGCGCCACAGAAATTTGCAATTCTGTGGCGCACCAAGGGGGGGGTTGTGCGCCACAGAATTTTTTTTTGAATTTCAAAAAAAAAGGCGGCCAGATCTGGCCGCGGTAATTTTTCGAAAATTCGAAATTTCGCCGGATTTCGTCGGATGCTCGCCGGAGTTGGTGGGTGGAGGATGGGGGTCACCGGAGTTGGTGGGGAGGAGAAGGAGAAGCTCGCCGGAGGTGGTGGTGGTGGAGGAGGAGGAGGAGGTGAGGTGGTGGTGATAGAGGAGGAGGAGGAGGAGGAGGAGGAGCTCACCGGAGGTGGTGGTGGTGGTGGAGGAGGAGGAGGAGGAGGAGCTCACCGGAGGTGGTGGTGGTGGTGGTGGTGGTGGAGGAGGAGGAGGAGGAGGATGGTGGTGGTGGAGGAGGAGTGGTGGTGGTGGAGGAGGAGGAGGATGGTGGTGGTGGAGGAGGAGTGGTGGTGGTGGTGGAGGAGGAGGAGAGGTGGTGATGGTGGTGGTGGTGGTGGTGGTAGTGGTGGTGGAGGAGGAGGAGGAGAGGTGGAGGAGGAGGAGGAGAGGTGGAGGAGAGGAGAGGTAGAAGATGAGAAGTGGAGGAGAAGTGGAGGGGAGAAGGGAAGAAAAGGAGGGGAGGAGGCAGATTTCGAACCCTGCCTCCCAATTCTGTGGCGCACCCCCCCTTGGTGCGCCACATAATTTTTTTTTCTTTTTTTTTTATTTTCTAGTCAAAATCTTAAAACGGCTATAACTTTTGTTCCTTTTGGAATTTGGTGAGGTTGGGTTCCTTTTTCTCTCTAGTTTTTTTTAATATCTTGATCATTTTTTTTCGACATCGTATGCAAAAGTTATGCCCATTTTACTTTTTTTATAAAACTTTTGCTCAGAAAGTCGAAATACATATTTCAAAATTTGACAAAAAAGTAGACATTAAACTCTCCGTGCATCTATAAGGGATTTATTTTTTGATGCTTTTTAGACTGCCAACTCTTCCGTCAAAAACTAGAAAAGGCGTTCCCGGGGGGGGGGGGGTGGAGTTGGTGCATGTGGACAGAATTTTTTCGGATGGGAATTCTGTGGCGCACGTGGCAGTGGTGCGCCACAGAAATGTCATATTTCTGTGGCGCACTAACCACCATGCGCCACAGAATATGAGTGTGGCAATCATGGTGTGGGCCCCCAACTTATTTCTGTGGCGCACCCCTATCCGGTGCGCCACAGAATTCCTGTTTTCTGTGGCGCACCCCTATCCGGTGCGCCACAGAATTCCTGCTTTCTGTGGCGCATGCCCACCCGTGCGCCACAGAATTACATTTCTGTGGCGCACCGGATAGGGGTGCGCCACAGAATCTGTTCCATAGAAAGGCACTTCTCTACTAGTGAATAGGTCTAGTTCATCCAGTCAGGAGTACATTTGGAGTGATCTTTATAACATAGCATCTCTACAAAACCCAAATCATCTGGTAACACAAACCATAATGGGTTGTGACCAACACAAACTCTCACCAACCTTAACCACAAGTCTATAAGTGACTTGGGATAATCACTATGTATCTAGAACCCAAAGAGGGGTGAGTATCCAGAGCACATAACTGATGATCATACTTTCACAAATGAGTAGTGCATAATTGAACCATCTCTTCAACAGAGATGTGATCTTCTATAAAACAACAACTCTCTAAGTTATCAACCATTCACACTACACCTTTATAAATTATCTCATAACTATTAAGTGCATCTTCACAATCAAATAACAAAGGTTTAATAGAAAACAAATGATACCCACAAGTCTTAACTCAAAACCCACCAATGGGACATGATATAATAATTGTATTAACACATTTATCGAATATGTACATATCTCATCAACTATAAAAGAAGTACCTAAGAGAAGAATCAAATCTTCTTCAACCACTGTTAAAATCTTGATCATCACATAAGATCTTTCCAAACCTCTATGTCTGTATCATGAATACAAATGAATAATATAAAATAACAACATGACACTCTTAGTAACCAACTAACAACTATTACATAACTCATTAAACCCTAATAACATTCACATGCTCATTGTCTTATTCATCTTATATAAGTGAGCATATGAGATCTCAACACATCAAGGAACCACTTGATCAACTTACTATCTTAAGTCATCATCCCACAAACACTCTATATTTCCACCCACATCAATAATCAACAAACCAAGTATCCCTGGATACAAGTAATGAATAACAACAAGATATAACCTCTATTAGAGGAATTGGATTGAAAGCTAAATAAAACCAATCATGTATGAACAAGTATCTACCTTTTGGGAAATAAATATATATATATATATGGAAGGATAATAAAAGCATGAACTAACTCTTAATCTAGATCTGGTCATGTTGCTAGACCAATATACCTTGTTCTCCCAATATCCTCCAAGATATTCTGCAAGAGAAGAAACCACAAGACAGGAGGAACTACCACAGGAAGATCTCCAAGAAGATTATTTAGAGTGTGTTTAAAGTGCTACTCTAATCTTCTATAAGAGTACTTGGAAACTCCTATATCTTGATATGATCTTATTAACACTCTTGAAACTGTGTGATACTCCAATGTTAGTGTTATATAAAAGTAGTTTGGTAACAAGTTTCTAGACCTTGTTAACAGATCACTTTTGTATACTCAAACAATTGAGTGTCATACACAAATAAACAGAAGGTTGAATAACCTAGTACATCTCAGTCTCTTGTATATGAAAATTAATTTGGGGACAAGCCTTGCAAAGTTGTCAACAGATTCTTCTTATATGCTTAAGGCTAACTGATGTCATAAACTACACCTACACTCCTTTTATCATCAACCAAAAGAAAGAATAACACTAAGGAAACAAGAAACCACAATATAATCATCTAAGTAAAATCTTTGCTTGGAATAACTGTTTGTTCTCACCACAAGGGTGATATAGTTGAAGATTGAATCCAAGAGATGATATTATTTGCAATTGACACAAGGTGAAAACAGAAGGCTAGTGGCTATAGAGAGAAGAACATCAAGCAACAGAAGACCACAGGAAGCAACACTGCCTCAGTAAGGGAGCATAAGAATTTATCCAGTGAATCATTAGAATATATAATAGAGAATGAATAACCTCTTTCAAGCTCATGAGAGATGAGGAACTCATAATAATATCTTTAATGGAAACAACTATCAAGTATGGGATAATAACAAGCCATTACATCCACATGTCTTGATATGTGGAGGTAGATGAAAACAAGCTTAAAACCTTGTTTTCCAAATCCTTTTTCACATGTAAGCCTAACAGATGATAACAAAAAATTATTGTACACATAACCATGTAGATGATTAAATGATCTAAAACAAACATGGGATACTATCCATCTTGGAATTTATGTGGAAAACAAACATATAAGACTCCCAAATCCACTCATATTTTCCACTTGATCAAGTGCTGAAAACAGCAAACATAGAGAACACACACCTCAGTAAAATGCCAACCAAAATTTCTAAGAGTTGAAAATATGAAAATAACATAGTATTATAAAAAAAACAAGTTCCTTCACCCGTTAAGATCATTTGGTGTGTCATGGAATAAGATTCCATATTAAATGATTTTCATTACTGTGTAAAGAAACATTATCTAGTAGTGATACCAAAGTAGTTTCTATAAAGAATTTTGTACAATATGATCTACTTATAACACACCACTTGGGAACCCTATGTGTGTGGTGTGAAGATGATATTCATGCCTAAAATAAAATTTTAAGACATTTAATAAATTAAATAGAGTGAAAACAATAAAATCACTTAATCTAGCACCCTAAATAAAAAAATACAAATATTGCTCAAATTCACCAAAACAAAACATGGTGAGGTTGCAAATTTGATGAGTTTTCCAAATATGATTTTTAATAATTTTTATATTTACAAATAGGCCCTGAAAACATATGCTTCTTCTCAGTTTTTAAGACAGAAGGACCTTTCTGTGAATTCTCGAATTTGTAGCGGGGTATTGAAAATGGCCAATTCATTTCTCTTCTTCTACCTCTGCCAGAAGGCAGAGGAGATCCTCGCGCTGGCAACATTGAGCGCCACCTCCTGCTCGCCGCTCGTGCATGGATAAGGGCAGAGGCTCCCGTGCCCTATTCTCTCACTCTCTCTTCCCCTCGCACTTCTCTCTCTCTGTATCATCAACAGGAGAGCGCCCGGAAACCAACCCCTAACCCGACATCGGCCACCGCTCTCTGCCACCGTCTCCGGCCACCTCGTGAGGAACCGAGGGCATCACTGGATTCGCCGTGTTCTCCTCCCTCTCCTCGAGCAAGATCAGGGGCTGCGATGGACGGAATCCCCGGAATTTCACCGTCGTTCTCACCTCCGGCCGCCGTCGAATTTCGGACACCGCCGTCACATCTGAGCGCATTTCTTCTCGATGACTGCTGCATCGCGCTTATGGTGAGCATACGCACATCCATGTGCCTTTAATTTGTTCATTTGGTGGACTGGTTCATCACCGCACCGTGCCACGTCTCCGGCCACCGCCAACCTCGTCGCCGGCAACTCTCCGGCAACCATTTAGTGGTTGCGCCGCCACTACTAGGTTCCTCTTGCTCCTCTCTAGCTGTAGGATCAAACGAATCCTACCAATTTCTGAAGAATTCATCGATTTGATTATCACAGTAGAAATCCCCTCCGGTGATGACGTAGGCCTGATGTTAGCATGACATCATAATTGTTTTTCCCTTTTAAATTAATTAAAAACTGCCACGTGGACCCACCTGTCATTTTAAAATCAGAAAATAATTAAATTTGTTTAATAAATATCTTTTATTCTGTTAATCAGAAAATTATGAAAAATATATCAAAATGTTTAGAAAAATAAACTCTATATGTTTATCAATTTTTTAAACATGTTTGAAAAAGTTTAAAATTTAATATTTTCTTTAATTAAATTAAATCATTTAAAATTGAGAAAAATAAGAAATAATTCAAAAATTCAGAAAAAATACAAGTTATATACCAAAATGTTCCAAATGACAAATACAATCCACCTATGATGTTTTCAAAGTCGTTTGACCATGGTTTTATGTGTGCAATGTTTTGCATAATCAAGTAAGTCATTTAAATTTAATAAAATAATAACTTATTCAAATATTTTCAAAGGGCATAAAATGGTATACCAAATTAAAGAGAACAACATTTCCAACTCAAATATGTCAATTGTAAAAAATTTACTTCACTTCTAAGCTTTCTTTTATAAGTATACTAAAAGTATATAAATGTATATTGAAAACCAAAAATGACTACCACATCATTATTTTACTTATTGATAAAACTCTCATGTGTTCACATCTACTAAACTTATCATCACATGGCATTAGCAAGTATTGTGATGATAGAGTTAGTTGTACTACTTCACCATTTTCAATTCAACTCCTTGTCATAAGCTCTACACTTTTGGAAAATAAAATCAAACATGTTTGTTACCTTTTCAACAATTATTCTCCATGTGATAATATCTTGTTACCTCACCAAGTAATCAACACTTCTACTTAAACATGATAACATTTGTTTGCTAAGTAAAAGTGAAACACATCTATGTCTAAAACAAGTAATAACCACATCACCACAAGTAATGAAACCATTCACCTAAAACTTGTGTGATTAAGTTATCGTATCGATCATAGCTTACACTTGTAAGCTGGGGTGTTTTCCAGGGTACGTTGCGATGCATATCATTATTATGCATGTATCATCTTGCCAATGTTTTCTGTAGTCCTTACCAGGACTACTTTGCTATCTTTCAGAAGTCAGGATTCTCTACGCGACCCTCGAACCCCGAAGATATTGATTATTATGGTTATTTCAATCTCAGGCAAGTTCATCACTTGCTCATATCCTTTGCAGTACTTCATAACAAACTATTTGCAAAAACCCTATCGTCTTATCACCTACTCTCAAAAAAATGCATGATCCTATTTTTTATAATAATATGACTAATTGAATGACTACCCGAGTGGTAGTGTTCTGTTTGGTGGGCGGATGGGACCATGGTAAGATGAATAGGTCTAAGGAAGGTTCCATCTGCATGGGAACGTATTACCTAGGATTAATCACAACTGCCGTCAGGATTCTTGCGCCGTAAATTCGCGTTAACCATGGATCTTCTATGGGGGGAGTAAGTCAGTCGTGATACTTTTCTCGTTCGCATGTCAACGGACTGCCAGAGACGTACGCTGTAGGTTCTGCGGGACTGCATGCACATGGGTGGGAGCCCTTACGTCCCACGGACTCTGGGGGTCTATGAGTGTCTGCCAGGGGCGCGTAGATCTCCATCGTGAGGGGTGGAATCAGGCGTTCAACCTGCTGGCGGAAATGGGTGGGCATGCGTTGTGCGGAGAAGCATGGTTTGGCTTGGACAAACAACCAGGCCCCACACCTAAGTGGGAGTGGACAGGAATGTACACCTGGTTGTGCAACATGGTCTTGGTCATCCATGGGTAAAGTAACGCACCTCTGCAGAGTGTAAAAGGATGTGACATGTTACCCCTTGTTCCGGGAAGGAGCTACGAACGCCGCAGGGAAGGCAACTCCATGAAATTTCTAATCATGCGAAGATCTGGCGGGCATAGTCTTCAGAATTAAAAGCAACCTCTTGAAGAAAGATTTACGAAAACCTTGCATTAGCTTGTGACTCTTTTGAGTCTAAAGTTGTAGTTAGTGCATCAAACTATCTCCTATATATCATGAACTTGCTGAGTAACACTCGTTACTCATTCGTTCCCGTTTGACCCCCTGCTTAGAGTTGAAGCCTGAGGGAAGTCATCATCGTGAAGCCATCGCCATCTCATGAAGCCATATTGAGTCATCTAGTACTTAGTAGGTAGAGCGTCATCATCAACAACGCTGGTGGAGGAGAAGCTATCAAGGTGTAGATAGAGTCCATTCTCGGACTTAGTTGTTCTAGCCATAGATTAGGGCTGACATCAGCCACAGTAGATTAGTTCTGAGCTTGAGTTATTCTCCAACTTGGATCTTCGAATTGCTTCTTCTGATGTTTCATTTGCAGGAGATCCTCTTGATTCATCAATGAGATTCTCAAGATTTTATAATGAAGTTTGTATCCTATAGTTTTGCCTAGACCCGCTGTGTTTCTTTTGTACCACTCTGAGAGATGTAATATTCACGGGTAAGTCCTTCTGTGAGTATTATGTCGCCGACTTGCGCACTACACATGCAGCTGTGTGTTGGGTCACCACACGTATGAACCGTACGGTTACGGATGTGGAGCGTATGAACCGTACGAAGGTGGTGGGTACTGAGGTAGAGTCCCACTCCCGCAACCTGTAGGTGGAGCATGTGGAGGTGGTGGGGGGTATGCATACGGAGGAGCAGGGTATGAACCATATGGCCCCGGAGGTGGACCGTATGGACCATATGGCCCCGGAGGTGGTGTGCTGGATGAGTATAATACTCGGGGAAGCAGCGAAGAACCGGCATTGGAGCGACGATGTGTGGGAGAGATATCTTCTATGTGAGCAGGTTGTGACCCGTCGGACTGCAAGAGATCCGTGTACGAGGTCATATCTGGAGTCCAACCCGACATGGCGGAGATGGTTTGAGAGAGGGAAGGAGAGAAAGATGATGAAATGGTGTGGAGTGAGTGAAGGGATATGGGGGTATTTATAGGGGGTGGGGTTGAAAATTTGGGATTTTTCGCTTTTTTCGCATTTTTTGAGCCAGCAACGGCTAACCCCAACGGCTAGCTGACGTGGACCAATCAGCGGGCGCCACGTCAGCTAGCCGTTACCCGCGCGGCCCGCTCCCCCCTCTCGCCCCCGCTCTCGCCCGCAACCGCCAGCGCGCCGCCCCGTCTCGCCCCGCCTCTCGCCCCCTCTCGCCCCGCTAGTGCGGGCGGTAGCCGGGCGGTAGCGGGCGCTACCGCCGAGCGACGCGGCCACCGCCCGCCCGTACCCTCCCGCCCTACTCCCGCCTCGCTGTCGCCCGCCGGGGGGCGGTATCGCCTCCCCTACCGCCCCCACTGGCACCAGCCTTAGAAAGATAGTTCGAGATAATGTATTTTTGTTCCACGGTTTCCATCTTATCTCATGTTTTGCAATGATATTATGTGCTCTTTCCATATGTCAAATTGTTCCTTATATATGCGGCCTTGAAAATTTATAATATTTTTTTCAACAAAAATTTATAATATTTTTCAACAATTTTTATTTTATTATTTTCTTTTCAGATTTTTCTTTTCATTTAGTCTCTATTATTTCTAACTCTTGAGGCGAGGCGAACGGTTGCCCCGCCCCCCTCTGGTCCCGGTTCAATAGGTAACCGGGACTAAAGTCCGGGACGGGAGCCTCATTTTCTACCACTAGTAGAAAACGGGCCTCTAGTCCCGGGCCGTAACGGGCTATAATCCCGGATATCAATCCGGGACTACTCATCCGGGACTAGAGTTCCCCCTTTTGTCCCGCCAGCCCACGAACCGCGACTAGAGGGCAGCCCACGGGGAGCTCCCGGAGCGCTCTCGGGGCACGACTTTTAGTCCCGGGTGGTAATACAACCCGGGACTGGAATTTTTTTGATTTTTTTTTTTGATTTTCCTTTTCATTTAGTCTCTATTATTTCAAACTCTCGAGGCGAGGTGAACGGTTGCCCCACCCCCCTCTGATTCCGGTTCAATAGGTAACAGGGACTAAAACCCAGGACGAGAACCCCTTTTTCTATCGGTGCACCATCTACCTCCCATCTCCATTTGGTCACTTATTCCACCTCAAGATCGATAGTGATCCCTGTATTGCCCTCCTTGAGAGCTCAAGGAACTCACCAAGAGCTATAGCGTGGAGCTTAGGGCCACAACCCTCTAGCCATGCACCTCCAAGGCCATCCTTCAATGTACACGAGTGGTAAAGCCTTCTGGGCACCATGGCTAGAAGATGTGGGGGAGGGGGCGGGCAAAGTGCTCAATGTGACAGCTATGTAGCCACGAGCCGCACGTGCACAAATCACGCTCACCATTTTCCTGTAGGGTGGTCCACGCGACACAGAGTGTTTAGGAACTTGAACGTGGCCATCTGCGGTGCAAGGCCAGATTCCAAATTTGAGACGTATTCACCTCTACTCACTCCGTTATAAAATAAATGACTTTTATTTATCGAAATATGAATTTATGTAGACATGTTTGTGTCTAAATACATCCATATATATTTGGACAAATGAAAGTCATCTATTTATGAACGGAGGAAGTACTTTTAAAGTCATAATTCGTTTTTAATTTTTTCCTTAATTTTTGTATCTTATTTCCATGGAGAAAATACAGACACACATACATGTCAGGTGACACTAACCTAGCACAGACGCACACATGCGGACACACAAGAGGCAAATTACCGAAAGAAGAGAAGCACAAGACACAACATGCGGGCACTATGCAGAAATCATTCCCGTCAACTTCTTCCTCCGCCGCTCTTGGGCTGTTCTGTATTTGACTATTTCGAGCACACACAAGCGAGGAATCAATACAGCACGCCAAGAAATGTACAGTACATTACAAAAACGCAAGTATGCAAGGACTCACACATGGACAACTGGGGAGAGCGCGGTGGAAAACCCAGCGAAGGACAGCGAGCTAACCACTAGCCCTGCGGTAGCATATATGGTAGAAAGGGAAGGTTCGCCACAGCAAAGGACTGGAGCACCAGCAAAGGATGCCTCCTTGAGGCTCACAGCTTCGTCGGCGAGCTTCGAACGGAGGGGGAGACGCAGACGTGCCCCGCAGCTTGACCTCCTTGAGCCTTACGGCTGTATCCACCACGGTGAATAGTGCAGGCGTCGGCACATGAAGGACATGGGTAGTGCGCCTGCGGTGAATACATATATGAAGTATATTTGTATTGATTATATGAAGTAAAAGTAACTTACATGAGAGGTGCTTATTCCTCTGAAATAAAAGTAAATCCCGTTGGTTTCTAAGTTAAAAGAGTCAAAGTGAGCTTCCACGGTTTGTTCTAGGGTGATGACGACCATCCTCGTACGTATGGTTGACGACGAGCTTCCTCGTACGTCCGGTGGATTTCCATTTGCCTTTATCTCGTTTGTGCGACTCATCAGGCTTCCCTGAGCGAGTCCCTGTCAGCGACTTCCTCCATTTGGGTCGTGCCTTGGTCCCATGATGAGGGAACTTTGGGGGAACTCATGGTTCGACTTGGCCCTGCTCGTACCTCACAATCTGACTGACAGAGGGAACCATGGCCAAATGCACAATTGGGGCCGCGCGCGCGATTGGTACTTGTTAATCTATAAACCCGCGAGGGAGCGACATACAAGCATATTTGCTTCTGAATGTCATACACATTTTTCATCTAGTGTGCACCTGGTACAAACATATGTCTCACACATCAGTTTTGTGCATAATATTGTATATCTTGCTTTGTTGTTGGTTGCTAAGTAAAAAAGTTGTGATCAATACGGCCTCTTAGAGACTTCTAGTTTATTCCTTCAGTTAGTAACCACCAAATGTTTTGGTTCGACATATCATAATTTATTATTCCATGGTTTCCATCTTATCAGATTTGTTTTAGATGGAATTATATGAGCAATCCATTTCTTTTTCCTGATTTATGCAATCTAGCTAACCGTTTTTTTTTACGTTTTTTTTCTTTATCACATGAGTGCGCAACCCACTTGTTGGTGGAGTGGTCGGTGTCATGCAGGCCCGATTACATCCTCCGAGGCTTGCCCATTGAACAAAAATACATTCATGTCATAAGTATGTGTAGTGCATTTTTCACCTTTGGAGTACTTTACTTTATTTCATCCATTATTCAATGATGTTGAGTTGACAACTCAAGCTCTCGATAGTTACGATGGAGAGAACATTAGTTCTGCTTCGTTTCTCGTATGATTAGTTTACCCTATTGGAGGTTATTGGTTCATCGACAAATGATAGTGCACATTGCAGCAGAGAGATTTATTCTTCGGTATGCTTTATTCTAGGAATATAGAAATGACCAAAGTTGAAGGAAATTCGTCAATTTTGGTCTCATGAGTGTTCCTTACAAAAGTGTTTATTACACTCAAAATGGCGTGCATATACCTCCATTTAGTCGTCCATATCCATGTATTTGTTTTGAAGAGAAAGTTTGAAGCATATGTTTGTTGGAGTAAAAAAAAATATAAGAGTTAAGTATGATAAGTATCACAGCAAGCAGCCAGTCGTGGAGATGGTTAGCCAAGGGGATCGCGCTGCTGCTGATGGCTCCGTCGGTAAATCTCTCAAGAGGAAGGCCGACGCAGCGGAAAATCGCCTCGTCTCGCCGGTCCAGATCTCACAGAAAACAATTGAAGACATCGGAATTCCTCCCGGGTTCAGCCCTACTCCCCACTACAGCTCTTCTCTGTGCTCATACAGTTCGTTGACCCAGGCGATAAAGGTGAGCAAAGCAGTGTCATCGGTGGAAGGAACCCTGTCCTTTGGTGGAGACCGGAGAGCGCAACGCTCCCAGTAGTGAGGCGACCCTAATCACAGTGCCGGTGCAGGAGGTCTGTAGACTTGACAGCGGAACAGTGAGCAAGCGAGGTCGCGGGCGTGGATCCGCAGTTCGCAAAGAGAAGGAAAAGAGGAAGCAATTTTATGGGGGCAGTGGCAGTGGCCGTGGACGTGGAGTTGGATCTGGACGTGGAGTAACCATCGCTTCAAGTAACCCGGTGCTGGGTGCTCGGCCTGAATCTAGGCAGTCGCAGTCTCGTAGTCTGCTTCGCCCTTCTCCAGTACTATTACTATCAGCTCGAAACGACGGTGTATTTCTACCCTCAAATGCACCAGCAACAGGGCAAGTTAAAATAAACATAGCATCAGGACAAGCAACTGCTGCAACCCGGAGGTTGGTTCTTGAGGACATCATAAAGCCAAGATCATCTCCTTTCAGATTCAGAATTAACAACACCTCTGGAGAACAGATTCGCAGTCACTACCAGAATCCGATATATTCATGTGCGCCCAACACCGACAGGAATACATGCTAAACCGACAGGAATAGGTTTTCCTGATGGTCAACCGTCAGGATTAACTGACAGGAATAGCTTGACAGGGAAAATAAAATATGCCTGTCGGCTGCCCGACAGCAAATATTTTCCTGTCGGTTTTCCAAATTTACTGACGGCAATTTTAGGCTGACAGGGAAGTGTTCGCGTCAGGCTTGGCAAACAAGAACACAAATATCTCTGTCAGGACATAGCCGACAGGGAAAGGAAAGTATAGAAAAAAAAAAAACATGTTACCCACATAAATATCCCATTGCTTGGCACAACAGAACATGGAAATCAAAACCAAATAGCTTACATCAACAATAGAGATGCAGATTGATATCTCTTTATATTCTACAAAGCTTTCATACATAATAGGTAAACAAACACATAAGTCAGCTGTCTCAAAACACTCAGGTGCACCAGCTAGAATATCTACATTGCTTCTGTAGCAGATCACGTTCCAAGTTTCCATTTAGGATGGTCCTGCACTGGACATAATTTAATTTGTAAACGTGCAAGTGTAAACAATTAAAAGATGGATGGATTGCTAAACAATAGCACAGCAGGATAATATCTACAATATAATAATAACAATTTATTCAGATTAGTTTACGCCTAACTTGTTTTCATCACACGAACGTTATCCAATTCGACATCTATTTAGAAATATTGATGACTTAGCACATGGCTCCTTGCGAAGCTCAAATTACAATACTACAATGTTATATTGTTAATTGCAATTGGACAACAATACATCGAGAAAATATACCTTTGAAGAAAGAGTGGCACAGAATCTCAACAGGATCTGCAAGCTCACACTAAAAAGTTTCACTGAAACATCAATACAGGCAATAGCAGTGTCAACCAAGTTGAGTCTGCAATGGAAGAATAGAAAAAAGTCATTATTTCTGTACATTAGACACAGGAACTATAAGATCAAAGTAAATTGGAGAAACATATAAATAACAAGGAACAAATTGTTAATGTTCGAATGAACAAGCACTAGAGAGATTAACCTTCAGAAATAACCAACAAGACATCTTCTTGTACAAGGCTTTTCCAAGTGTACTTTAAGTAATACTCTACATAAATAAAAGCAAGGTAGCAAGTTTCAGCTGCATTCAGTGTCCGTGCACAAAATACTACATAAAAACGACAAGATTCTATTGCAATAATCACATAAACTAAAACTGACAGAAATAAATTTAAAGCTGAAAGTTCATGCTTACCAAAAGCTTGCTGCAAATGTTATAAACGTGCCATCACCAAGCGGGCTAACAAACTCCCAAATCTTGCGAGAAAATCTGCAAAAGAATCTTAATGCCAAAAAAGGGAGAACAAATAGAAGTCTGAACGATTGGGCATTCCAAAATGAATAATATGCTATAAAATTAGAATCAGTCGACCTTGTGAATACTTTAATCTTGTCAAATACCACCAGAAAAAAATTCAAGGCGTCAGGTACAAAATTAGGTCTCAGGACTAGTTATATAGTGAATGTCGGATATACTTTGCACCTTCATAAAAGTAGCAGGACAGTAGGCATGACGGAGAGTCAGCTGCATCCAATCTAATAAAAGTAGAAAAACAAAATGCGCATGCCTTATGCACCAATCGTTCCAACAGAAGACAGCAAATCTGTTTAAGTAAAGATCTGTTCTAATGCACAACGAAAAGAAGTCCCTAATTTTTTTTTCAAGATGGTACCTATGCCTCTAAAGGAACTGAACAACAATCAGGTATACAATCTAAAGCAGGAGCGGAAAAATGGAATCATTGGCACGCAAATAAACTGGAGTTAGGAAAAGCTACCCTGTAAAGAACTTCAGTTTGGATGAGATGCGCCGTGCACATAGCCTGGGAAGGACCCGGACATGGAGGCAGAGATGGTCAACAAAGTGCCCAGGAAGGAGCAGACAGAGGATGGCACGGACCTGTGTCGATGTGAAGGAATCCGCGGGCGGAGGCTGCGTAGGAGCAGCGCCGACGATGGACCGGCGGTTGAGGGACCGCAGGTGGTGGCGACCGGGCAGGGATAGGGGGCGTGCGGAGGAGGAGTGCCGGAGAGACTAGGGCGGCAACGGCAGCGAAGGATTTGTGGCCTTGGCCGGTGGCGGCCGGACGAGATCTCGATTGGGAATGCCGGATCTGGGAGATTTGGGGAATTTTGCGGCTAGTTTATATTCGGAGCGATTGATATTGGCGCGATAACGGGCCCGAAAAAGCCTAGCGGCGGGAAGCTGGTTTCACGGTGCGCGCGCAACTGATTTCGCGATAGATCGGGCGCGCACGTATGTTATTTTTTCTCTGTGGGCTTGCCGACACCGAAATTGGTACTCCCGTCAGTTCCCGTTCGCCGCACAGGAAAAATTACGTGAATTCCTGTCGTGCGTCCTCTGGCTCACAGGATAGAGTATTTCCCTGTGGGATAGATGCGGACCCGACAGGAAAACATTTTGGCACACAGAAATATTACGGAATCTGGTAGTGAGTATCTCAGGCATGGGAACCAAAGTGATTGAGAACTTGGGAGAATGTGTTCTGAATAAAGATGATTCTGTTCCAGTGATTGACAATGCTGCTGAAGTTGGTAGCAACAACATAGGGGGTATGTGGGTTTTCGTGTTATTTCTTACTTAAATATTTTTAGTTACCAGAGTTAAGAAATTATATTTTTCATCCAGCAGCTTCCCGCCGAGAGTGAAAAAACAGTAAACCCTCAACAAAGGGATTCACAGGTGCGTTCAAATCAACTGCTAAAGATTTTCGATGACAAATATCTCTAGTTGTTTAGATTATTACATAGTCTATGCGTATGATTTTATTGGAGTTATAGCTTCATATGTCATTTTGAATCGTGATTATATATCGAACCGCTCAAAATGTTAATAAAAAATCAAATGCATCAGATTTATTAGTAACATAAATGGAACTTGAGTAAATTCTTGAGCATTATTAAAAACTAGTCGTCTACCTGTGTATTTGCTTGGGCTAGTGCTTTTATCTTTTGTTCAACATTTTGTTGCAAATCCTCTGATTTTTGGTAAGATTATTTATGGAGGGCCATTATAAAAGACTCCTGTGTGCATATAGAGGGTAAATTATAGATGTGCTCTCAACGAGAATCAGATAGTTTCTCAACTATCTTTAGTGCCCGGGACACACCATGATATACACCATTTGTCCCGAGTACAACCTTACACGCTCGATAGCGTGTTCCTTGTATCTAACAAATTACATCTACAAAACTTGGATACTCGGGGAGATTAATGAATTCTTGTAGTGAGTCCTTAAGTACACACGGCTAGACTCGCATTATTAATTTATAACTCCATTTCTTATACTAAAATGAGGCTATTTTCGTCGTGTTAAATGAATTAGAATTGCCCTACAATTTGTGGTTTCATGATTTTCTTCAAAAATGTGGTTCTATGGAGACAGTAAAACAATTATCTTACCTTTACTCTACCCCATAAGGGTTAATTAAATTGCAAGCATTACATCTTGAGATGTAAAGATAATACTTTTTATTTGATTCTTATACAATGTTGCCACGAAGTTCTTATAAAAAAGAAGTTCTTATATAAGAGAAACAATCGACTAATACTTCCACGAATGAGAAGAGTTAAATTCCTGACCGAGTTGCAGGATTGGTGCACCGCCGGCGTCCTTGCAAAGTCGTGGCCGGTGGCAGAGTGATCCTTATGTTGTACTTTGGCCACTAACTTCCCCTGTAATTAGTCGTTTGCCTCTAACCTTGTAACCCTTAACCCGTCCTCCTTCTGGCTTTGTTCCGACCCCTTTCTTAATGAATCGAAGCAGCACTTGCTGCCTCCCTCCAAAAGAAGAGTTCCGAAGAATATGAGAACGGAATATGGTATAGTATTAAATCCTAAATAAAATATGTATAGCTTAGTGGAGACATTGGGAGCAGTAATACCAAAATATCTCATGGTTTTCGTAATTGCACGATCTCAATAATAAGGTCGCATGTGTTCTTAATTAGTGATAATTTTGAAATAATTATTTTTGTTATATCAGGAAGTAGGAAATCAAATTAGCCTACCTTACATGCATGGTTAGTAGACTTACTGAACTATAGACATCACCTTTCATCTGATTTTCCATGCACAATGTCACCCCAAAGAAAATTAGTATATTTAGATTTGACATACTGCAACATTTCATTCCATAAAATGTCAGGATATCAAGCAAACAAAGCAAAATCAACCGACTGGGAGTCACGTGCTAGTGAGTATTATTTCTTGTTGTTACTGTGGGTAGATCATATCGCAATTAGTCCTTAGAGTCAGCGCTACAAAAAAATCGACTGGAATTTGAACCGATCCTCTAATGTTATGTTTACATGGTTTGGGACGCATGTTATCTTACAATTGTCTTTCTCAGGTACTCCACATAACGTCGAGCGCTATGGAAACCATTACAGCTATCAACTCAACAACAATGTCAAGTTTGTGCTGGATTTTCGACTTCGGGGCGTACGGACACAATCACATCAACTTCTTAATATGTGATCTGATTCCTGTAATGCATTGCTACTTACTATGAACATCCAGCTTTCTTATTCGGCTTGTACTCTCAGTGATTAATTTTTTTTAAATATGGAGCATCTTATATTATATACATTGCCACATTTGTCTCCTTGTTATAGATTTTTTTATGGAAAATAAGGGAGCTAAATACATCTGATGGTTCTATAATTTCACATATCCGTTTACACATGATTACATATGAAACTCTATACCGGGCAATTATAAAGCGTGCCAACTGTTTAAAATTCCAAATTCAAATGCATCAAACTTATTAGTAACTCTATTTGTCAACCTGTGAATTCACACGGTGCGTGTTCTGTCTTCATGTAACATAGTTAATTTAATTGTTAGTAAAAATGTGTATTTCTACCCGCGAGTATTTTTAAAACGTAGATTTCACGACTAAACTAACCAGAAATGTTGACCACACAATATTAATGTTTCCGTGGTTTTCCTTATTTTTCTCCATATGTGAATGTGTTTGTGCCAAACTGAATATGTCGACATGGGACAGCGCCATTGCTACATGGTCTAAAATCACACTACAATATAGCCTCAAATCTATTGGTAGATGAAGGTATGACATATATAATTTTGTTAATTAGAATAATATTGTCACCACTTCATACTTTTTCGTGGAAGTGAGTTTCTTTACGACATTTGCTAGCTTTACCCCTTATTATTAGGTGGTTCTCAAGTTAAAAGCCTAATGCTCTTAAATTGTGTAAAGTATGGAGTTCGCTACTCGTGGTGGGGATCGCTTGTGGCATTGGGGATGATGGCTGGGAGGACTACTAAATTGATTTGGGATAGGAACTCAAAACAGGCTTTCGCCCTGCTTTAAAAATAAAGCCACCGCCCACAACAGTCATACAACGTATCGGAAACAACACCCACAAAGAAAGAGTTCGCTGGGGCAACATCACAACAAGGCCCAGAGCACTAGACTGCTGAAACACACACTACAGCAAGGACCGACGGGGGGGGGGGGGGGTGTGGTGGTGTTGGTAGAGGAGGAACCGGAGACCACTCGGGGCCCTCAAGGGGGCGCCGCAGAAGACATGCAGTGCGCGACTACAAGAAGTTTGTCGATGGATTCATCTAGCGGCGCCTTGTCCCGTTGTCTATACAACGGGTGCCACTGCTGCAAAAAAAGCCAAAATTTTGAACACAACTTCATATGCATGTCTAAGGAAAATCTTTTCAATCAATTTTATTGCGCACCGTCCACTAGGACCATGCCACCGCCGTAAACACCATCAAAAAGAGGCGTCTGCCACCCGTGGCATACTGTGTTCGGGTTTCTAGGAACTCACCAAGGTCCGACGCATGCCATGCAGGCCCCAGGGCCTCAAGAACAAAGTTCCACAGAAATTGGGCAGCTGGGCACACAAAGAAAATGTGGGACCTCGACACGGAAACCCTATAGAGGGGACATAGGCCGTCACCCGGGCCGTGGCGCTTGACCACCTCGACCCCTAAGGGTAACCTATCTCGAAGCAACTGTCAAACAAAGATCTTAATTTTTAACGGTAACGCACTAGTACAAAACTGAGCATCCAAGACGGGGCTTAGATTCGGTTACAGCAGAAAAAAATCTAACCGCATGTAATGTTACACCTCATACGGTCAATAATTGAGATCCGTCTCTTCAACTATTAGAGCCGGTACTCAGTATTGCATGTTTTCAATAATCTTTTATTAGAGTCGGTTGTTATATTTGACAGTCTTGCAATATTTGTTAGGAGGCCAAATTTAACGAAACGTCTCTAAATACTCCATATCTGATTGGAGGCGCCTGATAGTTTAGAGTGACTCTAATCTGTAGTTGGCGGCAAAAATGTTGCCGATTGTTTGTGAACTATATATAGTATATATGTCTCACGCCGATGATCAACTCGCAATACACTCTGTGAACTCGATTGAATTTGTGGAATAGTCGATCGGGGATTTCATTTCATTCAAACTTAAAAAGGAAGATTTCATTGAAATTAAACTAGTTAGTATTTACATTGATCGAGATCATCTAAAATTAACAAAGAAAACAGTCGGGGAACAAGGTGCGCAGTTCCTCTGTGGCCCGCCGCGCCCGCTCGTACGCGCCGTCGTCGTACACGTCCCCGTCGTACGCGCCACCGTCGTCCGCGTCCCTGTTGTCGCCGTCCTGCTCCGCCTTGACGACCGGTTCCATGCCCTAGTGATTCCTCCCGACGATCGGGATCCCCTTCTCGCGGGCGTGATCGATGGCGGACTACTTCTCCGCCACTTACTTCAGCGCGGGAGGGACCTCATTGAACGAGATGGACATCGCCAACGCCATGTCCAGCTCGAAATGGTCATCTTCAAAGGACGGCGGTGGCGGCGGCGGCACAGCGGCCTGGACGGGCGCTCAGCGATGCGATGAAGCTTCCTGGCTGGCTTCACGGATCACAAGGCCTCTTGTCCTTCGTGCGGGTGCCGGCCAGTCGCCCTCCGTCTTGCGGTGCCGAGGCGGCGGCACTGGCGACCTTCCGCTCTCCCTCTTCAGAGAAGTGGTCATCGGGCCAAGCCACGGAAGGGACGCACCCATAGTCACGGAGCACGCTGGCAATCGTGTGATTTCGCCACCAGCGGCGTCGCCCGTCGCCATCATTCCGGCTTCCCGTCCAGCCCGTCGGCGCGTCGTTGAGCGAGGCTTCCCGTTCCTACATGAAGATGTGGGGCCAGAGCGGGCCATCTACAGCATAGTTCGGATCTGCCCTCAGCTCCGGCGTCAATGTGTGTTGTCCCGCCCGAGCGAGCGCCTCCACCCTTTCGTCTGTGTGGGGGAACCCCATGGCGCTGAGCGCCCAGCCGCCGGAGCAGGGGATGTGCACCCCGGGCGCAATAGGGATGTGGTGCTCGACGAAGAAAACCGCCTCGTGAAGGGTGAGGCAGATTTTGTAGCCACCACCGCCGTCGCTCCCCAGCCTCTCCATTGTGAGCCATTTGCGCCGGCGAAGTTTTTTGTGTGGACAGATCAAGGGTGTGCGCCGGTGAGGGTTTCAAATTTGGTGGAGAGAGAGAAGGGGATCTGCGGGGCCGCCTGCATGAGCTGCGGCGTCGTGAAGATTCCAAATTTATCTAAGGGACGCATGTGGCCAGAATGCGTGGAGACGGGATTCGTTTCTGATGGAGGGGAGCCGCTGCCCCCATTAAGACGTCCAATACTCGGCCTTCGTCGCCTACAATAAATCTCTTTGACCACCTTATCTGTCGATGACTATGTGGATCCACTGTCAGAGGCGGCGTTCCGAGATAGTACCGGGATGGTCCGGAGAACCTCCAGATTTAAACAAACACTAAAATTCGTATTTAATTTAAAACTGAAAAAGAATCAAAGTTTTCAAACAGACGAATGTTTTCTTTCTCGGTATAGACATGTCCCAAAACCTCATTTGCATGTTCTTTTTTGAATTTTTCGAATCGATGTTGTATCCAGGATCATGCACATCGACATTTCAACATAAACTAACAAGTTTATTCTAATGTATCATATTTTTTTTTCCAATGACCTTATTTGAGACCGACAAGTATATAGGAACCTCTAGTTATATTTGGTTAACAATATTTTTGAATATTTGTGATACTTTCTGTCCAAAATAATACCCGGACCCTATGATTTTGTTCGCAGACTCCGAACATTTTACATCTGGCGGGAAGGGGAAATTTTGTGTCTGGCGCGCACCGGGTTAATTTACTTTCTCCCATTTGCCACCTGATACGTCCATTTTGCATCACTATTTTTATTGGAATTTTCTGTTATTCATCGATATATTTCATATTATGATGCATTACTTATGTTATTTCATCTTATTTTGCATGTTTAATAATTATTGTGGAATAAACACCGGGACCAGAAATCTGATGGAAAAAGCACCATCAAGATACCCTATTTCAGAAGATGAGAAGAAGACGGGGGCATCGGAGAAGTCTTAGAAGTCCATAAGAGTGAGCCAGCCACAAGGAGACCCGGAGGGGGCCACCAGGGGCCAGGCCACTAGGGGGAGCCCCACTTGGCCGCGCCTGGGGGTGGTGTTGCCACCCTGGACCACCTCTGGCCGCCTCCTTTCGTGTACTTGACCCCTAGGGAACCCTAAGCCACAGAGAACCATCAAGTAAATATTCCGCCGCCTCCTCGGGGCGGAAAACAACAGAGAGAGAAAAGCTTTCCGGCAGGGAGAAATCTGTCGGGGAAATTACTCCCCGGAGAGGGGAAATCATCGCCATCGTCACCATCATCACTCTGGGTATCATCAAGATCGTCATCATCATCATCATCACCCTCACCATCCATCTCCATCCCGCTGTATCGATTAGGGTTCTATATCGTTGTTGTTCACTAGATCTCTCTCCCGGTGTGGATTACTTGTTAGTAGTTGATGCTTGTGAGATTTATCGGTGTTGGCACTTTATGGCTAGATTGTTATTCATCATTATATCACCTCTGATTATGATCCATATGATGTCTTGTGAGTAGTTTGTTTATTTCTTGAGGACATGCGAGAAGTCAAGATGTTAGTAGTGGAATTATGTTGAAGTAGTATCTAGGGGTTTGATATTTAAGTTGTGGTGTTATTCTTCTAGTGGTGTTGTGAACGTTGACTATATGACACTTCACCTTTATTAGAGGGATGGACTGTGTATTTGGCTACTAATTGTGGGGTTGCCGGAGTGACAGCAACCTAAACCCCCGTTAGGAAACCGATGCACGAGGGAGTGTAGGATCCCAGAGTTTAAGGTCGTGGTTAGATTTATCTTAATTACTTTCTTGTATTTGCGGATGCTTGCAAGGGGTTTAATCACACGCATGTATTAGTCCTAGTTGGGCGGTGCATTAGAATAGGTTCACCCTCACAACACCTATCAAAACAATAAATATTAATCAACTGTATGAAACAAAAGCGCTTGACGAAGTTTGCATGTGTCCTCAAGAACGTTTGGTAATCATAAGTAGAACAACCGGCTTGTCCTTTGCTCACAAAAGGATTAGGCCACTCGCTGCAATAATATTTACAGTCTTTTATTTACTCGCACTTTATTTATCTGTTATATCAAAAACCACCAAAAACCTATTTATTAGTGTTTACAGTGAATCCTCTATCCAACCTGCTTGTCAACACCTTCTGCTCCTTGTTGGGTTCGACACTCTTATTTATGAAAAGTACTATGATACGCCCCCTATACTTGTGGGTCATCAAGACTATTTTCTGGCACTGTTGCCAGGGAGTGAACGCTATTGGTAAGTGGAATTGGTAAGAGAAACTTTTACTGTGAGTGTTGTTTTTATTTCTGTCTGCTACTTTATTTCATTACGGAGAAACCTTTTGGTTCTCTATTTAAGGGTACTCACTACCAAATTCCGTGCGAACAGGAACGTTTTGATAACGTTGCGTGTTTCCATCACGGATGGCTGAAAAGTGGAGTTTGGTCTCGACGTATTGGTTTGGTCCGTCGCAGACTGGTTTTGCCCGACTTTTTACTAGTTTTACGTCGTGGATTTTCATCTCCGGCCCAGTAGCCCACTAAGAGCCCAGTTGCATTCGACGAAACTTGCCTGATCATGTTGAACATCGCGAATTTTTCTTGGGGCCACACATCCTGTCCTGTTTGACTGGTTTGACCGGCAACGACCAAACAGTTGATGCTTGGACCCCACTTGTGATCCACGGTAAATAAGCATGCACATAATCTTCGAAATTAAGCATGCACATAATCTTCAAAATCATCACAGTTAACATTACAGTGAACAAGCCGATTCTGAAACAAATCACAAAAAGAAAGGATAGACACCGGACCTAGCGTCCTAGCCAAGGGTGCGCCGCCGCGCCTCCGCCAGCGCCGCCGCATCTTCATTCTGCATCGAATAGCGGATCTCCTCCGCGGTGTCAGCCTCTATGTTGACAGTGAAAAGTCGGGCGAGCCTCGCTTGCCGGAGCTCTTCTGTCGCGAAACTCTCTTAGGACGCTAAAATCCCCGCTTGCATGTGGGGCCACTGCAGGGCCTCGTTGTGGAACTCGGCGGCGAGATACTCCTGCTCTTCTTCCTCCTCGACGTCCGAAGGTGCGATGGGTGGAGCCGGAGGTGGTGGTGCGCGGTACGAGTTGGCCTGATGCACCTCGCGCCGGTACGCCTCGCGGGCACGCGCACGCTGCGCTTGGGAATGTAACTGTGGATCTGCTGCTGGCGGCCCTCCTCGCGACGGCCAGACATGGTACCGGAGGATCTACACATAGCGAAGGGGAGTAGAGAGGTCTGGCACAAACGGACAGTTTGGGAGTAGAGAGGAGAGCGTTCCGCGCCCTTATGGGGAGCCGCTGCATTATCCACAGTTTGGGAGTGGAGAGGAGAGCTGACCGGGTATCCCACGTGGCGAGAGTGTCAACCAAATTACCGAATATATAGGAGATCTAAATCATAAAATGCACTCCGAAATGGAAATGAATTGACATGGTTTTACATTTGCAACAATGGATACCCTAGTACTAATACTAATATACTGCCTCCTCGCCCTCTTCGATGTCTGTTCCGCGCCATCATCCCGATTACATGCACTCTGAAACATAGGAGATTTATAATAACTAAAATTAGCATCACAAAAGGTTCAACAACAGGTCCACAGTTAACCAGAACTTTTTTTATGCCAACATCCACTCCGAAGCCACATCCACAGTTTCACATCATCCAACATATATTTTCCTATGCCAGCATGCATTCCGAAGTCACATCCATAGGTTCACATCATCCACCGAAACTTTCCGAAACCGCATCCACAGAAACACTAGTAAATAAGCATCATACATGTTTAGCACATCTACAAAAAAAAAAGCAGATATACTTCCAAACATACAAAGATGCGTGACAAAACATCCTCATGTGTACAAATGACACAAGTACAGGGGTGATAAACCACTAGACCCGGTGGCGTAAACAAGCTACTAGGTCCTTGTAAACGCTACTAGGTCTAGAGGAGTCTCCCTCTGCATTTTAACATTGCACAGTTTAATCATCGGCACTCTGATCAAACACAAATATGGCACTCTTTTTTCTATGGTACGCCAACAGTTGGAGACATTGCTGCATATTAATTATCGGCAGAGAACCAACCCTAGATAGGGGCCTCGTAGTAAAGAAGCACACACAAATCAATGAAATTATCGAACACTTGCCAAGGAATATGCAAAACCAATATGGCTCATGCATTACAGACAAAATCATAATTGGGGCCTCATAGTAAAGAAGCACACAGAAATCAATGAGATCATCGAACACTTACCAAGGAAGATGCAGAACAAATGTAGTTGTACACAACACTAGGTAAGTGCCAATATCTCACCTAGAGAAGGTGCAGAGTTTAATCATCAGCACACAAAACAGAGAATGAACATAAAATAAGCAAGCCTCATATATACATTGCAAAAAAAAGTCCAAAGGGTCAAGCTCCACAGGACCAGGGAGCATGAAGAAACAATGTCCGTGTAAACGCTACTAGGTACTGGGAGTAATCCTTTGGATTTTAGCATTGCACAGTTTAATCATCGGCACATGCAACAAAACAGAAAAATGAATAACAGCTAGACTCATTGGCAAGCATTGCAGGTTGACATAATCTAATTAAAGAGCAAAGTAGTTTTACCTCATTCCATAATCTTGCAAGAAACTTAGAATGTATCTCAACTTCACATTGTTGTCCTTCGTACTCTTCAACAGGGTGTATTTTCCCCTCTGGAGCATATCGCACTTCTCTTCGGCTACTTTCAAAGCTTTCTTCGCACTCTTCAACTCAGAATCAAGCTTAGTAACCAAGCCGTGCATGATCATATAGTTTCTCTTTTGTTCCCACAGTTCCAGCTCGAGTGCTACCATTTTTCAAGCGTTCATCGCCCTGTCCAGCCTGTCCTCGCAGCAGACGAAACAGATTAGCTTCTCAGCGCTGGTATCATCAGCCAGTTTGCAAACTTCATAGAGACGATGAGATTCAATTGTCTCAACTGACTGCTGCACCAATTTCTGAATTTCAGTACGCGACATGCTGCAGAAGTCACAACCTGCACTGTGGTCCTATATCCAAATACGAAAAGAATAAAAATCAAAGAAGTGTCGACGAAGGCGAAAGGAGATAGATGAATCTTAAGAGAACGTTTGGGTATAGGATTAATTTATATACTATTTACCTCGGCTATCTGAATAACAGGGGGCTTTGCGAGCTCCGAGGCTTTGTTCAGGTCGATCTCCATTCGGGTGGGGGAAATGATCTCCGAGGGCCCTGTAACGGTAGCGTGAGCTAGATCCATGGCCGGTGGTAACTTAAAACATGAACGGTGATCTAGATCCGCTGGCATTTAACCTACATCCGCCGGTATCAAACCTAGATCTTCCGGCATCTAACCTACATCGCATTGTTTGGTTGAGGATGGGGAAGTGAGGGAACCATGGCTTACCAGTCATTGTTTGAGAACGATGCCGAGGACGGGGGGAGGGCCAAGCCGTGGCAGCCGCTGTTGGGGCAGGAGGGCGAAGTGGAGGCTTTCTGTGGAGGAGTAGCCGAGTGGGCGAGGAGCGCGGTGGTGGAGATTTGGCGCGCATACGCTGGTGAGTGGGACCCTGCGTGAGGCGTATTCCGTGGAGATTTTGGTGCACGGCTGTTAACGGTCGTAATTTATTCTTGTTTTTCGGATTGAGAATAAAAAATAAAAGAAGAACCAAAAGAAAAAGAGTTTTAGAATCTGATCGCATTTTTATTCTACTTCTTCGGATTCTTCTTTATTTTAGTTAGCAAACAATTGCAAAATAAGACAGTGCCTAGTCGTGGGGAGGGGCTGATTCATTTCCACACACGAAAGATCGAGTCTTGTTACTCACATTTGTGATGTTGCACCAACTATTGGCTTATTAGGCATGATCCAGTAGTAAAGGGATGTGACAATTTATTGATCGACCGGATGTCCGGATCAATGAGTTGTCCTATCCACTTATCACTAAATCATGGCTAATAAGTTTTTTGACATCCTTGAAACATGATCAGGTTAAGAAACATATACTAATATAATATACATATTAGGTTCTTACATACCAACATGATAGAGGTTCTTTAAAAGTTCTTACTATGCTTACACCAGACGACACTACCAAAAGTAAGAGATAACACAAACACAGCGTGCAAGCTGCAACAACGAGCACACCAGCAGGCAGCAACAGCTACATCATGTACTGCCGCTTCCGGTTCTTTATGGCCCTCCTGGCCTCGTTGTAGTAAGGCCGAGGAGGAGGTTCCGCAAGACCTGCGAGGATATCTTACGCAAACAACTTCTTTAGGAAGACGCCATAGGCAGCGTGCTTGGCCCTAACATAGGGCGCACAATACTCAGAGCCATTTCCCACACTGACGACATGTCAGATCAAGCTGTGGCGATCGTTGGCTATCTTTCTGACACAGAAAGGGCAGAACAAGTGGCCATAACGCATGCAGCTTCCTCAGGACATGTCTGCTCTACGCAGACATAGAGTCCTCATCCGAGCCGACTTCTAGATCTTCATCCTGCAAATTTGCAATAAAATAAAAGTTAGCAACACAATCTTATTGGCAAAAGAGTAATATACCTAACAAGATCACAAAGAACATAAAGAAATAGTTCTTAATTTATTTGCATACACTTTAGCAAGTAACTTATTTAGTAGATGCGCCCTAAAAAATACATCAATGTTGAGAAAAATGTGTCGAATTATATACAACATCACAATTTACACTATATATATTTGGTGAACTAATGCGCAAAAACAGATAATAACACATCAGGAATTCATTGATGGTCTTCAGAAAGTTCTGAGAGGTAGGAAACCATACCTATTCATCGGAGAATGAAACTTGGTATCCACCAATGGTGGAAATACCACGTGTTCTTCGTAAGACCATTAGGAAGGCTTAGTAACAAAACGGAGTTGTCATAACAACATGCTTTGCATTAGATTATTATGCAAGACAGTGGAAGGTGAACAATCCAGACAAGAGGCTACACCTGCCAAGGTCAACACAAGAAAACAGCTGTGAAGATTCAACGGTCAACAGAAGTTCTCTCTACCTATCTTTACGTGAGAGAGATTGAACTTCGGGACGAAGTTCTTGTTAAGGGGGAGATACTGTAACATCCCAGTGTTTGGGAAGTTATAAGGATCTAAATTTAATATGTGCATTTGCAAAGCATGCATCTAAAAGTACGGGAAATTTTGGCGCGAAAGTTTAAACAAAGCAAAGTGACCAAAGTTTCACTTGACATGATGAAATAGGTCTAGTTCATCCATTCAGGAGTACATTTGGAGTGATCTTTATAACATAGCATCTCTACAAAACCCAAATCATCTGGTAACACAAACCATAATGGGTTTTGACCAACACAAACTCTCACCAACCTTAACCACAAGTCTATAAGTGACTTGGGATAATCACTATGTATCTAGAACCCAAAGAGGGGTGAGTATCCAGAGCACATAACTGATGATCATACTTTCACAAATGAGTAGTGCATAATTGAACCATCTCTTCAACAGAGATGTGATCTTCTATAAAACAACAACTCTCTAAGTTATCAACCATTCACACTACACCTTAATAAATTATCCCATAACTATTAAGTGCATCTTCACAATCAAATAACAAAGGTTTAATAGAAAACAAATGATACCCATAAGTCTTAACTCAAAACCCACCAATGGGACATGATATAATAATTGTATTAACACATTTATCGAATATGTACATATCTCATCAACTATAAAAGAAGTACCTAAGAGAAGAATCAAATCTTCTTCAACCACTGTTAAAATCTTGATCATCACATAAGATCTTTCCAAACCTCTATGTCTGTATCATGAATACAAATGAATAATATAAAATAACAACATGACACTCTTAGTAACCAACTAACAACTATTACATAACTCATTAACCCCTAATAACATTCACATGCTCATTGTCTTATTCATCTTATATAAGTGAGCATATGAGATCTCAACACATCAAGGAACCACTTGATCAACTTACTATCTTAAGTCATCATCCCACAAACACTCTATATTTCCACCCACATCAATAATCAACAAACCAAGTATCCCTGGATACAAGTAATGAATAACAACAAGATATAACCTCTATTAGAGGAATTGGATTGAAAGCTAAATAAAACCAATCATGTATGAACAAGTATCTACCTTTTGGGAAATAAAAAAATTATATATATGGAAGGATAATAAAAGCATGAACTAACTCTTAATCTAGATCTGGTCATGTTGCTAGACCAATATACCTTGTTCTCCCAATATCCTCCAAGATATTCTGCAAGAGAAGAAACCACAAGACAGGAGGAACTACCACAGGAAGATCTCCAAGAAGATTATTTAGAGTGTGTTTAAAGTGCTACTCTAATCTTCTATAAGAGTACTTGGAAACTCCTATATCTTGATATGATCTTATTAACACTCTTGAAACTGTGTGATACTCCAATGTTAGTGTTATATAAAAGTAGTTTGGTAACAAGTTTCTATACCTTGTTAACAGATCACTTTTGTATACTCAAACAATTGAGTGTCATACACAAATAAACAGAAGGTTGAATAACCTAGTACATCTCAGTCTCTTGTATATGAAAATTAATTTGGGGACAAGCCTTGCAAAGTTGTCAAAAGATTCTTCTTATATGCTTAAGGCTAACTGATGTCATAAACTACACCTACACTCCTTTTATCATCAACCAAAAGAAAGAATAACACTAAGGAAACAAGAAACCACAGTATAATCATCTAAGTAAAATATTTGCTTGGAATAACTGTTTGTTCTCACCACAAGGGTGATATAGTTGAAGATTGAATCCAAGAGATGATATTATTTGCAATTGACACAAGGTGAAAACAGAAGGCTAGTGGCTATAGAGAGAAGAACATCAAGCAACAGAAGACCACTGGAAGCAACACTGCCTCAGTAAGGGAGCATACGAATTTATCCAGTGAATCATTAGGATATAATAGAGAATGAATAGCCTCTTTCAAGCTCATGAGAGATGAGGAACTCATAATAATATCTTTAATGGAAACAACTATCAAGTATGGGATAATAACAAGCCATTACATCCACATGTCTTGATATGTGGAGGTAGATGAAAACAAGCTTAAAACCTTGTTTTCCAAATCCTTTTCACATGTAAGCCTAACAGATGATAACAAAAAATTCATGTACACATAACCATGTAGATGATTAAATGATCTAAAACAAACATGGGATACTATCCTTCTTGGAATTTATGTGGAAAACAAACATATAAGACTCCCAAAACAAACATGGGATACATTTTTTTTCTTTATCACATGAGTGCGCAACCCACTTGTTGGTGGAGTGGTCGGTGTCATGCAAGCCCGATTACATCCTCCGAGGCTTGCCCATTGAACAAAAATACATTCATGTCATAAGTATGTGTAGTGCATTTTTCACCTTTGGAGTACTTTACTTTATTTCATCCATTATTCAACGATGTTGAGTTGACAACTCAAGCTCTCGATAGTTACGATGGAGAGAACATTAGTTCTGCTTCGTTTCTCGTATGATTAGTTTACCCTATTGGACGTTATTGGTTCATCGTCAAATGATAGTGCACATTGCAGCGGAGAGATTTATTCTTCTTTATGCTTTATTCTAGGAATATAGAAATGACCAAAGTTGAAGGAAATTCGTCAATTTTGGTCTCATGAGTGTTCCTTACAAAAGTGTTTATTACACTCAAAATGGCGTGCATATACCTCCCTTTAGTCGTCCATATCCATGTATTTGTTTTGAAGAGAAAGTTTGAAGCATATGTTTGTTGGAGTAAAAAATATATAAGAGTTAAGTATCATAAGTATCACAGCAAGCAGCCAGTCGTGGAAATGGTTAGCCAAGGGGATCGCGCTGCTGCTGATGGCTCCGTCGGTAAATCTCTCAAGAGGAAGGCCGACGCAGCGGAAAATCGCCTCGTCTCGCCGGTCCAGATCTCACAGAAAAAAATTGAAGACATCGGAATTCCTCCCGGGTTCAGCCCTACTCCCCACTACAGCTCTTCTCTGTGCTCATACAGTTCGTTGACCCAGGCGATAAAGGTGAGCAAAGCAGTGTCATCGGTGGAAGGAAGTAGCAAGACAGTGACACAAAAGGAACCCAGTCCTTTGGTGGAGACCGGAGGGCGCAACGCTCCCAGCAGTGAGGCGACCCTAATCACAGTGCCGGTGCAGGAGGTCCATAGACTTGACAGAGGAACAGTGAGCAAGCGAGGTCGCGGGCGTGGATCCGCGGTTCGCAAAGACAAGGAAAAGAGGAAGCAAGTTTCTGGGGGCAGTGGCAGTGGCCGTGGACGTGGACGTGGAGTTGGATCTGGACGTGGAGTAACCACCGCTTCAAGTAACCCGGTGCTGGGTGCTCGGCCTGAATCTAGGCAGTCGCAGTCTCGTAGTCTGCTTCGTCCTTCTCCAGTACTATTATTACTATCAGCTCAAAACAACGGTGTATTTCTACCCTCAAATGCACCAGCACCAACAGGACAAGTTAAAATAAACATAGCATCAGGACAAGCAACTGCTCCAACCCCGAGGTTGGTTCTTGAGGACATCATAAAGCCAAGACCATCTCCTTTCAGATTCAGAATTAACAACAGCTCTGGAGAACAGAATCGCAGTATCTCAGGCATGGGAAGCAAAGTGATTGAGAACTTGGGAGAATGTGTTCTCAATAAAGCTGATTCTGTTCCAGTGATTGACAATGTTGCTCAAGGGGATTCACATGAAGAAGGGTAAGTTGGTAGCAACAACACAGGGGGTATGTGCGTTTTCGTGTTATTTCTTACTTAAATATTTTGAGTTATGCGTGTTAAGAAATTCTAATTTTCAACCAGCAGCTTCCCGTCCAGAGTGAAAAAACAGTAAAGCCTCAACAAAGGGATTCACAGGTGCGTTCAAATCAAATGCCAAAGATTTTCGACGGCAGGATAACTCTAGTTGTTAAGATTATTACATAGTCTATGCGTATGATTTTATGGGAGTTATAGCTTCATATGTCATTTGGAATCGTGACTATATATCAACCGCTCAAATGTTAAAATAAAAATTGAATACATCACATTTAGGAGGACCAAAATTACGAAAGGGTATTGGTCAATCACAATCGTTGTTGTGTTCTAGTTTTGGTTGAGTTTGGGGAGGGGGATGTATTGAATCAGAACCCTCGGATAGAGGGAAGTGTTTCAATACATCCCCCTCCCCCCTCCCGCGGGAACTGAATCGTTTTTTCCTCTTTTTCTAATTAGGTTTTTAGATAATTTAATTCGTGGCCCACATAAAAATAAGCTCATATCCATACCTGTATGGCTATACGTACACAAATAATCACGTTACGAATCTGGTATCCTGTATGTAACCACGTCCTAAAAGTCCTACCTGTACGTGAGTGCTGCGGCCATTTGCACCGTCGCATCGCTTTTTACTACGTACGTAGGCACACGTATATGTACACGTGTATTTGCGTACACACTGAATTGGGCCATACAAGTTTCTACAGGGATTTAATACCAACTAATTCATTTGTTTAATAATAAAAAGATAACCAGGACCAAAATTACGAAGGGGTATCGGTCAATCACAGTCGTTGTTGTGTTCGACTTTTGGTTGAGTTTGGGGAGGGGGGATGTATTGAATCAGAACCCTCAGATTTATTCACTGGTAGAAAAAAGGCCTTCCATACGCCCCCATCAGTCCCCAAACTTTGCGCACCGTGACTAAAGGGGTATCAGTCCCGGGTCAGAAGGAGACCCGGGACAGAAGGTCATGCGTCGTGGGTTGGGAAGCGCGTGGAGGCGCGTGGAGGGCTTTAATTCCGGTTGGCGTGGCCACCCGGGACTAATGATCCACGTCTGCTGGCCTCCCTGCCTTTAGTCCCGGTTGGCGTGGCCACCCGGGACTAAAGATACAAACTGCCTGCCTCCCGCGCGGCGGTTTTATTTCGCGAGCGAGAAGCAGAAGGGCGCCATTGCTACAGTGCGCACCCGAGTCTCTGTTTCTTCTTCTCTCTTCTCTTCTCTTCCTCTCTTCGATTTTCCTCCACCAAGCACCCATGGATGAAGTTTGGAAGACTGTCCGTGTGGCCACACCAATAACTGCGAGAGGCTCCCCGGTCTTCTTGAGCATTTTTCAGCTATCTCTATGAACAAGCCGATGAACACCATAGGTTCTTCGGGCTTGATCTAGAGTATACGGCGGATCAACGGGATGTTGCCGTCATCCAGATTGCGCTCAAGGAGTTCGTTTTGATCTTCCAATGGTCAAGGTAATGCACACGTACAATCTTGCATTTTTGATTTGTTTGTTGCATCTGAAGAATACATGTGTTGCAACATCGTATGCAAAAGTTATGCCCATTTTACTTTTTTTATAAAACTTTTGCTCAGAAAGTCGAAATACATATTTCAAAATTTGACAAAAAAGTAGACATTAAACTCTCCGTGTATCTATAAGGGATTTATTTTTTGATGCTTTTTAGACTGCCAACTCTTCCGTCAAAAACTAGAAAAGGCGTTCCCGGGGGGGGGGGGGTGGAGTTGGTGCATGTGGACAGAATTTTTTCGGATGGGAATTCTGTGGCGCACGTGGCAGTGGTGCGCCACAGAAATGTCATATTTCTGTGGCGCACTAACCACCATGCGCCACAGAATATGAGTGTGGCAATCATGGTGTGGGCCCCCAACTTATTTCTGTGGCGCACCCCTATCCGGTGCGCCACAGAATTCCTGTTTTCTGTGGCGCACCCCTATCCGGTGCGCCACAGAATTCCTGCTTTCTGTGGCGCATGCCCACCCGTGCGCCACAGAATTACATTTCTGTGGCGCACCGGATAGGGGTGCGCCACAGAATCTGTTCCATAGAAAGGCACTTCTCTACTAGTGAATAGGTCTAGTTCATCCAGTCAGGAGTACATTTGGAGTGATCTTTATAACATAGCATCTCTACAAAACCCAAATCATCTGGTAACACAAACCATAATGGGTTGTGACCAACACAAACTCTCACCAACCTTAACCACAAGTCTATAAGTTACTTGGGATAATCACTATGTATCTAGAACCCAAAGAGGGGTGAGTATCCAGAGCACATAACTGATGATCATACTTTCACAAATGAGTAGTGCATAATTGAACCATCTCTTCAACAGAGATGTGATCTTCTATAAAACAACAACTCTCTAAGTTATCAACCATTCACACTACACCTTTATAAATTATCTCATAACTATTAAGTGCATCTTCACAATCAAATAACAAAGGTTTAATAGAAAACAAATGATACCCACAAGTCTTAACTCAAAACCCACCAATGGGACATGATATAATAATTGTATTAACACATTTATCGAATATGTACATATCTCATCAACTATAAAAGAAATACCTAAGAGAAGAATCAAATCTTCTTCAACCACTGTTAAAATCTTGATCATCACATAAGATCTTTCCAAAGCTTTATGTCTGTATCATGAATACAAATGAATAATATAAAATAAAAACATGACACTCTTAGTAACCAACTAACAACTATTACATAACTCATTAACCCCTAATAACATTCACATGCTCATTGTCTTATTCATCTTATATAAGTGAGCATATGAGATCTCAACACATCAAGGAACCACTTGATCAACTTACTATCTTAAGTCATCATCCCACAAACACTCTATATTTCCACCCACATCAATAATCAACAAACCAAGTATCCCTGGATACAAGTAATGAATAACAACAAGATATAACCTCTATTAGAGGAATTGGATTGAAAGCTAAATAAAACCAATCATGTATGAACAAGTATCTACCTTTTGGGAAATAAAAAAAATATATATATGGAAGGATAATAAAAGCATGAACTAACTCTTAATCTAGATCTGGTCATGTTGCTAGACCAATATACCTTGTTCTCCCAATATCCTCCAAGATATTCTGCAAGAGAAGAAACCACAAGACAGGAGGAACTACCACAGGAAGATCTCCAAGAAGATTATTTAGAGTGTGTTTAAAGTGCTACTCTAATCTTCTATAAGAGTACTTGGAAACTCCTATATCTTGATATGATCTTATTAACACTCTTGAAACTGTGTGATACTCCAATGTTAGTGTTATATAAAAGTAGTTTGGTAACAAGTTTCTAGACCTTGTTAACAGATCACTTTTGTATACTCAAACAATTGAGTGTCATACACAAATAAACAGAAGGTTGAATAACCTAGTACATCTCAGTCTCTTGTATATGAAAATTAATTTGGGGACAAGCCTTGCAAAGTTGTCAACAGATTCTTCTTATATGCTTAAGGCTAACTGATGTCATAAACTACACCTACACTCCTTTTATCATCAACCAAAAGAAAGAATAACACTAAGGAAACAAGAAACCACAGTATAATCATCTAAGTAAAATATTTGCTTGGAATAACTGTTTGTTCTCACCACAAGGGTGATATAGTTGAAGATTGAATCCAAGAGATGATATTATTTGCAATTGACACAAGGTGAAAACAGAAGGCTAGTGGCTATAGAGAGAAGAACATCAAGCAACAGAAGACCACAGGAAGCAACACTGCCTCAGTAAGGGAGCATAAGAATTTATCCAGTGAATCATTAGGATATAATAGAGAATGAATAACCTCTTTCAAGCTCATGAGAGATGAGGAACTCATAATAATATCTTTAATGGAAACAACTATCAAGCATGGGATAATAACAAGCCATTACATCCACATGTCTTGATATGTGGGGGTAGATGAAAACAAGCTTAAAACCTTGTTTTCCAAATCCTTTTCACATGTAAGCCTAACAGATGATAACAAAAAATTATTGTACACATAACCATGTAGATGATTAAATGATCTAAAACAAACATGGGATACTATCCATCTTGGAATTTATGTGGAAAACAAACATATAAGACTCCCAAAGCCACTCATATTTTCCACTTGATCAAGTGCTGAAAACAGCAAACATAGAGAACACACACCTCAGTAAAATGCCAACCAAAATTTCTAAGAGTTGAAAATATGAAAATAACATAGTATTATAAAAAAAACAAGTTCCTTCACCTGTTAAGATCATTTGGTGTGTCATGGAATAAGATTCCATATTAAATGATTTTCATTACTGTGTAAAGAAACATTATCTAGTAGTGATACCAAAGTAGTTTCTATAAAGAATTTTGTACAATATGATCTACTTATAACACACCACCTGGGAACCCTATGTGTGTGGTGTGAAGATGATATTCATGCCTAAAAGACATTTAATAAATTAAATAGAGTGAAAACAATAAAATCACTTAATCTAGCACCCTAAATAAAAAAATACAAATATTGCTCAAATTCACCAAAACAAAACGTGGTGAGGTTGCAAATTTGATGAGTTTTCCAAATATGATTTTTAATAATTTTTATATTTACAAATAGGCCCTGAAAACATATGTTTCTTCTCAGTTTTTAAGACAGAAGGACCTTTCTGTGAATTCTCGAATTTGTAGCGGGGTATTGAAAATGGCCAATTCATTTCTCTTCTTCTACCTCTGCCAGAAGGCAGAGGAGATCCTCGCGCTGGCAACACTGAACGCCACCTCCTGCTCGCCGCTCGTGCATGGATAAGGGCAGAGGCTCCCGTGCCCTATTCTCTCACTCTCTCTTCCCCTCGCACTTCTCTCTCTCTGTATCATCAACAGGAGAGCGCCCGGAAACCAACCCCTAACCCGACATCGGCCACCGCTCTCTGCCACCGTCTCCGGCCACCTCGTGAGGAACCGAGGGCATCACTGGATTCGCCGTGTTCTCCTCCCTCTCCTCGAGCAAGATCAGGGGCTGCGATGGACGGAATCCCCGGAATTTCACCGTCGTTCTCACCTTCGGCCGCCGTCGAATTTCGGACACCGCCGTCACATCTGAGCGCATTTCTTCTCGATGACTGCTGCATCGCGCTTATGGTGAGCATACGCACATCCATGTGCCTTTAATTTGTTCATTTGGTGGACTGGTTCATCACCGCACCGTGCCACGTCTCCGGCCACCGCCAACCTCGTCGCCGGCAACTCTCCGGCAACCATTTAGTGGTTGCGCCGACACTACTAGGTTCCTCTTGCTCCTCTCTAGCTGTAGGATCAAACGAATCCTACCAATTTCTGAAGAATTCATCGATTTGATTATCACAGTAGAAATCCCCTCGGGTGATGACGTAGGCCTGATGTTAGCATGACATCATAATTGTTTTTCCCTTTTAAATTAATTAAAAACTGCCACGTGGACCCACCTGTCATTTCAAAATCAGAAAATAATTAAATTTGTTTAATAAATATCTTTTATTCTGTTAATTAGAAAATTATGAAAAATATATCAAAATGTTTAGAAAAATAAACTCTATATGTTTATCAATTTTTTAAACATGTTTCAAAAAGTTTAAAATTTAATATTTTCTTTAATTAAATTAAATCATTTAAAATTGAGAAAAATAAGAAATAATTCAAAAATTCAGAAAAAATACAAGTTATATACCAAAATGTTCCAAATGACAAATACAATCCACCTATGATGTTTTCAAAGTCGTTTGACCATGGTTTTATGTGTGCAATGTTTTGCATAATCAAGTAAGTCATTTAAATTTAATAAAATAATAACTTATTCAAATATTTTCAAAGGGCATAAAATGGTATACCAAATTAAAGAGAACAACATTTCCAACTCAAATATGTCAATTGTAAAAAAATTTACTTCACTTCTAAGCTTGCTTTTATAAGTATACTAAAAGTATATAAATGTATATTGAAAACCAAAAATGACTACCACATCATTATTTTACTTATTGATAAAACTCTCATGTGTTCACATCTACTACACTTATCATCACATGGCATTAGCAAGTATTGTGATGATAGAGTTAGTTGTACTACTTCACCATTTTCAATTCAACTCCTTGTCATAAGCTCTACACTTTTGGAAAATAAAATCAAACATGTTTGTTACCTTTTCAACAATTATTCTCCATGTGATAATATCTTGTTACCTCACCAGGTAATCAACACTTCTACTTAAACATGATAACATTTGTTTGCTAAGTAAAAGTGAAACACATCTATGTCTAAAACAAGTAATAACCACATCACCACAAGTAATGAAACCATTCACCTAAAACTTGTGTGATTAAGTTATCGTATCGATCATAGCTTACACTTGCAAGCTGGGGAGTTTTCCAGGGTACGTTGCGATGCATATCATTATTATGCATGTATCATCTTGCCAATGTTTTCTGTAGTCCTTACCAGGACTACTTTGCTATCTTTCAGAAGTCAGGATTCTCTACGCGACCCTCGAACCCCGAAGATATTGATTATTATGGTTATTTCAATCTCAGGCAAGTTCATCACTTGCTCATATCCTTTGCAGTACTTCATAACAAACTATTTGCAAAAACCCTATCGTCTTATCACCTAATCTCAAAAAAAATGCATGATCCTATTTTTTATAATAATATGACTAATTGAATGACTACCCGAGTGGTAGTGTTCTGTTTGGTGGGCGGATGGGACCATGGTAAGATGAATAGGTCTAAGGAAGGTTCCATCTGCATGGGAACGTATTACCTAGGATTAATCACAACTGCCGTCAGGATTCTTGCGCTGTAAATTCGCGTTAACCATGGATCTTCTATGGGGGGAGTAAGTCAGTCGTGATACTTTTCTCGTTCGCATGTCAACGGACTGCCAGAGACGTACGCTGTAGGTTCTGCGGGACTGCATGCACATGGGTGGGAGCCCTTACGTCCCACGGACTCTGGGGGTCTATGAGTGTCTGCCAGGGGCGCGTAGATCTCCATCGTGAGGGGTGGAATCAGGCGTTCAACCTGCTGGCGGAAATGGGTGGGCATGCGTTGTGCGGAAAAGCATGGTTTGGCTTGGACAAACAACCAGGCCCCACACCTAAGTGGGAGTGGACAGGAATGTACACCTGGTTGTGCAACATGGTCTTGGTCGTCCATGGGTAAAGTAACGCACCTCTGCAGAGTGTAAAAGGATGTGACATGTTACCCCTTGTTCCGGGAAGGAGCTGCGAACGCCGCAGGAAAGGCAACTCTATGAAATTTCTAATCCTGCGAAGATCTGGCGGGCATAGTCTTCAGAATTAAAAGCAACCTCTTGAAGAAAGATTTACAAAAACCTTGCATTAGCTTATGACTCTTTTAAGTCTAAAGCTGTAGTTAGTGCATCAAACTATCTCCTATATATCATGAACTTGCTGAGTAACACTCGTTACTCATTCGTTCCCGTTTGACCCCCTGCTTAGAGTTGAAGCCTGAGGGAAGTCATCATCGTGAAGCCATCGCCATCTCATGAAGCCATATTGAGTCATCTAGTACTTAGTAGGTAGAGCGTCATCATCAACAACGCTGGTGGAGGAGAAGCTATCAAGGTGTAGATAGAGTCCATTCTCGGACTTAGTTGTTCTAGCCATAGATTAGGGCTGACATCAGCCACAGTAGATTAGTTCTGAGCTTGAGTTATTCTCCAACTTGGACCTTCGAATTGCTTCTTCTGATGTTTCATTTGCAGGAGATCCTCTTGATTCATCAATGAGATTCTCAAGATTTTATAATGAAGTTTGTATCCTATAGTTTTGCCTAGACCCGCTGTGTTTCTTTTGTACCACTCTGAGAGATGTAATATTCACGGGTAAGTCCTTCTGTGAGTATTATGTCGCCGACTTGCGCACTACACATGCAGCTGTGTGTTGGGTCACCACACGTATGAACCGTACGGTTACGGATGTGGAGCGTATGAACCGTACGAAGGTGGTGGGTACTGAGGTAGAGTCCCACTCCCGCAACCTGTAGGTGGAGCATGTGGAGGTGGTTGGGGTATGCATACGGAGGAGCAGGGTATGAACCATATGGCCCCGGAGGTGGACCGTATGGACCATATGGCCCCGGAGGTGGTGTGCTGGATGAGTATAATACTCGGGGAAGCAGCGAAGAACCGGCATTGGAGCGACGATGTGTGGGAGAGATATCTTCTATGTGAGCAGGTTGTGACCCATCGGACTGCAAGAGATCCGTGTACGAGGTCATATCTGGAGTCCAACCCGACATGGCGGAGATGGTTTGAGAGAGGGAAGGAGAGAAAGATGATGAAATGGTGTGGAGTGAGTGAAGGGATATGGGGGGTATTTATAGGGGGTGGGGTTCAAAATTTGGGATTTTTCGCTTTTTCGCATTTTTTGAGCCAGCAACGGCTAACCCCAACGGCTAGCTGACGTGGACCAATCAGCGGGCTCCACGTCAGCTAGCCGTTACCCGCGCGGCCCGCTCCCCCCTCTCGCCCCCGCTCTCGTCCGCAACCGCCAGCGCGCCGCCCCGTCTCGCCCCGCCTCTCGCCCCCTCTCGCCCCGCTAGTGCGGGCGGTAGCCGGGCGGTAGCGGGCGCTACCGCCGAGCGACGCGGCCACCGCCCGCCCTTACCCTCCCGCCCTACTCCCGCCTCGCTGTCGCCCGCCGGGGGGCGGTATCGCCTCCCCTACCGCCCCCACTGGCACCAGCCTTAGAAAGATAGTTCGAGATAATGTATTTTTGTTCCACGGTTTCCATCTTATCTCATGTTTTGCAATGATATTATGTGCTCTTGCCATATGTCAAATTGTTCCTTATATATGCGGCCTTGAAAATTTATAATATTTTTTTCAACAAAAATTTATAATATTTTTCAACAATTTTTCTTTTATTTTTTTTCTTTTCAGATTTTTCTTTTCATTTAGTCTCTATTATTTCTAACTCTTGAGGCGAGGCGAACGGTTGCCCCGCCCCCCTCTGGTCCCGGTTCAATAGGTAACCGGGACTAAAGTCCAGGACGGGAGCCTCATTTTCTACCACTAGTAGAAAACGAGCCTCTAGTCCCGGGCCGTAACGGGCTATAATCCCGGATATCAATCCGGCACTACTCATCCGGGACTAGAGTTCCCCCTTTTTGTCCCGCCAGCCCACGAACCGCGACTAGAGGGCAGCCCACGGGGAGCACCAGGAGCGCTCCCGGGGCACGACTTTTAGTCCCGGGTGGTAATACAACCCGGGACTGGAATTTTTTGATTTTTTTTTTTGGATTTTCCTTTTCATTTAGTCACTATTATTTCAAACTCTCGAGGCGAGGTGAACGGTTGCCCCACCCCCCTCTGATTCCGGTTCAACAGGTAACAGGGACTAAAACCCAGGACGAGAACCCCTTTTTCTATCGGTGCACCATCTACCTCCCATCTCCATTTGGTCACTTATTCCACCTCAAGATCGATAGTGATCCCTGTATTGCCCTCCTTGAGAGCTCAAGGAACTCACCAAGAGCTATAGCGTGGAGCTTAGGGCCACAACCCTCTAGCCATGCACCTCCAAGGCCATCCTTCAATGTACACGAGTGGTAAAGCCTTCTGGGCACCATGGCTAGAAGATGTGGGGGAGGGGGCGGGCAAAGTGCTCAATGTGACAGCTATGTAGCCACGAGCCGCACGTGCACAAATCACGCTCACCATTTTCCTGTAGGGTGGTCCACGCGACACAGAGTGTTTAGGAACTTGAACGTGGCCATCTGCGGTGCAAGGCCAGATTCCAAATTTGAGACGTATTCACCTCTACTCACTCCGTTATAAAATAAATGACTTTTATTTATCGAAATATGAATTTATGTAGACATGTTTGTGTCTAAATACATCCATATATATTTGGACAAATGAAAGTCATCTATTTATGAACGGAGGAAGTACTTTTAAAGTCATAATTCGTTTTTAATTTTTTCCTTAATTTTTGTATCTTATTTCCATGGAGAAAATACAGACACACATACATGTCAGGTGACACTAACCTAGCACAGACGCACACATGCGGACACACAAGAGGCAAATTACCGAAAGAAGAGAAGCACAAGACAAACCGAGTCCGAGTCGGTACCTATCCTTTCTGAGTTTTCCTACCCTAGCCGCCGCCAGGAGCTTGGCGACTAGGGAGAGGACCTTCTACCCCCGATCTTCACCGGCCACGGCGTTGGTCCCCTCTCTCTCCGATTGCCGCTCCGGCGGCAGGAGGGAGGGGGGACCTCGTTCCTCCGTTCTGTAGTTAGGGTTTGGTTTTGTAGGTTGTGGAGCGTCGTTGGGGTGGTGGGAGCGGCGCTTCGACGAATAAATCTGTCTCAACTTCACTCCCACACCGGCGGCGTCCTTCAAGACGGCGTCTCGGAGTTGATGACATCGTGTGTTCGCCGATCTTTCAGATCGGTGGCGTTAGGGTTCATGGATGGTATCGGCGAGGCGGTGGCGGCGATCCCATCGGGTGTGTCTCTCCTTCTGTTCTGTCCCCGTTGCTGCGGCGTTGTCTCCGGCGTCATAGTGGAGCAGAGAGGATTTGTCATCCGGGAGTACGCGCAGACGGCTGCCTGCGCAGTTAATAGCTGGAAGATGGTGCATCTTGTGCTGGGTTTATGGATGGAAGCTGGCAGTTCTGGTTTCTTCCTTCGACGTTGTAGTCGTGCGGGGATGTCAGTTCTGGAGTTCGATGGCGTGTCCGGGGACATGTTGCCCCGGTCTGATTCGTTCAACGACAATGGTTTTGCTTCTGGCAAACGATTTTGGAGGTCCGTAAAGCTGCAGATCAGCGATGGAGCCGCGTCGAGCTCGGATGAAGAGGTGATTTGTCTTCTCTCTCTTGGTGGTCACTTTGGTGGTGCCGAAGGAGATGGACATGCGCTGGTCTTGTGCATAGGATTATACTATCCTTTCAGTACTGTAATGTCGGTGTTTACGTGTCTTGTAACCGGATATTTATCTTATGAATGAGAACGTATTACCTTGCAAAAAAAAAAAAAAAAAAAAAAAAAAAAAAAAAAAAAAGAGAAGCACAAGACACAACATGGGGGCACTATGCAGAAATCATTCCCGTCAACTTCTTCCTCCGCCGCTCTTGGGCTGTTCTGTATTTGACTATTTCGAGCACACACAAGCGAGGAATCAATACAGCACGCCAAGAAATGTACAGTACATTACAAAAACGCAAGTATGCAAGGACTCACACATGGACAACTGGGGAGAGCGCGGTGGAAAACCCAGCGAAGGACAGCGAGCTAAGCACTAGCCCTGCGGTAGCATATATGGTAGAAAGGGAAGGTTCGCCACAGCAAAGGACTGGAGCACCAGCAAAGGATGCCTCCTTGAGGCTCACAACTTCGTCGGCGAGCTTCGAACGGAGGGGGAGACGCAGACGTGCCCCGCAGCTTGACCTCCTTGAGCCTTACGGCTGTATCCACCACGGTGAATAGTGCAGGCGTCGGCACATGAAGGACATGGGTAGTGCGCCTGCGGTGAATACATATATGAAGTATATTTGTATTGATTATATGAAGTAAAAGTAACTTACATGAGAGGTGCTTATTCCTCTGAAATAAAAGTAAATCCCGTTGGTTTCTAAGTTAAAAGAGTCAAAGTGAGCTTCCACGGTTTGTTCTCGGGGTGATGACGACCATCCTCGTACGTATGGTTGACGACGAGCTTCCTCGTACGTCCGGTGGATTTCCATTTGCCTTTATCTCGTTTGTGCGACTCATCAGGCTTCCCTGAGCGAGTCCCTGTCAGCGACTTCCTCCATTTGGGTCGTGCCTTGGTCCCATGATGAGGGAACTTTGGGGGAACTCATGGTTCGACTTGGCCCTGCTCGTACATCACAATCTGACTGACAGAGGGAACCATGGCCAAATGCACAACTGGGGCCGCGCGCGCGATTGGTACTTGGTAATCTATAAACCCGCGAGGGAGCAACATACAAGCATATTTGCTTCTGAATGTCATACACGTTTTCATCTAGTGTGCACCTGGTACAAACATATGTCTCACACATCAGTTTTGTGCATAATATTGTATATCTTGCTTTGTTGTTGGTTGCTAAGTAAAAAAGTTGTGATCAATACGACCTCTTAGAGACTTCTAGTTTATTCCTTCAGTTAGTAACCACAAAATGTTTTGGTTCGACATATCATAATTTATTATTCCATGGTTTCCATCTTATAAGATTTGTTTTAGATGGAATTATATGAGCAATCCATTTCTTTTTCCTGATTTATGCAATCTAGCTAACCCTTTTTTTTTTACGTTTTTTTTCTTTATCACATGAGTGCGCAACCCACTTGTTGGTGGAGTGGTCGGTGTCATGCAGGCCCGATTACATCCTCCGAGGCTTGCCCATTGAACAAAAATACATTCATGTCATAAGTATGTGTAGTGTATTTTTCACCTTTGGAGTACTTTACTTTATTTCATCCATTATTCAATGATGTTGAGTTGACAACTCAAGCTCTCGATAGTTACGATGGAGAGAACATTAGTTCTGCTTCGTTTCTCGTATGATTAGTTTACCCTATTGGAGGTTATTGGTTCATCGACAAATGATAGTGCACATTGCAGCAGAGAGATTTATTCTTCGGTATGCTTTATTCTAGGAATATAGAAATGACCAAAGTTGAAGGAAATTCGTCAATTTTGGTCTCATGAGTGTTCCTTACAAAAGTGTTTATTACACTCAAAATGGCGTGCATATACCTCCATTTAGTCGTCCATATCCATGTATTTGTTTTGAAGAGAAAGTTTGAAGCATATGTTTGTTGGAGTAAAAAAAAATATAAGAGTTAAGTATGATAAGTATCACAGCAAGCAGCCAGTCGTGGAGATGGTTAGCCAAGGGGATCGCGCTGCTGCTGATGGCTCCGTCGGTAAATCTCTCAAGAGGAAGGCCGACGCAGCGGAAAATCGCCTCGTCTCGCCGGTCCAGATCTCACAGAAAACAATTGAAGACATCGGAATTCCTCCCGGGTTCAGCCCTACTCCCCACTACAGCTCTTCTCTGTGCTCATACAGTTCGTTGACCCAGGCGATAAAGGTGAGCAAAGCAGTGTCATCGGTGGAAGGAACCCTGTCCTTTGGTGGAGACCGGAGAGCGCAACGCTCCCAGCAGTGAGGCGACCCTAATCACAGTGCCGGTGCAGGAGGTCTGTAGACTTGACAGCGGAACAGTGAGCAAGCGAGGTCGCGGGCGTGGATCCGCAGTTCGCAAAGAGAAGGAAAAGAGGAAGCAAGTTTATGGGGGCAGTGGCAGTGGCCGTGGACGTGGAGTTGGATCTGAACGTGGAGTAACCATCGCTTCAAGTAACCCGGTGCTGGGTGCTCGGCCTGAATCTAGGCAGTCGCAGTCTCGTAGTCTGCTTCGCCCTTCTCCAGTACTATTACTATCAGCTCGAAACGACGGTGTATTTCTACCCTCAAATGCACCAGCAACAGGGCAAGTTAAAATAAACATAGCATCAGGACAAGCAACTGCTGCAACCCGGAGGTTGGTTCTTGAGGACATCATAAAGCCAAGATCATCTCCTTTCAGATTCAGAATTAACAACACCTCTGGAGAACAGATTCGCAGTCACTACCAGAATCCGATATATTCATGTGCGCCCAACACCGACAGGAATACATGCTAAACCGACAGGAATAGGTTTTCCTGATGGTCAACCGTCAGGATTAACTGACAGGAATAGCTTGACAGGGAAAATAAAATATGCCTGTCGGCTGCCCGACAGCAAATATTTTCCTGTCGGTTTTCCAAATTTACTGACGGCAATTTTAGGCTGACAGGGAAGTGTTCGCGTCAGGCTTGGCAAACAAGAACACAAATATCTCTGTCAGGACATAGCCGACAGGGAAAGGAAAGTATAGAAAAAAAAAACATGTTACCCACATAAATATCCCATTGCTTGGCACAACAGAACATGGAAATCAAAACCAAATAGCTTACATCAACAATAGAGATGCAGATTGATATCTCTTTATATTCTACAAAGCTTTCATACATAATAGGTAAACAAACACATAAGTCAGCTGTCTCAAAACACTCAGGTGCACCAGCTAGAATATCTACATTGCTTCTGTAGCAGATCACGTTCCAAGTTTCCATTTAGGATGGTCCTGCACTGGACATAATTTAATTTGTAAACGTGCAAGTGTAAACAATTAAAAGATGGATGGATTGCTAAACAATAGCACAGCAGGATAATATCTACAATATAATAATAACAATTTATTCAGATTAGTTTACGCCTAACTTGTTTTCATCACACGAACGTTATCCAATTCGACATCTATTTAGAAATATTGATGACTTAGCACATGGCTCCTTGCGAAGCTCAAATTACAATACTACAATGTTATATTGTTAATTGCAATTGGACAACAATACATCGAGAAAATATACCTTTGAAGAAAGAGTGGCACAGAATCTCAACAGGATCTGCAAGCTCACACTAAAAAGTTTCACTGAAACATCAATACAGGCAATAGCAGTGTCAACCAAGTTGAGTCTGCAATGGAAGAATAGAAAAAAGTCATTATTTCTGTACATTAGACACAGGAACTATAAGATCAAAGTAAATTGGAGAAACATATAAATAACAAGGAACAAATTGTTAATGTTCGAATGAACAAGCACTAGAGAGATTAACCTTCAGAAATAACCAACAAGACATCTTCTTGTACAAGGCTTTTCCAAGTGTACTTTAAGTAATACTCTACATAAATAAAAGCAAGGTAGCAAGTTTCAGCTGCATTCAGTGTCCGTGCACAAAATACTACATAAAAACGACAAGATTCTATTGCAATAATCACATAAACTAAAACTGACAGAAATAAATTTAAAGCTGAAAGTTCATGCTTACCAAAAGCTTGCTGCAAATGTTATAAACGTGCCATCACCAAGCGGGCTAACAAACTCCCAAATCTTGCGAGAAAATCTGCAAAAGAATCTTAATGCCAAAAAAGGGAGAACAAATAGAAGTCTGAACGATTGGGCATTCCAAAATGAATAATATGCTATAAAATTAGAATCAGTCGACCTTGTGAATACTTTAATCTTGTCAAATACCACCAGAAAAAAATTCAAGGCGTCAGGTACAAAATTAGGTCTCAGGACTAGTTATATAGTGAATGTCGGATATACTTTGCACCTTCATAAAAGTAGCAGGACAGTAGGCATGACGGAGAGTCAGCTGCATCCAATCTAATAAAAGTAGAAAAACAAAATGCGCATGCCTTATGCACCAATCGTTCCAACAGAAGACAGCAAATCTGTTTAAGTAAAGATCTGTTCTAATGCACAACGAAAAGAAGTCCCTAATTTTTTTTTCAAGATGGTACCTATGCCTCTAAAGGAACTGAACAACAATCAGGTATACAATCTAAAGCAGGAGCGGAAAAATGGAATCATTGGCACGCAAATAAACTGGAGTTAGGAAAAGCTACCCTGTAAAGAACTTCAGTTTGGATGAGATGCGCCGTGCACATAGCCTGGGAAGGACCCGGACATGGAGGCAGAGATGGTCAACAAAGTGCCCAGGAAGGAGCAGACAGAGGATGGCACGGACCTGTGTCGATGTGAAGGAATCCGCGGGCGGAGGCTGCGTAGGAGCAGCGCCGACGATGGACCGGCGGTTGAGGGACCGCAGGTGGTGGCGACCGGGCAGGGATAGGGGGCGTGCGGAGGAGGAGTGCCGGAGAGACTAGGGCGGCAACGGCAGCGAAGGATTTGTGGCCTTGGCCGGTGGCGGCCGGACGAGATCTCGATTGGGAATGCCGGATCTGGGAGATTTGGGGAATTTTGCGGCTAGTTTATATTCGGAGCGATTGATATTGGCGCGATAACGGGCCCGAAAAAGCCTAGCGGCGGGAAGCTGGTTTCACGGTGCGCGCGCAACTGATTTCGCGATAGATCGGGCGCGCACGTATGTTATTTTTTCTCTGTGGGCTTGCCGACACCGAAATTGGTACTCCCGTCAGTTCCCGTTCGCCGCACAGGAAAAATTACGTGAATTCCTGTCGTGCGTCCTCTGGCTCACAGGATAGAGTATTTCCCTGTGGGATAGATGCGGACCCGACAGGAAAACATTTTGGCACACAGAAATATTACGGAATCTGGTAGTGAGTATCTCAGGCATGGGAACCAAAGTGATTGAGAACTTGGGAGAATGTGTTCTGAATAAAGATGATTCTGTTCCAGTGATTGACAATGCTGCTGAAGTTGGTAGCAACAACATAGGGGGTATGTGGGTTTTCGTGTTATTTCTTACTTAAATATTTTTAGTTACCAGAGTTAAGAAATTATATTTTTCATCCAGCAGCTTCCCGCCGAGAGTGAAAAAACAGTAAACCCTCAACAAAGGGATTCACAGGTGCGTTCAAATCAACTGCTAAAGATTTTCGATGACAAATATCTCTAGTTGTTTAGATTATTACATAGTCTATGCGTATGATTTTATTGGAGTTATAGCTTCATATGTCATTTTGAATCGTGATTATATATCGAACCGCTCAAAATGTTAATAAAAAATCAAATGCATCAGATTTATTAGTAACATAAATGGAACTTGAGTAAATTCTTGAGCATTATTAAAAACTAGTCGTCTACCTGTGTATTTGCTTGGGCTAGTGCTTTTATCTTTTGTTCAACATTTTGTTGCAAATCCTCTGATTTTTGGTAAGATTATTTATGGAGGGCCATTATAAAAGACTCCTGTGTGCATATAGAGGGTAAATTATAGATGTGCTCTCAACGAGAATCAGATAGTTTCTCAACTATCTTTAGTGCCCGGGACACACCATGATATACACCATTTGTCCCGAGTACAACCTTACACGCTCGATAGCGTGTTCCTTGTATCTAACAAATTACATCTACAAAACTTGGATACTCGGGGAGATTAATGAATTCTTGTAGTGAGTCCTTAAGTACACACGGCTAGACTCGCATTATTAATTTATAACTCCATTTCTTATACTAAAATGAGGCTATTTTGGTCGTGTTAAATGAATTAGAATTGCCCTACAATTTGTGGTTTCATGATTTTCTTCAAAAATGTGGTTCTATGGAGACAGTAAAACAATTATCTTACCTTTACTCTACCCCATAAGGGTTAATTAAATTGCAAGCATTACATCTTGAGATGTAAAGATAATACTTTTTATTTGATTCTTATACAATGTTGCCACGAAGTTCTTATAAAAAAGAAGTTCTTATATAAGAGAAACAATCGACTAATACTTCCACGAATGAGAAGAGTTAAATTCCTGACCGAGTTGCAGGATTGGTGCACCGCCGGCGTCCTTGCAAAGTCGTGGCCGGTGGCAGAGTGATCCTTATGTTGTACTTTGGCCACTAACTTCCCCTGTAATTAGTCGTTTGCCTCTAACCTTGTAACCCTTAACCCGTCCTCCTTCTGGCTTTGTTCCGACCCCTTTCTTAATGAATCGAAGCAGCACTTGCTGCCTCCCTCCAAAAGAAGAGTTCCGAAGAATATGAGAACGGAATATGGTATAGTATTAAATCCTAAATAAAATATGTATAGCTTAGTGGAGACATTGGGAGCAGTAATACCAAAATATCTCATGGTTTTCGTAATTGCACGATCTCAATAATAAGGTCGCATGTGTTCTTAATTAGTGATAATTTTGAAATAATTATTTTTGTTATATCAGGAAGTAGGAAATCAAATTAGCCTACCTTACATGCATGGTTAGTAGACTTACTGAACTATAGACATCACCTTTCATCTGATTTTCCATGCACAATGTCACCCCAAAGAAAATTAGTATATTTAGATTTGACATACTGCAACATTTCATTCCATAAAATGTCAGGATATCAAGCAAACAAAGCAAAATCAACCGACTGGGAGTCACGTGCTAGTGAGTATTATTTCTTGTTGTTACTGTGGGTAGATCATATCGCAATTAGTCCTTAGAGTCAGCGCTACAAAAAAATCGACTGGAATTTGAACCGATCCTCTAATGTTATGTTTACATGGTTTGGGACGCATGTTATCTTACAATTGTCTTTCTCAGGTACTCCACATAATGTCGAGCGCTATGGAAACCATTACAGCTATCAACTCAACAACAATGTCAAGTTTGTGCTGGATTTTCGACTTCGGGGCGTACGGACACAATCACATCAACTTCTTAATATGTGATCTGATTCCTGTAATGCATTGCTACTTACTATGAACATCCAGCTTTCTTATTCGGCTTGTACTCTCAGTGATTAATTTTTTTTAAATATGGAGCATCTTATATTATATACATTGCCACATTTGTCTCCTTGTTATAGATTTTTTTATGGAAAATAAGGGAGCTAAATACATCTGATGGTTCTATAATTTCACATATCCGTTTACACATGATTACATATGAAACTCTATACCGGGCAATTATAAAGCGTGCCAACTGTTTAAAATTCCAAATTCAAATGCATCAAACTTATTAGTAACTCTATTTGTCAACCTGTGAATTCACACGGTGCGTGTTCTGTCTTCATGTAACATAGTTAATTTAATTGTTAGTAAAAATGTGTATTTCTACCCGCGAGTATTTTTAAAACGTAGATTTCACGACTAAACTAACCAGAAATGTTGACCACACAATATTAATGTTTCCGTGGTTTTCCTTATTTTTCTCCATATGTGAATGTGTTTGTGCCAAACTGAATATGTCGACATGGGACAGCGCCATTGCTACATGGTCTAAAATCACACTACAATATAGCCTCAAATCTATTGGTAGATGAAGGTATGACATATATAATTTTGTTAATTAGAATAATATTGTCACCACTTCATACTTTTTCGTGGAAGTGAGTTTCTTTACGACATTTGCTAGCTTTACCCCTTATTATTAGGTGGTTCTCAAGTTAAAAGCCTAATGCTCTTAAATTGTGTAAAGTATGGAGTTCGCTACTCGTGGTGGGGATCGCTTGTGGCATTGGGGATGATGGCTGGGAGGACTACTAAATTGATTTGGGATAGGAACTCAAAACAGGCTTTCGCCCTGCTTTAAAAATAAAGCCACCGCCCACAACAGTCATACAACGTATCGAAAACAACACCCACAAAGAAAGAGTTCGCTGGGGCAACATCACAACAAGGCCCAGAGCACTAGACTGCTGAAACACACACTACAGCAAGGACCGACGGGGGGGGGGGGGTGTGGTGGTGTTGGTAGAGGAGGAACCGGAGACCACTCGGGGCCCTCAAGGGGGCGCCGCAGAAGACATGCAGTGCGCGACTACAAGAAGTTTGTCGATGGATTCATCTAGCGGCGCCTTGTCCCGTTGTCTATACAACGGGTGCCACTGCTGCAAAAAAAGCCAAAATTTTGAACACAACTTCATATGCATGTCTAAGGAAAATCTTTTCAATCAATTTTATTGCGCACCGTCCACTAGGACCATGCCACCGCCGTAAACACCATCAAAAAGAGGCGTCTGCCACCCGTGGCATACTGTGTTCGGGTTTCTAGGAACTCACCAAGGTCCGACGCATGCCATGCAGGCCCCAGGGCCTCAAGAACAAAGTTCCACAGAAATTGGGCAGCTGGGCACACAAAGAAAATGTGGGACCTCGACACGGAAACCCTATAGAGGGGACATAGGCCGTCACCCGGGCCGTGGCGCTTGACCACCTCGACCCCTAAGGGTAACCTATCTCGAAGCAACTGTCAAACAAAGATCTTAATTTTTAACGGTAACGCACTAGTACAAAACTGAGCATCCAAGACGGGGCTTAGATTCGGTTACAGCAGAAAAAAATCTAACCGCATGTAATGTTACACCTCATACGGTCAATAATTGAGATCCGTCTCTTCAACTATTAGAGCCGGTACTCAGTATTGCATGTTTTCAATAATCTTTTATTAGAGTCGGTTGTTATATTTGACAGTCTTGCAATATTTGTTAGGAGGCCAAATTTAACGAAACGTCTCTAAATACTCCATATCTGATTGGAGGCGCCTGTTAGTTTAGAGTGACTCTAATCTGTAGTTGGCGGCAAAAATGTTGCCGATTGTTTGTGAACTATATATAGTATATATGTCTCACGCCGATGATCAACTCGCAATACACTCTGTGAACTCGATTGAATTTGTGGAATAGTCGATCGGGGATTTCATTTCATTCAAACTTAAAAAGGAAGATTTCATTGAAATTAAACTAGTTAGTATTTACATTGATCGAGATCATCTAAAATTAACAAAGAAAACAGTCGGGGAACAAGGTGCGCAGTTCCTCTGTGGCCCGCCGCGCCCGCTCGTACGCGCCGTCGTCGTACACGTCCCCGTCGTACGCGCCACCGTCGTCCGCGTCCCTGTTGTCGCCGTCCTGCTCCGCCTTGACGACCGGTTCCATGCCCTAGTGATTCCTCCCGACGATCGGGATCCCCTTCTCGCGGGCGTGATCGATGGCGGACTACTTCTCCGCCACTTACTTCAGCGCGGGAGGGACCTCATTGAACGAGATGGACATCGCCAACGCCATGTCCAGCTCGAAATGGTCATCTTCAAAGGACGGCGGTGGCGGCGGCGGCACAGCGGCCTGGACGGGCGCTCAGCGATGCGATGAAGCTTCCTGGCTGGCTTCACGGATCACAAGGCCTCTTGTCCTTCGTGCGGGTGCCGGCCAGTCGCCCTCCGTCTTGCGGTGCCGAGGCGGCGGCACTGGCGACCTTCCGCTCTCCCTCTTCAGAGAAGTGGTCATCGGGCCAAGCCACGGAAGGGACGCACCCATAGTCACGGAGCACGCTGGCAATCGTGTGATTTCGCCACCAGCGGCGTCGCCCGTCGCCATCATTCCGGCTTCCCGTCCAGCCCGTCGGCGCGTCGTTGAGCGAGGCTTCCCGTTCCTACATGAAGATGTGGGGCCAGAGCGGGCCATCTACAGCATAGTTCGGATCTGCCCTCAGCTCCGGCGTCAATGTGTGTTGTCCCGCCCGAGCGAGCGCCTCCACCCTTTCGTCTGTGTGGGGGAACCCCATGGCGCTGAGCGCCCAGCCGCCGGAGCAGGGGATGTGCACCCCGGGCGCAATAGGGATGTGGTGCTCGACGAAGAACACCGCCTCGTGAAGGGTGAGGCAGATTTTGTAGCCACCACCGCCGTCGCTCCCCAGCCTCTCCATTGTGAGCCATTTGCGCCGGCGAAGTTTTTTGTGTGGACAGATCAAGGGTGTGCGCCGGTGAGGGTTTCAAATTTGGTGGAGAGAGAGAAGGGGATCTGCGGGGCCGCCTGCATGAGCTGCGGCGTCGTGAAGATTCCAAATTTATCTAAGGGACGCATGTGGCCAGAATGCGTGGAGACGGGATTCGTTTCTGATGGAGGGGAGCCGCTGCCCCCATTAAGACGTCCAATACTCGGCCTTCGTCGCCTACAATAAATCTCTTTGACCACCTTATCTGTCGATGACTATGTGGATCCACTGTCAGAGGCGGCGTTCCGAGATAGTACCGGGATGGTCCGGAGAACCTCCAGATTTAAACAAACACTAAAATTCGTATTTAATTTAAAACTGAAAAAGAATCAAAGTTTTCAAACAGACGAATGTTTTCTTTCTCGGTATAGACATGTCCCAAAACCTCATTTGCATGTTCTTTTTTGAATTTTTCGAATCGATGTTGTATCCAGGATCATGCACATCGACATTTCAACATAAACTAACAAGTTTATTCTAATGTATCATATTTTTTTTTCCAATGACCTTATTTGAGACCGACAAGTATATAGGAACCTCTAGTTATATTTGGTTAACAATATTTTTGAATATTTGTGATACTTTCTGTCCAAAATAATACCCGGACCCTATGATTTTGTTCGCAGACTCCGAACATTTTACATCTGGCGGGAAGGGGAAATTTTGTGTCTGGCGCGCACCGGGTTAATTTACTTTCTCCCATTTGCCACCTGATACGTCCATTTTGCATCACTATTTTTATTGGAATTTTCTGTTATTCATCGATATATTTCATATTATGATGCATTACTTATGTTATTTCATCTTATTTTGCATGTTTAATAATTATTGTGGAATAAACACCGGGACCAGAAATCTGATGGAAAAAGCACCATCAAGATACCCTATTTCAGAAGATGAGAAGAAGACGGGGGCATCGGAGAAGTCTTAGAAGTCCATAAGAGTGAGCCAGCCACAAGGAGACCCGGAGGGGGCCACCAGGGGCCAGGCCACTAGGGGGAGCCCCACTTGGCCGCGCCTGGGGGTGGTGTTGCCACCCTGGACCACCTCTGGCCGCCTCCTTTCGTGTACTTGACCCCTAGGGAACCCTAAGCCACAGAGAACCATCAAGTAAATATTCCGCCGCCTCCTCGGGGCGGAAAACAACAGAGAGAGAAAAGCTTTCCGGCAGGGAGAAATCTGTCGGGGAAATTACTCCCCGGAGAGGGGAAATCATCGCCATCGTCACCATCATCACTCTGGGTATCATCAAGATCGTCATCATCATCATCATCACCCTCACCATCCATCTCCATCCCGCTGTATCGATTAGGGTTCTATATCGTTGTTGTTCACTAGATCTCTCTCCCGGTGTGGATTACTTGTTAGTAGTTGATGCTTGTGAGATTTATCGGTGTTGGCACTTTATGGCTAGATTGTTATTCATCATTATATCACCTCTGATTATGATCCATATGATGTCTTGTGAGTAGTTTGTTTATTTCTTGAGGACATGCGAGAAGTCAAGATGTTAGTAGTGGAATTATGTTGAAGTAGTATCTAGGGGTTTGATATTTAAGTTGTGGTGTTATTCTTCTAGTGGTGTTGTGAACGTTGACTATATGACACTTCACCTTTATTAGAGGGATGGACTGTGTATTTGGCTACTAATTGTGGGGTTGCCGGAGTGACAGCAACCTAAACCCCCGTTAGGAAACCGATGCACGAGGGAGTGTAGGATCCCAGAGTTTAAGGTCGTGGTTAGATTTATCTTAATTACTTTCTTGTATTTGCGGATGCTTGCAAGGGGTTTAATCACACGCATGTATTAGTCCTAGTTGGGCGGTGCATTAGAATAGGTTCACCCTCACAACACCTATCAAAACAATAAATATTAATCAACTGTATGAAACAAAAGCGCTTGACGAAGTTTGCATGTGTCCTCAAGAACGTTTGGTAATCATAAGTAGAACAACCGGCTTGTCCTTTGCTCACAAAAGGATTAGGCCACTCGCTGCAATAATATTTACAGTCTTTTATTTACTCGCACTTTATTTATCTGTTATATCAAAAACCACCAAAAACCTATTTATTAGTGTTTACAGTGAATCCTCTATCCAACCTGCTTGTCAACACCTTCTGCTCCTTGTTGGGTTCGACACTCTTATTTATGAAAAGTACTATGATACGCCCCCTATACTTGTGGGTCATCAAGACTATTTTCTGGCACTGTTGCCAGGGAGTGAACGCTATTGGTAAGTGGAATTGGTAAGAGAAACTTTTACTGTGAGTGTTGTTTTTATTTCTGTCTGCTACTTTATTTCATTACGGAGAAACCTTTTGGTTCTCTATTTAAGGGTACTCACTACCAAATTCCGTGCGAACAGGAACGTTTTGATAACGTTGCGTGTTTCCATCACGGATGGCTGAAAAGTGGAGTTTGGTCTCGACGTATTGGTTTGGTCCGTCGCAGACTGGTTTTGCCCGACTTTTTACTAGTTTTACGTCGTGGATTTTCATCTCCGGCCCAGTAGCCCACTAAGAGCCCAGTTGCATTCGACGAAACTTGCCTGATCATGTTGAACATCGCGAATTTTTCTTGGGGCCACACATCCTGTCCTGTTTGACTGGTTTGACCGGCAACGACCAAACAGTTGATGCTTGGACCCCACTTGTGATCCACGGTAAATAAGCATGCACATAATCTTCGAAATTAAGCATGCACATAATCTTCAAAATCATCACAGTTAACATTACAGTGAACAAGCCGATTCTGAAACAAATCACAAAAAGAAAGGATAGACACCGGACCTAGCGTCCTAGCCAAGGGTGCGCCGCCGCGCCTCCGCCAGCGCCGCCGCATCTTCATTCTGCATCGAATAGCGGATCTCCTCCGCGGTGTCAGCCTCTATGTTGACAGTGAAAAGTCGGGCGAGCCTCGCTTGCCGGAGCTCTTCTGTCGCGAAACTCTCTTAGGACGCTAAAATCCCCGCTTGCATGTGGGGCCACTGCAGGGCCTCGTTGTGGAACTCGGCGGCGAGATACTCCTGCTCTTCTTCCTCCTCGACGTCCGAAGGTGCGATGGGTGGAGCCGGAGGTGGTGGTGCGCGGTACGAGTTGGCCTGATGCACCTCGCGCCGGTACGCCTCGCGGGCACGCGCACGCTGCGCTTGGGAATGTAACTGTGGATCTGCTGCTGGCGGCCCTCCTCGCGACGGCCAGACATGGTACCGGAGGATCTACACATAGCGAAGGGGAGTAGAGAGGTCTGGCACAAACGGACAGTTTGGGAGTAGAGAGGAGAGCGTTCCGCGCCCTTATGGGGAGCCGCTGCATTATCCACAGTTTGGGAGTGGAGAGGAGAGCTGACCGGGTATCCCACGTGGCGAGAGTGTCAACCAAATTACCGAATATATAGGAGATCTAAATCATAAAATGCACTCCGAAATGGAAATGAATTGACATGGTTTTACATTTGCAACAATGGATACCCTAGTACTAATACTAATATACTGCCTCCTCGCCCTCTTCGATGTCTGTTCCGCGCCATCATCCCGATTACATGCACTCTGAAACATAGGAGATTTATAATAACTAAAATTAGCATCACAAAAGGTTCAACAACAGGTCCACAGTTAACCAGAACTTTTTTTATGCCAACATCCACTCCGAAGCCACATCCACAGTTTCACATCATCCAACATATATTTTCCTATGCCAGCATGCATTCCGAAGTCACATCCATAGGTTCACATCATCCACCGAAACTTTCCGAAACCGCATCCACAGAAACACTAGTAAATAAGCATCATACATGTTTAGCACATCTACAAAAAAAAAAGCAGATATACTTCCAAACATACAAAGATGCGTGACAAAACATCCTCATGTGTACAAATGACACAAGTACAGGGGTGATAAACCACTAGACCCGGTGGCGTAAACAAGCTACTAGGTCCTTGTAAACGCTACTAGGTCTAGAGGAGTCTCCCTCTGCATTTTAACATTGCACAGTTTAATCATCGGCACTCTGATCAAACACAAATATGGCACTCTTTTTTCTATGGTACGCCAACAGTTGGAGACATTGCTGCATATTAATTATCGGCAGAGAACCAACCCTAGATAGGGGCCTCGTAGTAAAGAAGCACACACAAATCAATGAAATTATCGAACACTTGCCAAGGAATATGCAAAACCAATATGGCTCATGCATTACAGACAAAATCATAATTGGGGCCTCATAGTAAAGAAGCACACAGAAATCAATGAGATCATCGAACACTTACCAAGGAAGATGCAGAACAAATGTAGTTGTACACAACACTAGGTAAGTGCCAATATCTCACCTAGAGAAGGTGCAGAGTTTAATCATCAGCACACAAAACAGAGAATGAACATAAAATAAGCAAGCCTCATATATACATTGCAAAAAAAAGTCCAAAGGGTCAAGCTCCACAGGACCAGGGAGCATGAAGAAACAATGTCCGTGTAAACGCTACTAGGTACTGGGAGTAATCCTTTGGATTTTAGCATTGCACAGTTTAATCATCGGCACATGCAACAAAACAGAAAAATGAATAACAGCTAGACTCATTGGCAAGCATTGCAGGTTGACATAATCTAATTAAAGAGCAAAGTAGTTTTACCTCATTCCATAATCTTGCAAGAAACTTAGAATGTATCTCAACTTCACATTGTTGTCCTTCGTACTCTTCAACAGGGTGTATTTTCCCCTCTGGAGCATATCGCACTTCTCTTCGGCTACTTTCAAAGCTTTCTTCGCACTCTTCAACTCAGAATCAAGCTTAGTAACCAAGCCGTGCATGATCATATAGTTTCTCTTTTGTTCCCACAGTTCCAGCTCGAGTGCTACCATTTTTCAAGCGTTCATCGCCCTGTCTAGCCTGTCCTCGCAGCAGACGAAACAGATTAGCTTCTCAGCGCTGGTATCATCAGCCAGTTTGCAAACTTCATAGAGACGATGAGATTCAATTGTCTCAACTGACTGCTGCACCAATTTCTGAATTTCAGTACGCGACATGCTGCAGAAGTCACAACCTGCACTGTGGTCCTATATCCAAATACGAAAAGAATAAAAATCAAAGAAGTGTCGACGAAGGCGAAAGGAGATAGATGAATCTTAAGAGAACGTTTGGGTATAGGATTAATTTATATACTATTTACCTCGGCTATCTGAATAACAGGGGGCTTTGCGAGCTCCGAGGCTTTGTTCAGGTCGATCTCCATTCGGGTGGGGGAAATGATCTCCGAGGGCCCTGTAACGGTAGCGTGAGCTAGATCCATGGCCGGTGGTAACTTAAAACATGAACGGTGATCTAGATCCGCTGGCATTTAACCTACATCCGCCGGTATCAAACCTAGATCTTCCGGCATCTAACCTACATCGCATTGTTTGGTTGAGGATGGGGAAGTGAGGGAACCATGGCTTACCAGTCATTGTTTGAGAACGATGCCGAGGACGGGGGGAGGGCCAAGCCGTGGCAGCCGCTGTTGGGGCAGGAGGGCGAAGTGGAGGCTTTCTGTGGAGGAGTAGCCGAGTGGGCGAGGAGCGCGGTGGTGGAGATTTGGCGCGCATACGCTGGTGAGTGGGACCCTGCGTGAGGCGTATTCCGTGGAGATTTTGGTGCACGGCTGTTAACGGTCGTAATTTATTCTTGTTTTTCGGATTGAGAATAAAAAATAAAAGAAGAACCAAAAGAAAAAGAGTTTTAGAATCTGATCGCATTTTTATTCTACTTCTTCGGATTCTTCTTTATTTTAGTTAGCAAACAATTGCAAAATAAGACAGTGCCTAGTCGTGGGGAGGGGCTGATTCATTTCCACACACGAAAGATCGAGTCTTGTTACTCACATTTGTGATGTTGCACCAACTATTGGCTTATTAGGCATGATCCAGTAGTAAAGGGATGTGACAATTTATTGATCGACCGGATGTCCGGATCAATGAGTTGTCCTATCCACTTATCACTAAATCATGGCTAATAAGTTTTTTGACATCCTTGAAACATGATCAGGTTAAGAAACATATACTAATATAATATACATATTAGGTTCTTACATACCAACATGATAGAGGTTCTTTAAAAGTTCTTACTATGCTTACACCAGACGACACTACCAAAAGTAAGAGATAACACAAACACAGCGTGCAAGCTGCAACAACGAGCACACCAGCAGGCAGCAGCAGCTACATCATGTACTGCCGCTTCCGGTTCTTTATGGCCCTCCTGGCCTCGTTGTAGTAAGGCCGAGGAGGAGGTTCCGCAAGACCTGCGAGGATATCTTACGCAAACAACTTCTTTAGGAAGACGCCATAGGCAGCGTGCTTGGCCCTAACATAGGGCGCACAATACTCAGAGCCATTTCCCACACTGACGACATGTCAGATCAAGCTGTGGCGATCGTTGGCTATCTTTCTGACACAGAAAGGGCATAACAAGTGGCCATAACGCATGCAGCTTCCTCAGGACATGTCTGCTCTACGCAGACATAGAGTCCTCATCCGAGCCGACTTCTAGATCTTCATCCTGCAAATTTGCAATAAAATAAAAGTTAGCAACACAATCTTATTGGCAAAAGAGTAATATACCTAACAAGATCACAAAGAACATAAAGAAATAGTTCTTAATTTATTTGCATACACTTTAGCAAGTAACTTATTTAGTAGATGCGCCCTAAAAAATACATCAATGTTGAGAAAAATGTGTCGAATTATATACAACATCACAATTTACACTATATATATTTGGTGAACTAATGCGCAAAAACAGATAATAACACATCAGGAATTCATTGATGGTCTTCAGAAAGTTCTGAGAGGTAGGAAACCATACCTATTCATCGGAGAATGAAACTTGGTATCCACCAATGGTGGAAATACCACGTGTTCTTCGTAAGACCATTAGGAAGGCTTAGTAACAAAACGGAGTTGTCATAACAACATGCTTTGCATTAGATTATTATGCAAGACAGTGGAAGGTGAACAATCCAGACAAGAGGCTACACCTGCCAAGGTCAACACAAGAAAACAGCTGTGAAGATTCAACGGTCAACAGAAGTTCTCTCTACCTATCTTTACGTGAGAGAGATTGAACTTCGGGACGAAGTTCTTGTTAAGGGGGAGATACTGTAACATCCCAGTGTTTGGGAAGTTATAAGGATCTAAATTTAATATGTGCATTTGCAAAGCATGCATCTAAAAGTACGGGAAATTTTGGCGCGAAAGTTTAAACAAAGCAAAGTGACCAAAGTTTCACTTGACATGATGAAATAGGTCTAGTTCATCCATTCAGGAGTACATTTGGAGTGATCTTTATAACATAGCATCTCTACAAAACCCAAATCATCTGGTAACACAAACCATAATGGGTTTTGACCAACACAAACTCTCACCAACCTTAACCACAAGTCTATAAGTGACTTGGGATAATCACTATGTATCTAGAACCCAAAGAGGGGTGAGTATCCAGAGCACATAACTGATGATCATACTTTCACAAATGAGTAGTGCATAATTGAACCATCTCTTCAACAGAGATGTGATCTTCTATAAAACAACAACTCTCTAAGTTATCAACCATTCACACTACACCTTAATAAATTATCCCATAACTATTAAGTGCATCTTCACAATCAAATAACAAAGGTTTAATAGAAAACAAATGATACCCATAAGTCTTAACTCAAAACCCACCAATGGGACATGATATAATAATTGTATTAACACATTTATCGAATATGTACATATCTCATCAACTATAAAAGAAGTACCTAAGAGAAGAATCAAATCTTCTTCAACCACTGTTAAAATCTTGATCATCACATAAGATCTTTCCAAACCTCTATGTCTGTATCATGAATACAAATGAATAATATAAAATAACAACATGACACTCTTAGTAACCAACTAACAACTATTACATAACTCATTAACCCCTAATAACATTCACATGCTCATTGTCTTATTCATCTTATATAAGTGAGCATATGAGATCTCAACACATCAAGGAACCACTTGATCAACTTACTATCTTAAGTCATCATCCCACAAACACTCTATATTTCCACCCACATCAATAATCAACAAACCAAGTATCCCTGGATACAAGTAATGAATAACAACAAGATATAACCTCTATTAGAGGAATTGGATTGAAAGCTAAATAAAACCAATCATGTATGAACAAGTATCTACCTTTTGGGAAATAAAAAAATTATATATATGGAAGGATAATAAAAGCATGAACTAACTCTTAATCTAGATCTGGTCATGTTGCTAGACCAATATACCTTGTTCTCCCAATATCCTCCAAGATATTCTGCAAGAGAAGAAACCACAAGACAGGAGGAACTACCACAGGAAGATCTCCAAGAAGATTATTTAGAGTGTGTTTAAAGTGCTACTCTAATCTTCTATAAGAGTACTTGGAAACTCCTATATCTTGATATGATCTTATTAACACTCTTGAAACTGTGTGATACTCCAATGTTAGTGTTATATAAAAGTAGTTTGGTAACAAGTTTCTATACCTTGTTAACAGATCACTTTTGTATACTCAAACAATTGAGTGTCATACACAAATAAACAGAAGGTTGAATAACCTAGTACATCTCAGTCTCTTGTATATGAAAATTAATTTGGGGACAAGCCTTGCAAAGTTGTCAACAGATTCTTCTTATATGCTTAAGGCTAACTGATGTCATAAACTACACCTACACTCCTTTTATCATCAACCAAAAGAAAGAATAACACTAAGGAAACAAGAAACCACAGTATAATCATCTAAGTAAAATATTTGCTTGGAATAACTGTTTGTTCTCACCACAAGGGTGATATAGTTGAAGATTGAATCCAAGAGATGATATTATTTGCAATTGACACAAGGTGAAAACAGAAGGCTAGTGGCTATAGAGAGAAGAACATCAAGCAACAGAAGACCACTGGAAGCAACACTGCCTCAGTAAGGGAGCATACGAATTTATCCAGTGAATCATTAGGATATAATAGAGAATGAATAGCCTCTTTCAAGCTCATGAGAGATGAGGAACTCATAATAATATCTTTAATGGAAACAACTATCAAGTATGGGATAATAACAAGCCATTACATCCACATGTCTTGATATGTGGAGGTAGATGAAAACAAGCTTAAAACCTTGTTTTCCAAATCCTTTTCACATGTAAGCCTAACAGATGATAACAAAAAATTCATGTACACATAACCATGTAGATGATTAAATGATCTAAAACAAACATGGGATACTATCCTTCTTGGAATTTATGTGGAAAACAAACATATAAGACTCCCAAAACAAACATGGGATACATTTTTTTTCTTTATCACATGAGTGCGCAACCCACTTGTTGGTGGAGTGGTCGGTGTCATGCAAGCCCGATTACATCCTCCGAGGCTTGCCCATTGAACAAAAATACATTCATGTCATAAGTATGTGTAGTGCATTTTTCACCTTTGGAGTACTTTACTTTATTTCATCCATTATTCAACGATGTTGAGTTGACAACTCAAGCTCTCGATAGTTACGATGGAGAAAACATTAGTTCTGCTTCGTTTCTCGTATGATTAGTTTACCCTATTGGACGTTATTGGTTCATCGTCAAATGATAGTGCACATTGCAGCGGAGAGATTTATTCTTCTTTATGCTTTATTCTAGGAATATAGAAATGACCAAAGTTGAAGGAAATTCGTCAATTTTGGTCTCATGAGTGTTCCTTACAAAAGTGTTTATTACACTCAAAATGGCGTGCATATACCTCCCTTTAGTCGTCCATATCCATGTATTTGTTTTGAAGAGAAAGTTTGAAGCATATGTTTGTTGGAGTAAAAAATATATAAGAGTTAAGTATCATAAGTATCACAGCAAGCAGCCAGTCGTGGAAATGGTTAGCCAAGGGGATCGCGCTGCTGCTGATGGCTCCGTCGGTAAATCTCTCAAGAGGAAGGCCGACGCAGCGGAAAATCGCCTCGTCTCGCCGGTCCAGATCTCACAGAAAAAAATTGAAGACATCGGAATTCCTCCCGGGTTCAGCCCTACTCCCCACTACAGCTCTTCTCTGTGCTCATACAGTTCGTTGACCCAGGCGATAAAGGTGAGCAAAGCAGTGTCATCGGTGGAAGGAAGTAGCAAGACAGTGACACAAAAGGAACCCAGTCCTTTGGTGGAGACCGGAGGGCGCAACGCTCCCAGCAGTGAGGCGACCCTAATCACAGTGCCGGTGCAGGAGGTCCATAGACTTGACAGAGGAACAGTGAGCAAGCGAGGTCGCGGGCGTGGATCCGCGGTTCGCAAAGACAAGGAAAAGAGGAAGCAAGTTTCTGGGGGCAGTGGCAGTGGCCGTGGACGTGGACGTGGAGTTGGATCTGGACGTGGAGTAACCACCGCTTCAAGTAACCCGGTGCTGGGTGCTCGGCCTGAATCTAGGCAGTCGCAGTCTCGTAGTCTGCTTCGTCCTTCTCCAGTACTATTATTACTATCAGCTCAAAACAACGGTGTATTTCTACCCTCAAATGCACCAGCACCAACAGGACAAGTTAAAATAAACATAGCATCAGGACAAGCAACTGCTCCAACCCCGAGGTTGGTTCTTGAGGACATCATAAAGCCAAGACCATCTCCTTTCAGATTCAGAATTAACAACAGCTCTGGAGAACAGAATCGCAGTATCTCAGGCATGGGAAGCAAAGTGATTGAGAACTTGGGAGAATGTGTTCTCAATAAAGCTGATTCTGTTCCAGTGATTGACAATGTTGCTCAAGGGGATTCACATGAAGAAGGGTAAGTTGGTAGCAACAACACAGGGGGTATGTGCGTTTTCGTGTTATTTCTTACTTAAATATTTTGAGTTATGCGTGTTAAGAAATTCTAATTTTCAACCAGCAGCTTCCCGTCCAGAGTGAAAAAACAGTAAAGCCTCAACAAAGGGATTCACAGGTGCGTTCAAATCAAATGCCAAAGATTTTCGACGGCAGGATAACTCTAGTTGTTAAGATTATTACATAGTCTATGCGTATGATTTTATGGGAGTTATAGCTTCATATGTCATTTGGAATCGTGACTATATATCAACCGCTCAAATGTTAAAATAAAAATTGAATACATCACATTTAGGAGGACCAAAATTACGAAAGGGTATTGGTCAATCACAATCGTTGTTGTGTTCTAGTTTTGGTTGAGTTTGGGGAGGGGGATGTATTGAATCAGAACCCTCGGATAGAGGGAAGTGTTTCAATACATCCCCCTCCCCCCTCCCGCGGGAACTGAATCGTTTTTTCCTCTTTTTCTAATTAGGTTTTTAGATAATTTAATTCGTGGCCCACATAAAAATAAGCTCATATCCATACCTGTATGGCTATACGTACACAAATAATCACGTTACGAATCTGGTATCCTGTATGTAACCACGTCCTAAAAGTCCTACCTGTACGTGAGTGCTGCGGCCATTTGCACCGTCGCATCGCTTTTTACTACGTACGTAGGCACACGTATATGTACACGTGTATTTGCGTACACACTGAATTGGGCCATACAAGTTTCTACAGGGATTTAATACCAACTAATTCATTTGTTTAATAATAAAAAGATAACCAGGACCAAAATTACGAAGGGGTATCGGTCAATCACAGTCGTTGTTGTGTTCGACTTTTGGTTGAGTTTGGGGAGGGGGGATGTATTGAATCAGAACCCTCAGATTTATTCACTGGTAGAAAAAAGGCCTTCCATACGCCCCCATCAGTCCCCAAACTTTGCGCACCGTGACTAAAGGGGTATCAGTCCCGGGTCAGAAGGAGACCCGGGACAGAAGGTCATGCGTCGTGGGTTGGGAAGCGCGTGGAGGCGCGTGGAGGGCTTTAATTCCGGTTGGCGTGGCCACCCGGGACTAATGATCCACGTCTGCTGGCCTCCCTGCCTTTAGTCCCGGTTGGCGTGGCCACCCGGGACTAAAGATACAAACTGCTTGCCTCCCGCGCGGCGGTTTTATTTCGCGAGCGAGAAGCAGAAGGGCGCCATTGCTACAGTGCGCACCCGAGTCTCTGTTTCTTCTTCTCTCTTCTCTTCTCTTCCTCTCTTCGATTTTCCTCCACCAAGCACCCATGGATGAAGTTTGGAAGACTGTCCGTGTGGCCACACCAATAACTGCGAGAGGCTCCCCGGTCTTCTTGAGCATTTTTCAGCTATCTCTATGAACAAGCCGATGAACACCATAGGTTCTTCGGGCTTGATCTAGAGTATACGGCGGATCAACGGGATGTTGCCGTCATCCAGATTGCGCTCAAGGAGTTCGTTTTGATCTTCCAATGGTCAAGGTAATGCACACGTACAATCTTGCATTTTTGATTTGTTTGTTGCATCTGAAGAATACATGTGTTGCAACATATATAACACGTTCTATTTTTGTTGTTGCAGTAGTTCAAAGGATTCTACGGCCCTTGTTGATTTTCTTGTCAACAAGGGGTACGACTTCTGCAGTGTTGACATCACTCAAGACCGGCAGAAGTCGATGCGATTGGGTATTGTGATACCTGAAGATCACTACATTGATCTTCAGGATCTTATCCATTTTGATGATTTGTGCGGTCACAAGACCGGGATGGCTTCGATGGCAACCGCCTTCATCCACGCCGACTACAAAACCATGAAGTCTGGTTTCCCCTCCAAGAATCACATGCGTTGGGGGAAGACACCACTGGATCGGATCAACCTCAACTATGCAGTCATAGATGCATACGTTTCCTACGAGTTGCTCTGCATCTACTCGACGGAGCTCGAGTATATGGTGTTTGTACCGCATCTTGCGTTCGATATATGCATGTAATGGATATATATTAGTATGTAATGGATATTATTTCTATATTAATTCGTAGCTATATTATTTCTATATTATGTCAAACACACATTTCAAAACAAACAAACAAAAACACATCAAGAAAACAAACAATAACACATCAAGAAAATAAAACAGGAAAACTACCGTTTCTAAATTAATCTAAGTCATAGATGCATACGTTTCCTACGAGTTGTTCCGCATCTACTCGACGGAGCTCGAGTAGATGGTGTTTGTGTACCGCATCTTGCGTTCGATATATGCATGTAATGGATATATTAGTATGTAATGGATATATATTATTATGTAATGAATATTATTTCTATATTAATTCCTAGCTATACTATTTCTATATTATGTCAAACACACATTTCAAAACAAACAAACAAAAACACATCAAGAAAACAAACAAAAACACATCAACAAAACATATATCGAGTCAATACCAAACTCATCCAGTTGGATTTACTTCAAAATACATTTTTGAACTCATTCTAAAAATAATAGAAGACCCTACTGGTCTTTTTAAGATTTTAAAATGAATTGGTATTATTTTTCTTAATTTTTTGATATATTATTTGTATTTTTAAGATTTTAAAATGAATTAGTTTTATTTTTATTAATTTTTTGATATATTATTTGTATTTTTAAGATTTTAAAATGAATTAGTTTTATTTTTCTTTATTTTTTGATATATTATTTGTATTTTTAAGATTTAAAAATAAATTAGTTTTATTTTTCTGAATATTTTGATATATTAATAGTATTTTTAGAAATAATACAAATTAAAAAGTTAATGTTTATTTATTTATTCAAAATTATTAATTACATCATTACTTTTGTTTATTAAAAGATTTATTTGAAATTCAAATAATAAAGAAATGTGCCATCGACCAACATGTTAATAGGATTGATATGATACTACTATCACATACATGCGTGCGAAACACTTGGATGCGGGACGGGATGGAACTCGGAAGTTAAGCGTGCTAGTGCTAGAATAGTGGGAGGATGGGTGACCGAGCGGGAAGTTTGACCACGAGTAAGTAATTTGACTAGAGATTATTGTAGTTAGACACTAAGCAAATAATACAAATTCTGAAAAAAAAAAGGAGTGAAAAAAGGGAGTGAAAAATTGGAGTGAAAAATAATTAGAAACCCAAATGAATTAAAGAAATTACGAAATAAAGTTTAGTCCCGGTTTGTGTGGCCAACCGGGACTAAAAGTCCTCCGCCCCCCGGCTCACGCCACCCGCTCACGTGGCCGGGCCTTTAGCCGCGGTTCGTAAGAGGCGCGACTAAAGAGGGGGGGCCTTTAGTCGCGCCTATTTAGTCCCGGTTGCGCGGCCGGGATTAATGGGCCTGACGAACCGGGACTGTAGGCCTATTTTCTACCAGTGATTAGTAACATAAATGGAACTTGAGTAAATTCTTTGAGCATTATTAAAAACTAGACGTCTACTTGTGTATTTGCTCGGGCTAGTTCTTTTATCTTCTATTCAACATTTGTTGCAAATCCTCTGATTTTTTGTAAGATTATTTATGGAGGGCCATTATAAAAGGCTCCTATAGTGTGCATATAGAGGGTAAATTATAGATGTGCTCTCAACGAGAATCAGATAGTTTCTCAACTATCTGTAGTGCCCGGGACACACCATGATATACACACCATTTGTCCCGAGTACAACCTTACATGCTCGATAGTGTGGTCCTTGTATCTAACAAATTACATCTGCAGAACTTCTGGATACTCGGGAGATTAATGAATTCTTTTAGTGAGCCCTTAAGCACACACCGCCTAGACTCGCATTATTAATTTATAACTCCATTTCTTATACTAAAAATGAGGATATTTTCGTCGTGTTAAATGAATTAGAATTGCCCTACAATTCGTGGTTTCACGATTTTCTTCAAAAATGTGGTTCTATAGAGACAGTAAAACAAATATCTCACATTTACTCTACTCCATGAGGGTTTTAAGTAAATTGCAAGCATTACATCTTGAATTGTAAAGATAATACTTTTTATTTGAATCTTATACAATGTTGCCACAAAGTTCTTATATAAGAGAAACAATCGACTAATACTTCCACGGATGAAAAGAGTTCCGAAGAATATGAGAACAGAATATGGTAAAGTATTAAATGCTAAACAAAATATTTATAGCTTAGTGGAGACATTGGGAGCAGTAATACCGAAATATCTCATGGCTTTCGTAACTGCACGATCTCAATAGTTAGATCGCATGGGTTCTTAATTATTGATAATTTTGAAATAATTATTTTTGTCATATTAGGAAGTAGCAAATAATTATTGCTCGTGGCCGACAACGTCGGCACCATCCTGTCTGATCTGTGTTTCGGTTGCCAGCACGCAACACCCTCTAGCCTACTTCGGTTGGTGCTCTAAGGATGCCACCTACTGCCTTTTGATCCTCCTTGACTCGTACCCCTGGTGCGGGTGCATAGCCAACGCCGTAGAAGGCTGCATGCTTGGCTGAAGGCGAATGCAAACCGCATCATGTCAACTCTTTGGGTACGTCGACATCGGCATCTTCACGGCCCCGATTACCAAGGTGTTGACGTGGGATTATTAGGGCAGTCGTGTTTGAAGAAAGGCTAGGATCTGAAGGTATAATCTCGAATGCTCGTATGGAGTCGAGATCGCTTACTATCAGCGGCTGTCTCAGTGAGTACCTGCAGAAGTTGGGGAGGAGATGTAGACTCGGTGTGCATGCGGTTCTTTTGTGTGGAGATGTCCACCTTAAACCGTCTACGTAATGATCGTGAGCCGGATGATCAGCGAATTGTAGCAGTATTCTCGATTTTTTAATACTGCTGCGAGGCTGGATGTATTTGGTATCATCTTGGTATTAATATATTTCCTTTATAAAAAAAGGAAGTAGCAAATCAAATTAGCCTACCTTACATGCATGGTTAGTGGACTTACTGAACTATAGACATAATCTTTCATTTGATTTTCAATGCACAATGTCACCCCAAAGAAAATAGGTATATTTAGATTTGACATATTGCAACATCTCGGTACATAAAATGTCAGGATATCAAGGAAACAAAGCAAAATCAGCCGACTGGGAGTCACGTGCTAGTGAGAATTATTTCTTGTTGTTACTGTGGGTAGATCAGATCGCGATTAGTCCTTAGAGTCGGCGCTACCAAAAAATCGACTGAAATTTGAACTGATCCTCTAATTTTTTTGATAAGGACTCACTGATCCTCTAATGTTCTGTTTACTTGGTTTGGGATGCATGTTATCTTACGATTGTCTTTCTCGGGTACTCCACATAACGTCGAGCGCTATGGCAACCATTACAGCTATCAACTCAACAACAATGTCAAGTCTGTACTGGATTTTTTAGCTACTTCGGGTCCCATTTCTAAAAAAAGCTACTTCGGATCGTACGGACACAATCACATGAACTTCTTAATATGTGATCTGATTCCTGTAATGCATTTCTACTTACTATGAACATCCAGCTTTCTCGTTCGGCTTGACTCTCAGTGATTAATTTTTTTTAAATATGGACTTGTGGCCAACCGAGCATCTTATATTATATACATTGCCACATTTGTCTCATTGTTTTAGATTTTTTTAATGGAAAAGAGGGGGCTAAATACATCTGGTGATTCTATAATTTCATATATCCGTTTACACATGATTATATATGAAACTATATACCGGGCAATTATAAAGCGTGCCAACTTTTTAAAATTCCAAATGCAAATGCATCAAACTTATTAGTAACTCTATTTGCCAACCTGTGAATTCACACGGTGTGTGTTCTGTCTTCATGTAACATAGTTAATTTAATTGTTAGTAAAATGTGTATTTCCACCCGCGAGTATTTTTAAAACCTAGATTTCATGACTAAACTGACCAGAAATGTTAACCACAAAATATTAATTTTTCTGTGGTTTTCCTTTCATTCTATTTTTTCTGCTATTTTTCTCCATATGTGAATGTGTTTGTGCCAAACGGAATATGTTGACATGGGACAGCGCCATTGCTACATGGTCTAAAACCACACTACAATATAGCCTCAAATCTATTGGTAGATGAAGGTATGACATATATAACTTTGTTAATTAGAATAATATTGTCACCACTTCACACTTTTTCGGAGAAGTGAGTTTCTTTACGACATTTGTTAGCTTTACTCCTTATTAGGTGGTTCTCAAGTTAAAAGCCTAATGCTCTTAAATTGTGTAAAGTATGGAGTTCGCTACTCATGGTGGAGGTCGCTTGTGGCATTGGGGATGATGGCTGGGAGGACTACTAAATTGATTTTGGATAGGAACTCGAAACAGGTTTTCGCTCCGCTTTATAAATAAAGCAACCGCCCACAACAGTCATACAACGTATCGGAAACAACACCCACAAAGAAAGAGTTCGCTGGGGCGACTACACAACATGGCCCAAAGTACAAGACTGCCAAAATACACACACTACGACAAGTGACAGCGGGGAGGGGGGAGGGTGGTATGGGTAGAGGAGGAGCCGGAGACCACTCGGGGCCCTCAATGGGGCGCCGCAAAAGACAGGCAGTGCGCGATTACAAGAAGTCTGTCGATGCAGTCATCCAGCGGTGTCTTGTCCCATTGTCTACACAACGGGTTCTGCTGCTGCAAGAAAGCCAAAATTTTGTACGCAACGTCAGCTGCACGTCTAAGGAAAATCACCATTTTATTGCGCAGAATACACAAGGACCATGCCACCACCGCAAACACCATCCAAAAGAGACGTCTGCCGCCCCCTGCATGGTGTGCCCGTGTTTTTAGGAACTCACCGAGGTCCGAGGCATGCCATGCAGGCCCAAGCGCCTCAAGGACACACTAGTAGAAAAAAGGCCTTCGGTACGCCAGCATCAGTCCCCAAACGTCGCGCACCGTGACTAATGAGTCTTTAGTCCCGGGTCGGGAGGAGACCCGCGACAGAAGGTCATACGTTGCGGGTTGGGAAGCGCGTTGCGGCGCGTGGAAAGAATTAATTCCGGTTGACCTGGCCGCCCGGGACTATTGGTCCTTTATTCCCCGTTCCCGTGGCCAACCGGGACTATTGGTCCTTTATTCCCCGTTCCCGTGGCCAACCGGGACTAAAGATCAAACTTCTCGCCTCCCCCGCGGCGGTTTTTATTTCGCGAGCGAGGCAGAAGGGCGCCATTCCACTCGCTCTCTGTTTCTTCCTCTCGCTCTCTGTACTGTACTCTCTTCTTCCTCCTCATCTCTTCTCGATCCACCAAGCACACACACGCAATGGCTGAAGTTTGGCAGCAATACGAAGGTCCCACACCATGCGGCAAGGTTCTGGACGTGCTCTACACCAACAGTTCCGAGAGGCTGCCCTTGGCTCTTGGTTATTTGACCGAGCTCTATCTTGCATCTCCCGATGAACACCGGTTCTTTGGGTTCGATCTGGAGTACACGGCGAATCAGAGGGATGTCGCCGTCATCCAGATTGCGTTCAAGCAGTCCGTGTTGATCTTCCAATGGTCAAGGTAAAGCACATGTACAATCTTGCATAATTCGATTTTTTTTGTTGCATGTGAAGAATACATGTGTTGCAACATATCTAAGACATATCCTATTTTTGTTGTTGCAGTAGTTCAAAGTATTGTCCGGAACTTGTTGATTTTCTTGTCAACATGGGGTTTGACTTTTGCAGCGTTGACATCACGCAAGACCGTGTGAAGTTGATGCGCATTGGTATTATGATACCTGAAGATCACTACATTGATATTTAGAATCTTATCCAGTTGAACGGGCCAAAGACCGGGATGGCTGTCATGGCAACTACCTTCATCCACCAGGGCTACGACAGGATGAAGACTGATTTCCCCTCGAAGAATCACCGTTATTGGGAGAAGACCCCACTGGACTTGACGAACGTCAAGTATGCCGCCGTAGATGCATATGTCTCGTACGAGTTGTTCCGCATCTACTCGGCGGAGCCATAGATATGTATATATGCGTTCGATATATATGCGCGCATGTAATGGGTATCTTAATTAGTATATATATGTAATGGATATCTTTTGTGAGAGTTATGTTTGTGTTATATGATCGACTCTATATATGTTATGAATGTGATCGACTCTATGTTTGTGTTATGTGTGATCGACTCTATGTTTGTGTTATGTGTGATCGACTCTATGCATGTAATGAATATTATTTGTATTATTGTTCTTCATTTTTGATATATTTTTTCATTTTAAGATTTTAAAATGAATTAGTATTATTTTTCTTCATTTTTTGATATATTATTTGTATTTTTAAGATTTTAAAATGAATTAGTATTATTTTTCTTCATTTTTGATATATTCTTTTCATTTTAAGATTTTAAAATGAATTAGTATTATTGTTCTTCATTTTTTGATATATTATTTTCATTTTTAAGATTTTAAAATGAATTAGTATTATTGTTCTTCATTTTTGATATATTATTTGTATTTTTAAGATTTTAAAATGAATTAGTTCTATTTTTCTTAATTTTTTGATATATTATTTGTATTTATTCAAAATTATTAATTACATCATTACTTTTGTTTCTTAAAAGATTTATTTGAAATTCAAACAATAAAGAAATGTGGCATCGACCAACATGTTAATAAGATTGATATGATACTACTATCACATACATGCGTGAGAAACACTTGGATTCGGGACGGGATGAAACTCGGAAGTTAAGCGTGCTAGTGCTAGAGTAGTGGGAGGATGGGTGACCGAGTGGGAAGTTTGACCATCAGTAAGTAATTTGACTAGAGATAATCTTAGTTAGACGTACACTAAGCAAATAATATAAATTCTGAAAAAAAAGGGAGTGAAAAAAGGGAGTGAAAAAATGTGAGAAAAATAATTAGAAACCAAATGAACTAAAAAAATTACGAAATAAATCTAGTCCCGGTTCATGTGGCCAACCGGGACTAAATGTCCTCCGCCACCCGCCCACGTGGACGGGCCTTTAGTCCCAGTCCGTAAGTGGCGGGACTATAGGCGGGGGCCTTTAGTCGCGCGTAGCTAGTCCCGGTTGCCCGGACGGGATTAATGGGCCTGGCGAACCGGGACCGTAGGCCTTTTTTCTACTAGTGACAAAGTTCCACAGAAATCGGGCAAGCAACTGGGCACACAAAGAAAATGTGGAACTCGACACGGAAACCCTACAGAGGGTACATAAGCCGTCCCACGGGCCGTGGCGCTTGACCACCTCGACCCCCGAGGGTAACCTATCTCGAAGCAACTGCCAGACAAAGATCTTAATTTTTAACGGTAACGCACTAGTACAAAACCGAGCATCCAAGGCGGGGCTTAGAGTCGGTTATATCTTAGACTGTCAATAATTGAGATCCATCTCTTCAACTATTAGAGCCGGTCGTCGGTATTGCATGTCTCCAATAATCTTTTATTAGAGTCAGTTGTTATATTTGACAGTCTTATAATATTTCAGAGTTGTCAACAAGTTCTTTGTACAACTCCTACTCTTCGTTGCCTTCGATAGGTATCATCTGAGTATAAGACCTAGAGCCACCCGCATCGTATCTTCCTTGCAAACGTAGAGCCACAGATATCTCGGACCAACCTAACACTTTTTGAACTTTCACAACAACCTCACAAAGACTAAGACTATGCGGGAAGAACACGACTTCACTAGTCATGTCCACAAACTCAACACCACTGCTAGAGGACACAACACGGCCTCCGTAATGAACATGAAGAACCTTTGAGTAAGCCATCTATAATCGGGACCAAAACAAATTTTCCCGATACAATTAGAGTATGACTTTTCAAACAAAAACCTCTCAATAACTAATTACTTATACACCAATATAAATACAACAACTATGATCAAGGAGTTGTATAACTATATATAGCAACTAGTCTCTCAACTAATGGATTAGATACCAATTTAGATAGCAACTATAACTACACATTTTAATATACATTGGCCTACATTGTCTCCACACATACACATAACAATACCATATTGCTTTTGAAAATAAATTGAAATACAAACTACATTGGCACCAAAAACAGTTTACTACAACATGGATTTCCACATAAACAATACAACCAAATTTAGATTCTATTAGTTTTACAAAGAAATTCTTATTTATATTCATATTCATTGCACATAAAGAAGACAAACTTTGCAAACAAACCATTTTATTTGTACCCATAATTCCATTAGTTTCTATACTAGGATGAACAATTCATTTTCAAAAAAGAAACTAATTCACACACATTTGTACCCATAATTCCATTAGTTTCTATACTATGAAAAATTCTTAGTTAGGGAGGAAAAGAGAGAAGGAGGGCGTGCTTCATACCTTCAAGAGAAGGAGGCCTCGGTCTCTAGGTCGGCGTCGGCGCCGGCCTCCATGAAGAGGCGGAGAGGAGGCGGCCGATGCAGGGCGGTGGTAAGGAGGCGGTGGCACGGGGCTAGGGGAAGAAGGTAGGGGCCGGAGGGGAGGAGGCAGTCGCTGGAGAGGAGGGGCGTGGCAGGAGACGGCGGCGTGGAGAGGCGTGCGGGGAGAGCCGTGGTGTAGTGGTATGTGGTAGTTGACTTGGGTGCGGGGCGCGGGTTAGGTTTTCTACCCGAGATGTCGGCGCCAACGCAAACGGCGCCGAACACCTCGATCCAGATTCAGTTGGTGTGGCAGGGTCGGCGCCAACGCAAACGGAGCCGACCCCTGCCATGTAGGATCTCCCGTGTCAGCTCGTTTAAGTTCGGCGACCGTAGTAGCTGGCGCCGACATGCATTAGTTCGCCGCCATCGCAATTGGGCCGACAAAAGCGGCCAGATCTGGAAATAGTTTCCAGACGCGGAATTAGTTGTCAAAGAAGGCTATTTTTGGCAAAAAAAAAATACGTTCCGCTCGGACTGCTTGTACAGATGTGGGCATGTCTAGCTATTTAAGTTGGTGTGGATTTTGTCAGCCCCTGATGTGGGACTATTTTTTTTTTCCTTATCGAGAACGTGAACGAGCACAACCTAAGACGGAAGGTTGGGCACGCGGTGCGGTGTCAGCCTGTTTCACTTCGTACAGGTTACCTTTCTACTGCTAGTTTTCTTTTTTCTGAACATAGCTTGCTACTGCTAGCTAGTTGCCTGTGTATATGAAAAAATCCATCCGTGCACTGTAAGCCTATATATGAATATATACCAACGGCTGTACTTGGACATGCAGTTTATAGAAATAATTATAGAAACAAATCCGGTAGGACCAGCGAGGTCTAAGAACCAAAAGTCAACCTTTTGTTACATAAAAATTAATAAAATCAGAAGAAATCTAAGAGTAGCAACCAAGGAATAAAATTATATCTAAACCGGAAGAAAATAGAATAAGAGCGCGGTTGGGATGGTGTATTTTAGGCAAAGCTCTTGCAAAATAGCGGGCGCGTCGGTATGGAAGCTATGAAAATATTAATTAACTACAAGTGGGGCCTAAGTGAAAATAAAAAGTATGACTCTGCCGGATAGAAAATAAAACTTCTAGCAAAACCATAATATATATACTGCAAGTGGAGAAAAATTGGACCATAAATTTATAGTAGTGAAATAAATGACAAGTATAGTAAAACAAAATTTCGTAATAGAAAGGTAGGAAAAAAAAGCTCTATTGACATAGGAACACAAGCAAGAAACTAATCTCGGAATAAAATGCTCCATAGAGATAGGAACCAAAATGTCTATAGAGGAACAAAATTCCATGAAAATAGGAAAAAAAAACTAGGAACAAAAGACTGGAGAACAAAGTTAGCGACAAAATTTATTTTAGTCGTATAATATGACGGTTGGTAGACTAGTGTGGTGCACAAAATTGAAAATTAAGCTAGTAACGTATGAAAAAAAGATGCCGGTCAGCCTGCACTAGTATGTTGACTTGGGGCTAGAAAACAAATGATCAGCAAGACCGTCGTCGCTCATGCATGTCATAGTCCGTGTGCACGTCTAAATGTGTCTCACAAGTATATTGTACTTTTTTAGGACAAATGACAATATCACGGAAAAAAATGTGGCTGCGCCGTGAATGAAACAAATGTACCGTCCGGGAAAAAAAATGGACTATAAGGAACAAAATTTTGACAGCGTTGGAAAATAAAAAATAGAAACGGCTATGAGTGGAACAGTTTTAGAGCAATTTCATGGACAAAACTCTATAGAGAACAAAAGGTACATAAAGATAGAAACACAAACTTTATAGAGAGGAACAAAGTTTCATGAACATAGTAACACGCGCGCGGAACAAAAGGTGGAAATAAAAAGTACATTGATATAGGAACAAAAATGTTTGAAACAAAACAGGAAGAAAAGACTCAATGAAGATAATAATCAAACAAATTATAGAGGAAAAAAGTTCCATGGAGATAGGAACAAAAATTAGGAAAAAATAACTCAGACAACAAAGTTAGAAACAAAAATTCCACAAAGATATGAACATAAACTTTATAGAGAGAGGAACAAAGTTCCATAGACACAGGAACAAACTCTCGGAATAAAATCATGACTATAGTTGGCATAATAACCGTAGCGCTTGATAAGCAAACCATATATGCATCAGAACTACATTTAAGCATGCGAGGAACAAAATCTTGTACATGAGGAACAATTTTTTGAATAATTGGAATAAAATCGCGATGAGAATTGGAAGAAGACTATAGCTTATGAGAAACAAAACATATCTACATGAGAAATAAACTTTAGAGGTCAAAAATAATAAAACTATGTACCCGAGGAACAATTATTTCCAACTAGAAAAAAAATCACGACTATAATTGAGACGATAATAGTACAGCTTAAGAACCAAATCATAAGGAACTAATTATAGCGCGTGAGGAAATTTTTTTGTTTACAGATAACATCCGCAAGTAGAAAAGAAAAATTGTATAATGATTTTTTAGCATTGGAACAAACCACTTCAAAAGGAGGAACAATATATTAGACTGAGCGAAGCTAATTGGAAAATCACGACTACAATATGAACAAGAATTATAGCTTCTGAGGAACAAATGATATCTACATGAGGAACGAACTTTAGCGGTCAAGAAACGAAAAACAAAAAACAAAAACTAAGTACCGAGGAAAAATTATTTTTTCTAATTAGAACAAAAATAACAACTATAATTGAGACAATAATAGTAGCGCTCAAGGAAAAAATCATATCTACACGAGGAACTAATTTTAGCGCCCGAGGAACAAAATTATGTATAGGAGGAACACATTTTGTTTTGACTAACTAAAACAAAATCACAAGTACGAATGACATCCGCAAGTACAAAAAGGAAAATTGGACAATATATTTTAGCATTGGAACAAACCACTTCAAAAGAGGAACAATATTTTAAACTGAGTTAGATTCTAGAAAAAGGAAACAAAATGATGAGACAGTACTTCTATTTTAGAAAATTAATAATACAATACCCACTATCTATCTCAATCCGGATTGTTAGTAAGATGAATGTGTGGTGTCAAATTGGGTTTGACTCCATTATCATACGATAATGATCTAAGTTTGGAGATGACGCATAAAATCCCGCTCTTTTTCTTATAGTGGCGGGCCATTATAGATGCATCATTAGGGGTCCTGTGTTATTACGTAGCCATGTAGAATTGTTATCCTAATCTAAGAGAAAGGTCTGACAGGATCCTAGGAAAAGTTTCATGGCTCCAATAAGATGGTTTTTATGATTTAATTCCTTCAGAGTTGGCTGCTTTTTCAAAAGGTAACTCACCTAGATATGACAAAATAAGATAAGACATGTGAGACGTTTTCTTAAAGTTTGGGCTAAAAAACATAGTGGAAAATATAAGAAAGAGAAAGAGCGTTTGTTAAAAATCATTGATGATCTCGATATTAAAGTCGACAGCTCTCCTCTGTCTGACGCAGAGCGGGGGACTCTGGGGGAGGAAAATGAGAAGATTGGTTGTCTCAGGCGTGAGGAGGAGTCTAAGTGGGCTCAACGAGCTAAAGTGAAACATATTCAGGAGGGTGGTAGCAACACTAAGTATTTTCATCTAATAGCAAACGGGAAACATAGGAAGAAGATGATTTTTCAGTTAGAGCAGGGCAAAGGAACTATAGTTTGTGATGATAATCTCAAAACTTACATTACGAAATATTATAAAAAAACTTTTTGGGGATCCGACACCTAATAATATTTCTCTTGACGAGACTGATATCCATGATATACCGCAATTATCTCATGAGGAAAACGAGATTCTGACATCTGATTTCTTAGTGAAAGAGGTGTATGAAGCAATTTCATAGACGGAATTAAATAAAGCTCCCGGGCCTGATGGTTTTCCCGCTGAGTTTTATAATACTTTTTGGAAAGTTATTAAGGATGATCTAATGGCAATGTTCCATCGATTAAAAGAAGGTTCGTTGCCGTTGTTTAAACTGAATTTCGGAGTCATTACGTTGTTACCTAAAAAGAAAATGCGGTCTAGATTCAGCAATACAGACCGATTTGCCTTCTTAATGTTAGTTTTAAAATTTTCACAAAAGTGAGTACTAATCGTATTACTCAAATTGTGCAAAAAGTGGTTCGACCAACTCAATATGCTTTTATGCTGGGTAGACACATATTGGAAGGTGTTGTCATCTTGCATGAGACCATCCATGAAATTAAGAGAAAGAAGATGGATGGTGTTATTTTTAACATTGCTTTCGAGAAGGCTTATGATAAGATTAAATGGACCTTTCTCTTGCAAGCCTTGCGTATGAAAGGATTTGCACCTGAGTGGTGTAATTGGATCATGCAATTTGTGCAGGGGGTAGTGTTGGCATTAGAGTAAATGATGACATTGGTCATCTTTTCCAAACAAGAAAAGGGTTGAGACAGGGGGATCCCCTGTCTCCTATTTTGTTTAACATTGTTGCAGATATGTTGGCCATTCTCATTGCTAGAGCTAAGTCATATGGTCAAGTGGATGGTCTTATACCTCACTTAGTGGATGGGGGCTTATCCATTTTGCAATATGCTGATGATACTATTTTATTTATGGATCATGATATCCAAAAGGATTTGAATATGAAGCTGATTATGTGTATTTTCGAACAATTATCAGACCTTAAAATTAACTTTCATAAGAGAGAAGTTTTTTTTTGGGAAGGCTTTAGAGGTGGAGGAGCAGTATAAACAAAATTTTGGTTGTGCATCTGGTTCGCTTCCTTTTAAATATCTTGGGATCCCAATTCATTATCGAAAACTCCGCAACACAGAGTGGTTTCCAGTTGAAAGTCGGTTTGAAGATAAACTTGGGTGTTGGAAAGAAAAGTTTTTATCTTATGGGGATCGTCTTGTGCTGGTTAATTCGGTATTAACTAGTTTGCCCATGTTTATGCTTTCCTTTTTGGAGATACCCAAGGGAGTCAGGAAGAGGTTTGATTTCTATAGGTCTCGTTTTTTTGGCAAAGCGATGAGACCAAGAGTAAATATAGGTTGACCAAATGGAATATAATTTGTAGACGAAAATATTGGGGGGGGGGGGGCTCGGTATTGAGGTTTTTGAGCTGAAAAACAAATGTTTGCTCAGTAAATGGCTATTCAAACTGATGCATGAAGAAGGTGTTTGGCAGGAATTACTGATAAACAAATATCTTCATAGTAAAACTTTGGCTCAAGTTGATTCCCAACCAACTGATTCTCCTTTCTGGAAGGAACTCATGGGTGTGAAGGATGAGTTCTTTCTTAGAGGCACATTTCGAGTGGGCAGTGGGGAGATCACTATGTTTTGGGAGGATACCTGGCTAGGAAAAACACCTTTAAAAGACCAATATCATATTCTTTATAACATTGTGCAACTTAGAAATGTGTCGGTTCATACAGTGTTACATTCTGCCCCGCCTCTAAATTTAGGGTTTAGAAGGCTTCTTGATGGAAATAAATGGGATATGTGGTCTCATCTTGTTTTAAGGCTCATGGATGTTTCCCTATCTAATAATCCTGATTCTTTTCATTGGAATTTAACCACAAATGGGTTGTTCGCGGTAAAATCTATGTATGAGGATTTAACCAATGGACATGACAGATTCCTTTGAAAATTAAAGTCTTTATGTGGTTCCTTCATAAAAAAAGGCCTTGCTCACTAAAGATAATCTTACTCAAAAGAAGTGGAAAGGTGATACTCATTGTTCTTTTTGTGGGAATGAGGAAACTATTGATCATCTTTTCATTCATTGCCATTTTGCTAAACTTATTTGGCGTGTTGTTTTCTGTACCTACAATATCCCACCACCCTCTAATGTAACTAATATGTTCGATAATTGGTTAAATGTGGTGGATATTAAGACCAAAAACATAATTCGCATTGGCGTCTCGGCTATTTGTTGGTCTTTATGGAAGTGTAGGAATAATTTGGTTTTTAACAGAAAACAATCGTTTCATCTATTACAGGTTATCAATATGGCGGTTTACGGGATCCAATTATGGGCTTTCCTGCCCCCTTTGGATCAGCACAAGCTTATGGAGTATGGATGCACGAGGCTGCTCTCGGTGGCACATGATTTTTTCTCCCATAATACGTGGCAGCCTTTTCCTTGATTTTTGTAGTTTATAGGAATTGTGGCCATTTGTTTATATTTTTGGAAGTGCTTCTTACAAGTCTTTGTGACTGAGAAGATGTAACCTTTTCACACTTGACTACTTTTTAATAATCAATAAACAGGTGTGTGCATCACTCGATGCAGAGGCTGGGGATACCCATTTCAAAAAAAAAGGAAAAAGTAACATGTGGAACATTTCAACTATCATTTCTCTTCTTAAATTTTGTCTTTGAATTGTACGGTTATATATATAATTTTGAGTTACAGTTGAGCGGCGAATCTGTTTGAGAGAATGGAAGAATAAGAATATTTGATGATGTATTAAAGACATGGATTGGGCATCTCATTGCATTTTGTTCATGTCATTTGTCTTACAAGGCACGCACCCTATAGGTGTAAGTATCCGCTAAACGTAGTTGATCTCTCATGTTGTTGCGGCTCGCTGGATTCGATCATCGAGTATCATGCAGATGTGTGGAGCCCTGGATGAAGCGGGGCGTGGAGGGGTTCTCTTTAGTTGCCATCGTAGGTTGAACTGAGGAAGGGACCCGGGTGAGACCCGTTGGCGGTAGTTCCATATGGATGAAAGGAGGAGTTATGACGGAGACACAACTTGTGGCATGGATCTCTGGTGACATTGGCGATGCAATATCTCTGATGGAGGGAAGCTGCGGATGCCCCGAGGGGTGGTTGTAAGTTTGGCGACATTCAGGAGTCAGGGCCATGCTGGAATTTTTATATGCCCTTTTTGATCATTTGGTTTAGTAGGTGTACGGCGTGTAAGATTACAACATGAATTTAACGAATTTAGTCTAACCCCTTTTCCTCGATCCTTTTCTGTGGTGCCCCTCGCAATAACCAAGAGAGTTAAAAACAAACGGCACAAGACCACATATAGGAGAGAACTTGCCAAAGTTCATGCAGTTAATTTTCTTTTTTACTTTGGCGGTCAAAGGGATTGTCATGTTCATTTTTCTTTTTTTCCTTCAGGGATAAAAGTTATTGGTTTTGAAAGTTCTATTCATGTTTTTTTTTCTTCAACGATGCTAGCTTCTTTTTTTGTTTTTGAGAACTTCGATGGTACCTATGCGGACTTTTTTTTAACTGGTTCTCTCTGGTCTTTAATTGGCCACACTTGAGGAAACCTTGGTCATCATTGTTTGGATCCGCTTTTCTTACCGATGGTATGCTACGTATCATATCTGTTTTCTGTCCATTTTTTTACCAAGCGTGCAGCTACCGTATGCGCCTAGCGTTCTTGTCACGACCGTGCAAAGAACGTATCAATACTTAGGAAAAATTATACATTAGAGATTTAGTGGCAGTGTTCCTTTCCTATAGTGGCAGTTTGCCAAAATACCACTAAATGACCTGATATATAGTGGCAGTTTGGCAAAGTGCCACTATTTTAAAGGATATGACCTGGGAGACGTATCGGTTTCATAGAAGAAGGGCCAAGCGGCCAGATTACAACGCGTCTGGCACAGCCGCACAACACGCTACCCACCCCTTATATAAGTCGACTACTCACTCACTCTCCACCTATCCACATGTCGAAGGCAACCCTGGAAAAGCCTTGCTGTGCACCACAGCAGAGCTTCCTCCACTATTAGCGCTGAGGCTCTCTGCACCGATGGAGGTAGACCATCAAACACAATCCGGTTGTGGTGCCTCCAGAAGCACCAACATATCAGGTTGATGGCTGTCCACAGGTCCTTCTTATCCGATCCACCCGTCAGCCTCGTGGGTAACCAGTCCACCACTCTGTCCTCCACCCAGGGGTCCAATCTGACCCACCCCATCTCGAGAAGAAAGATTGCCAAACTTCTCTCGCGAAAGCGCAACCCAGAAGGAGATGGTTGATGTTTTCTCCGTGTTGGTCGCAGAAGGGTGCAACTCCCGGGGTGTGACAGCCCCCTGCGCTCCAGTCTGTTAGCTGTCCAGCATCTGTTCCGCATGGCTAGCTACAAGAAGACCTTACATTTGTTGGGCGCTCGAGATTGCCAAAGTTGTTGCGCCCCTGTGAACCACGTCGACCCCTGGAAGAGCGCCCTATAAGCGGACCGTGCCGAATAGCATTGGTTGGCTTCCCAGTTCCACCTGAGCACGTCCTCCCTCCCATCCGTGAGGGTGATCTCTACCACCAGTTCAACCAGTCCTAGGAGCTCTTGGATTTGTTGCTCGTTTAGGTCGGTGGGTACATCCTCCAGCCAACCGCCGGCAAGACCGTATCATACTGTCCTGGATGTGCGCACACGTTTGGATACCCTGGCCAGGAGGTTCGGTGCCAAATCCTTGATACGTCCATTTTCCAGCCAACTATCCACCCAGAACATAGTGGTCGCTCCATTGCCCAGGGTAGAGCTTGTCGCGGCCTCAAACAACGCCTTTGCTTCGCGCGGTACTTGAATATTGAACTACTTCCATGGATTAGAGTCGTCCGTCCGGCTGAGCCATAGCCACCGCGCCCTTAGAGCTAGATTCATCAGCCGCAGGTTTGGCACCCCGAGCCCACCAACGGTCTTAGGCATGCAGACCCTGTCCTATGCGACGAGACAGTGTCCTCCACGGACGTCCTTGCGTCCCTTCCACAAGAAGCCTCTGAGGATCTTGTTTATGTGGGCCAGCGTTTTACCGGGTAGATCGAGCGACATCGGGGAGAAGATGAACACTGCTGACAACGTTTTCTTGATCAACTCCAGCCGCCCCCCCCCCCGGTTTAGGAGGCCCGCCTGCCAACCGGGGAGGCACCCCTCAACAGCATCTACCACGTACCGGAGCTGCTCAGCCGATGGCTTCCTGAGGGCCAGGGGGAGGCCCGGGTAGCGCAGGGGGATGGGGAGAAACTGGCAGTGCAGTTCCCCTGCAACCAGCTGTGCCTCGTCGTCGCCACAGCGGATCAGGTGCGCAGAGCATTTTGCCAGATTGGTGTGCAAACCGGATGCCTCCCCGAAGTCCTGTAATAGGGCGGCAAAGGTCCTCAGATCTCGGGCGGTGGGGCGCAGGAAGGTTACGACAACATCGGCATAGATGGCCGTGCGGTGGCGTAGGTCCGTCCTGGCCAGCCTGTCGAGCATTCCACGAGTCGTAGCCCTCTCGATCATCAGATGGAGCACTTCCATAACCATGATGAAAAGCTGCGGAGAGAGGTGCTCGCCTTGCCGGAGCCCACGCCTGTTGAAAACCAACTATAGCAGTCCACAGATGGTGGAGAGCAGGCGGTCTCTGAATCCAACTTTCCTCAAAACCTCCAGAAGGAAGCCCCAACTCACAGTGTCGAAGGCCTTGGTTATGTCGAGTTTAAGAAGGACCGCCGCCGTGCCCACGTTGTGGAGTTTGCGGTCAGTGCCTTGCACCGTCATGAAGTTGTCATGGAGGCACCGTCCATGCACAAAAGCACTCTGATGAGCTCCCACGATCTGCGGCAGGATTGCGTTAACCCTGCCCGAGACCAGCTTGGCCACCAATTTGGCAAAGCTATGGATCAGACTGATAGGTCTAAAGTCCCTAATCTCCTCCCCCCCGTCCTTCTTGGGTAGCAGGGTGACGAGGGCGTGATTTACTGCCCCGAATCCATGGGTATCTCGGCGACCCAGCGAGCTAAAGGAGGCCATAATATCCACTTTGATGGTACCCCAGCAAGCCACAAAGAACCTGTTAGTGAAACCGTCTGGTCCTGGGCACTTGTCCAGCGGCATAGACCGGATAGCCTCCCAGACCTCCGTGTCTGTGAAGTCCCCCTCAAGGTGATCCATCTCCACGACCGGTAGGCCTAACTGGTCCAGCGCCAGGGAGAAAGGCCTGTCGACCTCCACACCCAGAAGCCCATCAAAGAAATCGTCAACTGCTTCCGCCTTCTCCTCATGCTCGGTACGTCTCACCCCGTCCACCATGAGATGGTTAATGAAGGTCTTCCTGCGTCTGTGGCTAGCGTGCAGGTGGAAGAACTTGGTACACACATCTCCTTCCTTAATCCACAGGACCCTCGCCCTCTGCCTGGCCAACGTCCTTTCCAAAGAGGCGAGGCCTAGCAATTTTCCTTTCATCTGGCAACGGAGGTCCCTCTCCCCCTCTGACAGCTTGCGACGGTCCATGGCTTCATGTAGGCGGAGGATGACCTCACTTGCCACGAGGATTTGTAGCTTGATGTTCCCCACAAATCTTTTGCTCCAGCTAGCCAGCGCCTTGGCCGTAGCCCGGAACTTTGCACCCAGACTCTTGAAGGGGTTCCGTTCTTGTGGTGTGGAGAGCCAGGCCTCCTTAACTATCTCTTGGAAGCCATCTACCTTTGTCCAAAAGAATTGGAAATGAAATCTACGCCCCCATTGAAGGTCCGGGGCAAGGTGGAGAACCAATTGACAATGATACGAAGGGCCCGACGATCCTGCTGCAAGGAAGGCGTCTGGGTAGACCTCCTCCCAATCCACGGTCGTGAAGACCCTGTCGAGTTTCTCCAAGGTGGGTTGCATTCTCTCGTTCGACCACGTGAAGCATCGGCCATTCAGGTAAATCTCCTTTAGCTCCAAGGACGAGAGCGTGCGCCGGAATCTCCCCATCATGGCCCGATGCAAGGTTCCATGGTTCTTGTCTCCCGGTTCAAGGATTAGGTTGAAATCTCCGGCGACCATCCACGGTCCCGCTTGTAAGTCCCTAACATCCTTGAGCTCTTGGAGGAATCTTCTCTTCTCCTCTACGCCCTAAGGGCCGTACACACCTGTGAACCACCAGCCCTGTTCCCCGCCAACCGAGATGCTGGCCGTGAGGGTGTTTTCTATTTTATGCGGGTTGGAGGCTACCACATGAGCTGATTGCCACGCTAGGAGGATGCCTCCACGGGTGCCAACTGCCGGCAGGAAGAAAAACCCATCAAACGCTAGCCCCAACGCCTCCCGCACAACCTGGGCATTGATGTGAGCCATCTTTGTCTCTTGGAGGCAAACCAGCTTGGCGCCTGAGGAGGAAATTAGTTGGAAGATCGCCGCCCTACGGGCACTAGAGTTCAATCCACGCGCATTCCAAATGCACAATTCTAGGTCTAACATCATCGACATGGAGAGCTTAAAGAGTTTACACGCGCACACACACGCTACTCCACCCAAGAACCACTGCAAACGATCAACTCCACTGTGCACTCGACAGGCGCATCCTCAGGCAACGGCAGCGCCTCGGGCTGCCAACCGAAGAGACCGAGAACAACGTCAATATGCTTCTGCTGCATAGGCTTGTCGAAAAGTCCACGGTAGGCAATGTATGCCTCATCTCCAATGCGCTCCCCTTCCCTCGCAAGTCCCAGTTTCCTGATCAACACCTTCTGTTGCCTACTCACTGGCGTCCCTGCTGCGAACTTTCCACAGTGTCTGGCACTCCTCCGGACCGGCCCTGAGAGGATCCTCTTAGTCCTTGTCGCACCCGGACTTCTAAAGGATACTCGCCGTTCCGTTGAACAGTAGTAGATTGGATTACGGGGCTTACCGGCACCCACGTCCTCTTACGAGTAGGCCAATGTGTGACAACCAACCCCTATCTGTTCATCGTCGACGTAAACTATCCCATAGAAATCTGCATACTTCCATTGACGTACTACAAACCATACACACATGGTACGTCAACGGCGTTTGAACAAGTGATATCACAACAGATCTCTACGACACAAAAGATGGAAATAAGTTGCAAATAGCTCTCATTAGAGCAGAGATAGCAAATACAATCATCCAGAGGACACATGTCCCAACAATTCATCATTACATCACAGCGGAAGCATTCAACATGTCTGAGTACAGACAAGATCCAAATAGGCTTAAGAAGCCGGGAACTGAAAGAAAGACGGAGCCCATCCACGTAGTCTCAGATCCTGCCCGGGTCCGCTAACTACTCGTCAGCAGCCTCGTCAAACTCCACGTAGTAGCCACCATGGGGATCCTCGGAAACGTCGTCTGCGGAAACCACAACCCCAAAGGGGTCAGTACATAAACGTACTGGCAAGCAAGACTCACAATTCACCAAAGTGTAACCCGTCAACACCAAGCATAGATGCTTTGGGTTCAACGGAAAGAAGGGGATATAAAAGATGCTGCAACTGGCTGCTCTAACCAACTACAGAACATACTACAACTTCCGGCTATCAGAAAGGAGATAAGATCGTGTATCGTAACCAACTATAGCTAACCACCAAAAAAAACCCATCCTGGATCTCGCCCCTTATCCAAAGAAGCAATCCGAGGATAACTCACACAGTTGAAATAATGATGGTTCAAATTATTGTGTCAATAAGCCTATTACTAGTCAAGTTGTTAATCATTGGGTGTAAGGTTGTTAATCATTAGGTTTAAGTTGTCCTGAGTACTTGTTAGCCAGTACTTTCACCAAGTAGTCCATAACCGCGGAAAACACGGCTTCTCGAGAAGATTATCCCTACAGGGTTGCACCATTTTGGCCGTACAAGTATGAATAACCCGCCAGATGGGATGCCTCCCACCAAGCGGGGCACTCAACACAACCCAACTCTTCTTCGCATCAAGCCCAAAGCACCTTGGGCGCACGGCTAATCGAGCCCAGAAGAAAATGGACCCTCATAGCACTCTAAGACCGTGTCCCCCTATATGCCGGCTACAAAAGTTCCACCCGGGTACCAAGGGCTCGCAAGATCATGCATGCAGCAAATGGAAAACCCGAACTAAATGAGGCGATTTGGACGAGATGCGAATCGAATCAAATTGAGGGGGCGCCCATACTCGCTTCCCACATGCGGGTAGTGCGCTCATCATGGATCAGTAGACAAGACCCTTTTCCTATTAGGGTCGACACTAGCAGGCCTCAAAACCACAAAGGGCCTCCTGCCGGTGCCTTATCATCAAATTATTATTTAACAATAACATTAGCATGATTGATTGATTAAACATCGAGCCCCCCAGAACATAATGAAATAGTAACAGAAAGTAACGGGTAACAGACTCGAGCAAAACAACCCTAAGCATGCTAGTAAGACACGGGCTCAAACAATGGGTATAGGTGTGGAGGTGAGGCAATATCAGGGTTAAAGGATACATGTGATATGTTCGTAACAGAAGCAACTATTCATAGGGCTAGCAGAATAGACAACGGAAAGTATCGGTAACCAATGTTGAAAGGAACATAGTGGTTCATGTGAGTGATAACTTGCCTGCAAACCCAGTAGCCTGGTACTGAGCTAAATCCTTAGAAGGGGTGTCGTAAATATCGTCGGTCTCAACGTCGTCGTATATCCGAGAAGAAGCAAACAAACAACACAGAGACAAACAATCAATATCATGGCATAGTGCACAAACATGGGATGATGCATGACCATTTAATTGATGCATCAGAAATAAACTAGTTGACAAGATAGCAACATGATTAAATGGACCCATATGCAATTGGATTGCATATGGAAAGCCCATGAATTATGGTTTAATTAATTGTTTTACAACTAATCATTATATGAAAGTGGATTAGCATGATGCATGGATGAGGAAAACAGCAAAATAACAACAATAGAACCAAATGGAAATAAGGTTTAACAAGTTTGGAAATTCATTTATTAAGTTAGGAAATTTTGGTTACTTAAAGGTGTTACACAAGCATTTGTTGTTTTCATCAATTTTAATTGTTCAAGATAGATAACAAAGTTTATATTTGGAAAGAACACCAAATTTTAGATGGAATACATGTTTCACTTGTTGAAAAAGGATTTCCAATAAATTATTTATGAATTAAACAAGTTTAAGCAAGAATTAAATGAATTTAATTCAAACATGAACTTATTTGAATTTTTATTTGTGAAAAACATTGAGTGAAGTTCATATTTGAAAAGTTTATGCTTTGATGGTTTGAAAACATATTTTATATGTCCCAAAAGAATTTAATTTGATCAAGTTATGAATTTAAAAATATTAAATGATTTAAACAAGGTTTAAATCATTTAACCAATTTTAATTATTCAAAACATGAAACAAATTTTATATTTGGAAAGAGAGTTTAATTTTGCATGGAAAACATATTTCATTTGTTGAAATTGGATTTAAAATGAGCAAGTTATTATTTTGGCAATTTTTAAATGCATTAAACAAGAAACAATTGTTTTCAGCAATTTAAAATATTCAAAACATCAAACAAAATTTATATTTGGAAAGTACATGAAAAGTTGATTGGAAAACATATTTAGTTTGTTGAATTTGGAATTTTTATGCCGAAGTTATGAATTTTGCAAAATTAAGTGATTGAAACAAGAATTCAAATGTTTCACCAATTTAAAATATTCAAAACAGTAAACAAAATTTATATTTGGATAGAACATTTAATTTGGTATTGAAAACATATTAAAAATGTTGGATTTGGAGTTAAAATGATTTTCTTATGCAATTTACAAGATTTAGTTTAATTCTGCCATTTTTAATTCATTAGGGACTTAGGAAAATATTTTACAGGGGTCTAAATTTAATTACCAGGGGCATGGATGTGATTTCCTGGAAGTTTCTGTGCCAAAACATTGCAAAATAAAAAGGTGGTTTTATTCTGTGGGAGGGGGGACTCGAACCCCCCACCTCCTGCTTCCTGCGCACAAGGGAAACCAGATGGGCTAGCTGCTGTTTGTGTTAGGAGAAGGAAAACGGGGGGAATAAGGTGTAGTCCGCGGCCTTAACTGAATTTTCCTGCACGTTTCTGAACCTGGGCGGACAGAAAACGAGGACGGTTGCCGGCAGCGATCGCTGCTGCCGGAGGGGCGCTGGGGCGTGGGGTGGTGTGGGGTGCGGCCAAGGGAGAGGGAGGAGGCGATCGAGGGGAAGGGAGGCGAGCGGAGGAAGGGCGCTCACCTGGCAGCGATTGGGAGGAGACAGGCGTGCAGGCTCGGGGCGGACAGAGGTGTGGTCGCCGGCAACGGGAGGCGAGGGCGCCGGCGCCACGGGCCCTCCCGGCCACCGCCGATGGGGGGAGAAGGGAGCCCGCGGTGGGGCGGTTCCATTCCCGCCCTCGCTGCGGACGGAGGGGGGCTCGCTGGCCGGCGATCGCCGGAGGAAAAGGAGCCATTTTCGGTTCAGCTAGGTGCAGTTACAGAGAAAAGAGAGAGCAGAGGGAGGAGGGAGAGATTGGAGGCGGAGAAGGAAGGAAGGAGGGAGAAAGAAGAGGGGTAGGGGAACCCTAGGGTTTGGAGGTCGAGTTATAGGGAGGGGGGAGGAGTGGTGGCCGTTCCTGCTCATTCATGTCGACGTGGAGGCTCTGTATTTCCAGCCGTACAGGAGGTGGAAGACGACACGAGGGGGTATTGGGCTGAGGGGGAAGTTGGGCTGGGGGAGAAAAAGGTTGGGTTGGGCCTAGGTGCTCTCTCTCTCCCCTGCTGGTTTCTTTTTATTAATTGTTGTGTTATTTTTTTTTTGCTGATTGAATTAGAGAAGAAAAGAGGGGTTTTGAGTTGGTAAAAATGTTAGGAGAATTTTGGGGAAGTTATTTAGGTCATCCACAAACAAATGCCAAGTTAGTTTTACAAAAGTTTCAAATTTTAAATACTGTTTGTGATTTAATTCAAAGTGGATGGATTTTATTTACTAAGTGAATATTATTGAAAACAACCTTTTTATAGGGTGAACCCTATTAATTAAAATAGAACAATTGAGTTGATTTGTTTTGATAACATTCATAAATTCAAATTAGGTGCTGTTTGATGATTTGATTCCAATTTAAATGATTTTGAGATTAACTGATTATTGCAAACCAATGTTAAATGGAGTGATCAAATAATTTTGATTGGAAGCATATGATTAATAATTGTGTTGCAATTTTTATAAGATCCACATGGTTGCTGTTTTGGGCAATGTGATTTGAATTTGAATGTGAATTGATTCAAATGAGTTATTAAATAGAAATAACAAGTTAATGGTTCTATTTAAATAGAAACAACTAGTTGTTTTAATTGAAACTTTTATTTGGAAATTTGTAACATAACAAGTATGAAACAAGGCATTTGGAAATTGGTTTGGAATTTCAAATGTTTTTGGTATTAGATGAATTTTGTTAGAAACAAAACAACAGTTTTGAAATCACACTTTAATGGAAACAATTGATTGTTTTGATTTGAAATATCCTTTTGGAAATTGTAACATCACAAGGATGAAACAAAAGGTTTGAATTTTGGTTTGAAATTCAAATAGAAAACAAGGGAAATTAAATGAAAACAGTTGGAAAACAAATGGAAAACAAGCAAAACAATTGCAATGAACATGATGCCATGATGCAAAACATAAAATAACAGAGAGCAAAACATTCTAATGGCTATTTTTCATACTTGGGATGTTACAAAACGCCCCCCCTTGAAGGAATCGCGCCCCGAGATTCCTACTGAGAAAAGAAAAGGTCCGGATACTTCTTGGGAAGATCCTCTTGAGCTGTGACACGTGAAACACATCGTGCACCTTGGATAGTTTTTCTGGAAGTTCAAAACGATAGGCATTCCTGGCAACTTTTCTGGATAGATGTCAGGGAATTTGGAAACCACCGGAACATTTTCAAGTAAAGGGAGAGGTTTTGTATGGATGGTGTATAGCTGGATAGACTTTGATTCATTTGGAGAATGGATTATCTGGAATGTGGTGCTTCAGGAATGCTTCCTCTAAACAACCCCAGGTGATAGGAATGCCAGCTCTCATAGCCTGGAATCAACAACAACAACAACAACAACAACAACAACAATAACAACAACAACAACAACAACAACAACAACAACAACAACCTTTCTGGCCAGATAGACTTGATATTTGGGAATTTTTGATTAGACGTCGGTAGAAGAACTGAAATGGAAAACAACAACAAGATTTCAACGGACGAAAAGGATGTTGAGAAGAACAGGATATCAACATCGGGGAAAACGAGAACAAAACTCCTGAGGTACTACGGAAAAACCCATCCGGGCTTCTAAAGGATCAATATCTACTGCTTAAGGAATAGATGATCTGCTTCCGGGGCTTACACACCTCCGCTCTCAATCGTGAGTAGGCAACATGATAAATCATGTCACAACCACCTCCATTCCTATGGTCTAGTAGATATAACCATCCTAGAGAAACCAGAATTCGTGAAATCCTAACTTGAAAGTTTAGATGAGAAGGGAAAAACAACGTTGCACTTCCTTACCAGAAAAGGGAGGGTGGGTGGGGAAAGAAGAAAAGGAACAGAATTCCTACTCTCACGTTTTATTTCTCCTATATAACTACAAAATAGTTTCTAGACTCAACTGCGACCAGTAAAAAGGGATCCTACAGGCAGACAGGCTCTGATACCATTTGTCGCACCCGGACTTCTAAAGGATACTCGTCGTTCCGTTGAACAGTAGTAGATTGGATTACGGGGCTTACCGGCACCCGCGTCCTCTTACGAGTAGGCCAACACACGTATGTGTGACAACCAACCCCTATCTGTTCATCGTCGACGTAAACTATCCCATAGAAATCTTGATACTTCCATTGACGTACTACAAACCATACACACATGGTACGTCAACGGCGTTTGAACAAGTGATATCACAACAGATCTCTACGACACAAAAGATGGAAATAAGTTGCAAATAGCTCTCATTAGAGCAGAGATAGCAAATACAATCATCCAGAGGACACATGTCCCAACAATTCATCATTACATCATAGCGGAAGCATTCAACATGTCTGAGTACAGACAAGATCCAAATAGGCTTAAGAAGCCGGGAACTGAAAGAAAGACGGAGCCCATCCACGTAGTCTCGGATCCTGCCCGGGTCCGCTAACTACTCGTCAGCAACCTCGTCAAACTCCACGTAGTAGCCACCATGGGGATCCTCGGAAACGTCGTCTGCGGAAACCACAGCCCCAAAGGGGTCAGTACATAAACGTACTGGCAAGCAAGACTCACGATTCACCAAAGTGTAACCCGTCAACACCAAGCACAGATGCTTTGGGTTCAACGGAAAGAAGGGGATATAAAAGATGCTGCAACTGGCTGCTCTAACCAACTACAGAACATACTACAACTTCCGGCTATCAGAAAGGAGATAAGATCGTGTATCGTAACCAACTATAGCTAACCACCAAACAAACCCATCCTGGATCTCGCCCCTTATCCAAAGAAGCAATCCGAGGATAACTCACACAGTTGAAATAATGATGGTTCAAATTATTGTGTCAATAAGCCTATTACTAGTCAAGTTGTTAATCATTGGGTGTAAGGTTGTTAATCATTAGGTTTAAGTTGTCCTGAGTACTTGTTAGCCAGTACTTTCACCAAGTAGTCCATAATCGCGGAAAACACGGCTTCTCGAGAAGATTATCCCTGCAGGGTTGCACCAATTTGGCCGTACACGTATGAATAACCCGCCAGATGGGATGCCTCCAACCAAGCGGGGCACTCAACACAACTCAACTCTTCTTCGCATCAAGCCCAAAGCACCTTGGGCGCACGGCTAATCGAGCCCAGAAGAAAATGGACCCTCATAGCACTCTAAGACCGTGTCCCCCTATATGCCGACTACAAAAGTTCCACCCGGGTACCAAGGGCTCGCAAGATCATGCATGCAGCAAATGGAAAACCCGAACTAAATGAGGCGATTTGGACGAGATGCGAATCGAATCAAATTGAGGGGGGCGCCCATACTCGCTTCCCACATGCGGGTAGTGCGCTCATCATGGATCAGTAGACAAGACCCTTTTCCTATTAGGGTCGACACTAGCAGGCCTCAAAACCACAAAGGGCCTCCTGCCGGTGCCTTATCATCAAATTATTATTTAACAATAACATTAGCATGATTGATTGATTAAACATCGAGCCCCCCAGAACATAATGAAATAGTAATAGAAAGTAACGGGTAACAGACTCGAGCAAAACAACCCTAAGCATGCTAGTAAGACACGGGCTCAAACAATGGGTATAGGTGTGGAGGTGAGGCAATATCAGGGTTAAAGGATACATGTGATAGGTTCGTAACAGAAGCAACTATTCATAGGGCTAGCAGAATAGACAACGGAAAGTATCGGTAACCAATGTTGAAAGGAACACAGTGGTTCATGTGAGTGATAACTTGCCTGCAAACCCAGTAGCCTGGTACTGAGCTAAATCCTTAGAAGGGGTGTCGTAAATATCGTCGGTCTCAACGTCGTCGTATATCCGAGAAGAAGCAAACAAACAACGCAGAGACAAACAATCAATATCATGGCATAGTGCACAAACATGGGATGATGCATGAACATTTAATTGATGCATCAGAAATAAACTAGTTGACAAGATAGCAACATGATTAAATGGACCCATATGCAATTGGATTGCATATGGAAAGACCATGAATTATGGTTGAATTAATTGTTTTACAACTAATCATTATATGAAAGTGGATTAGCATGATGCATGGATGAGGAAAACAGCAAAATAACAACAATAGAACCAAATGGAAATAAGGTTTAACAAGTTTGGAAATTCATTTATTAAGTTAGGAAATTTTGGTTACTTAAAGGTGTTACACAAGCATTTGTTGTTTTCATCAATTTTAATTGTTCAAGATAGATAACAAAGTTTATATTTGGAAAGAACACCAAATTTTAGATGGAATACATGTTTCACTTGTTGAAAAAGGATTTCCAATAAATTATTTATGAATTAAACAAGTTTAAGCAAGAATTAAATGAATTTAATTCAAACATGAACTTATTTGAATTTTTATTTTTGCAAAACATTGAGTGAAGTTCATATTTGAAAAGGTTATGCTTTGATGGTTTGAAAACATATTTTATATGTCCCAAAAGAATTTAATTTGATCAAGTTATGAATTTAACAATATTAAATGATTTAAACAAGGTTTAAATCATTTAACCAATTTTAATTATTCAAAACATGAAACAAATTTTATATTTGGAAAGAGAGTTTAATTTTGCATGGAAAACATATTTCATTTGTTGAAATTGGATTTAAAATGAGCAAGTTATTATTTTGGCAATTTTTAAATGCATTAAACAAGAAACAGTTGTTTTCAGCAATTTAAAATATTCAAAACATCAAACAAAATTTATATTTGGAAAGTACATGAAAAGTTGATTGGAAAACATATTTAGTTTGTTGAATTTGGAATTTTTATGCCCAAGTTATGAATTTTGCAAAATTAAGTGATTTAAACAAGAATTCAAATGTTTCACCAATTTAAAATATTCAAAACAGTAAACAAAATTTATATTTGGATAGAACATTTAATTTGGTATTGAAAACATATTAAATATGTTGGATTTGGAGTTAAAATGATTTTCTTATGCAATTTACAAGATTTAGTGTAATTCTGCCATTTTTAATTCATTAGGGACTTAGGAAAATATTTTACAGGGGTCTAAATTTAATTACCAGGGACATGGATGTGATTTCCTGGAAGTTTCTGTGCCAAAACATTGCAAAATAAAAAGGTGGTTTTATTCTGTGGGAGGGGGGACTCGAACCCCCCACCTCCTGCTTCCTGCGCACAAGGGAAACCGGATGGGCTAGCTGCTGTTTGTGTTAGGAGAAGGAAAACGGGGGGAATAAGGTGTAGTCTGCGGCCTTAACTGAATTTTCCTGCACGTTTCTGAACCTGGGCGGACAGAAAACGAGGACGGTTGCCGGCAGCGATCGCTGCTGCCGGAGGGGCGCTGGGGCGTGGGGTGGTGTGGGGTGCGGCCAAGGGAGAGGGAGGAGGCGATCGAGGGGAAGGGAGGCGAGCGGAGGAAGGGGGCTCACTTGGCAGCGATCGGGAGGAGACAGGCGTGCAGGCTCGGGGCGGACAGAGGTGTGGTCGCCGGCGACGGGAGGCGAGGGCGCCAGCGCCACGGGCCCTCCCGGCCACCGCCGAGGGGGGAGAAGGGAGCCCGCGGTGGGGCGGTTCCATTCCCGCCCTCGCCGCGGCCGGAGGGGGGCTCGCTGGCCGGCGATCGCCGGAGGAAAAGGAGCCATTTTCGGTTTAGCTAGGTGCAGTTACAGAGAAAAGAGAGAGCAGAGGGAGGAGGGAGAGATTGGAGGCGGAGAAGGAAGTAAGGAGGGAGAAAGAAGAGGGGTAGGGGAACCCTAGGGTTTGGAGGTCGAGTTATAGGGAGGGGGGAGGAGTGGTGGCCGTTCCTTCTCATCCATGTCGACGTGGAGGCTCTGGATTTCCAGCCGTACAGGAGGTGGAAGACGACACGAGGGGGTATTGGGCTGAGGGGGAAGTTGGGCTGGGGGAGAAAAAGGTTGGGTTGGGCCTAGGTGCTCTCTCTCTCCCCTGCTGGTTTCTTTTTATTAATTGTTGTGTTATTTTTTTTTTGCTGATTGAATTAGAGAAGAAAAGAGGGGTTTTGAGTTGGTAAAAATGTTAGGAGAATTTTGGGGAAGTTATTTAGGTCATCCACAAACAAATGCCAAGTTAGTTTTACAAAAGTTTCAAATTTTAAATACTGTTTGTGATTTAATTCAAAGTGGATGGATTTTATTTACTAAGTGAATATTATTGAAAACAACCTTTTTATAGGGTGAACCCTATTAATTAAAATAGAACAATTGAGTTGATTTGTTTTGATAACATTCATAAATTCAAATTAGGTGCTGTTTGATGATTTGATTCCAATTTAAATGATTTTGAGATTAACTGATTATTGCAAACCAATGTTAAATGGAGTGATCAAATAATTTTGATTGGAAGCATATGATTAATAATTGTGTTACAATTTTTATAAGATCCACATGGTTGCTGTTTTGGGCAATGTGATTTGAATTTGAATGTAAATTGATTCAAATGAGTTATTAAATAGAAATAACAAGTTAATGGTTCTATTTAAATAGAAACAACTAGTTGTTTTAATTGAAACTTTTATTTGGAAATTTGTAACATAACAAGTATGAAACAAGGCATTTGGAAATTGGTTTGGAATTTCAAATGTTTTTGGTATTAGATGAATTTTGTTAGAAACAAAACAACAGTTTTGAAATCACACTTTAATGGAAACAATTGATTGTTTTGATTTGAAATATCCTTTTGGAAATTGTAACATCACAAGGATGAAACAAAAGGTTTGAATTTTGGTTTGAAATTCAAATAGAAAACAAGGGAAATCAAATGAAAACAGTTGGAAAACAAATGGAAAACAAGCAAAACAATTGCAATGAACATGATGCCATGATGCAAAACATAAAATAACAGAGAGCAAAACATTCTAATGGCTATTTTTCATACTTGGGATGTTACAGTCCTGGACCGCCTCTTTGGCATGTTCAACACCGGTGAGATGGGTGCCCGGTACTCCTCTTGGAACTTTGCAAGATCTTGGGGGGTTCTGAGCTCCGCCGCGTCTTGTTGGGCGGTCGCCGCGACCCGGTCCGGCACCGGCGCGTCAGGTGGCGATAGGCTTACGCAGACGAATCCATCTCCGGCATGGTCAGAGCCCGTCCAAACCGTCGTCGCGGAGTGGGCCGAGCCCAGGAGGTGCGAGTCGAGGCAGCACATGTGGGCCGACTCGGTCAGCAGGTAGTCTCCCTGCACTGGGCCCCCAGCACCAGGTCCGTCGACTGGAGAAACGGGCGGGCTGGCGACTCCTTCCACAGCCCAAGGCCCAACTGCTGGCGCACAACCCACTGGTGAAAGATTGACTGGAAAACAGTCCAGTATTGACACTAGCGAGGACTCGTGCACGAAAGGGCCAAAAAGAATGCAGCTCCCGCTCTCGGACAGCTCGGCTCCACTTTGTGCAGGTGTGAGCAGGCTAGGTGACATCAGTAGCTGCGCACGGGCCCTCTCCATTCTTTTGACAGAGCCCACCTCATCCTCCCCACTAGCATTTTGAATTAAAGGGGGCTCTCTGGCCGTAGATGGCATCTTTTCTGACCGGGTCAAAAGCTCCGCCTGATCACCAACTGCTGGCGCAGAGCAGCAGATGTTGCCATGCTTTCCACGCGTCGAAAGCAGATGCACCAGCGCAGCTTCCTCCAGCATGGGGTCCACCCATGATTCCGTGCAGGCCCCACACGCAGAGTAGGAACCGTCCACGTCACGCGCGACCACGTCGTCTCCACCAGCAATCTCTGGGCAGGCAGCACGGCGGACTCTCTGGCCGGCGTCGCCACTCCGGCTACCTCCCGGCGACTGGCCGCGGCGATCCCGGCCTCGCTCCCTGGAGCCAGCGCGGTCGTGGCCACGGGAGTCGCCCCTCCGGCTTGCGTCCCGGCGTCCACGCTCAGCCTCGGGAGCACGCTCGCGTCGTCCGCCACCGTCGCCGCCATGAGCACTGCCACCTCCCTCCAACCTCGTTATGTCCTCCGAGTGCGTCAAGCTCACCGAGATCACGTAACGGAGGAGGTTCTTCTCGAGCGGGATCAACGCATCCTCCGGAAACACGAGCCCTTCGTCTTCCTCCATCCGGTCATCGGGCTCCTCGATGAACAAGGCCTTGGCCCTGGGAACTAGCTCGAGGACATCGACGCATGAGAACATCTTCATGCTGCGGAGGTCTTCCCGTCGGGCGGAGCAACCACCAAGGCCCTCGACCCAACCAGCTGAGCCGATCAATGCCGTGGCCGTGGACTTGTGCCAGGTGTGGGCCGACACCCCGGTGAGCTTGAGTGTAACCCTAAACTGCATGCTGCACTTGCAAGCTTGCAGCTGACGGTTCCATGGAGTGAATCTCAGTGAGAAGTCCCTCCTGTCCACGACGCCTTCCGAGAAGATGTCATCCCGGATGTGCCGGCTCCCGCACGTAATGAGGAAGTCCGAAGGCCAATGATACTTGACGGAGATGTTGTCGGCGGCCCGTGACACTTTGTCGATGATGGCCGCCGTTGCTGCCGCCGGCGTGACTCTCTTCCTGGAGCCGGATACGAAGACCACCAGTGCCCACTTCAACGCCGTCTCGGCGGCCGCGATCTCCTCAGACCGTGGAACAAACACCTGCTCCAGGCGTGGCCGAGGCGGCGGATGGAGCTCTGATTCCCGCGCGCCCAGGTCCTGCACTGCACCGCCACACCCATTCCGAGGCTGGTCCGTCCTTGAGGCGCGTCCATCGGGGCCAACCCGTCGAACGCGGGCCACGCTAGCATGCCGACGGCCATCCCTAGCCTCACCGTCAGCGGCATCCCCACGCCCGACGTGTGCAGCGTCCCTCCCCCTCAACCTGTCCACCGGCCGCCCTCGCTCCACCATCCACCTGCTCAACCCGTCGAGGAGAGGGCGAACGCGATGCGCGGCGCGCCGCGGTCATCGGCTCGGCCCGAGCGACAGCGGGTTCCAGCATCTCCCGGTACGGTGGCGATGGTGGCGTGCCGTGGTGCTCCTCCTCCGGCCGTCTCCAACGGCCCGGTGCCTCAGCACGGCCGCCCAGCTTCATGCGCAGGTCCCTGACTAGTGGCGAGCCCGGGGGCGGAGAGGGCGGAGGGGGCGTCTCCCGCCGTCCAGTCCTGTCGCGCACCAGCGCACGACGGCTCCCCTGCGCCTCCACGGTCCTAGGACCTCCACGGCCGAGATGGCCTCCTGGCGTCGGGAACCGCGGCACGGTGCACTCCCTTGCGTGATGCCCTTCCTTCCTGCAGTGAAGGCATACGGTGTCGTTCTCGCACTTCGCCGAGATGTGTCCCCGCTGCCTGCAATTGAAACAGCACCCCGCCAGGTCTGGAGGGAGGTCCACTCGGATTTTCCACGACGGCAGATGCTGGGTCGCGGGCTCCCTCCTCCGTTTGCGACCACCGCCACCACCCCCAACGTGTTGCCATGGCCTAGGCCCCCCACCGCGCGGAGCAGGGAGAGGCGGGGGCGGTTTCACCATCTTCGGTCCCGAAGGTCCCCTGGGCGCCGCACGGGAGCCGCCAGACCCTGCCTTCGCCGGTGACTCCACCGCGCGCGCCCCACTCCCGGAGGCCAGAGAGCCCCAAGGCTGGCGCGCGGCACCTTCACGCGTCGCATGGTGATCCACGGCCCGAGCCTTTCCACCCCGCAGGCCCGACGCCGGCGAGTTCGAGCGGACAGGGGACGTCCCCGGGGGGAACAACTGTGAAGAACTTCGCAGTAGAAGCGCGGGGTGAGCTCCATCTCCTCTTCGTCGTCGGAGAAGTCGGCCCAGCGGCGTGGAGAGGGCGAGAGCTCCATGGGACCAACTTACGGGGCGGAGGGAGGGAGGTGGACGCCCGGACCGGAGTGGTCGCCGGCGTGGGGCTCGGTGGACGCCGGCGCCGGAGGGGCGAGCGGCGGTGGGAGTCCTAGCTACCTACTCGCTTCTAAAAGTGCCACTATAAGATAGGATATTTAGTGGCACTTTGACAAAGTTCCACTATAGGCATGTCAATTAGTGCCACTTTATAAAAGTCCCACAATAGGCATGTCATTTAGTGGCACTTCGATAAAATGCTACTAAATACCCTGATATATAGTGACAATTTGTTGAAGTACCACTATAGATACGAAATTTAGTAGCACTTTACCAAAATGCCACTATAGATATGTCAATTAGTGGCACTTCGGCAAATTAGTGCCACGATAGGTCATACCTATAATGGCAATTTGGCAAAAGTGCCACTAATTAACATGTCTATAGTGGCATTTTAAAAGTGCCCTTACCAAAGTGTACCTAAATATGTACCGTGTTGTAGTGGGGCATCCCTAAACTCAAATTTGGAATCTGGCCTTGCACTGAATATTGCAGGCGTCTGTGGCATATTGGAGCGGTCGCGGATGCGGTGCTCTAACGTCCGAGCAGCCGGAGCAACCTAGACCAGTGCGGGTCTGGGTGTGGTGGCGTCCTTGCACTCGGTGTGCCATCGTCGAGGCTATGGTGGCTGCTGCTGCACTCTCGGGAGCTCGTGCGTGGGCGGGTCCGTTTTCTACGTCCCCGGTGGTCCGTCTCGGCGGCGTGAGATCCCGCGTCTGGGAGGTCTACAGAGGCTGCGGCGGCCGTTGGCTGCAGAGAAAAGTGTTGCCTATGTTCGGCCGGATCTTTCCGGCTCTCCGGCGCATGCAGGGTGGCGCCCTTCCGGTGGGTGTCGAGCAGAGAAAGATGTGTGGGATGATGGCGTCGGCAGCGCCCCTGCTGCAGTGCGGTGGCTGGACTTCATGGGTCCGGTCGGACCCGCCGGTCTAGGAGGGCCTGGTTTGTCCGACTGTTGCCTCCGGCCGGCTACCGCTATCCGGCAGTGGAGGCAGATCCCTTCCGGGTCGCTGGATTCGATCATCGAGTATCATGCAGATGTGTGGAGCCCTGGATGAAGCGGGGCGTGGAGGGGTTCTCTTTAGTTTCCAGCGTAAGTTGAACTGAGGAAGGGACCCGCGTGAGACCCGTTGGCAGTAGTTCCAAATGGATGCAAGGAGGAGTTATGACGGAGGCACAACTTTTGGCCTGGATCTCTGGTGACATTGGCGATGCAGTATCTCCGATGGAGGGAAGCGGCGAATGCCCTGAGGGGTGGTTGTAAGTTCGGCGACATTCAGGAGTCAGGGGCATGCTGGACATTTTATATGCCCTTTTTGATCATTTGGTTTAGTAGGTGTACGGCGTGGCGTGTAAGATTACATCACGAATTTAACGAATTTAGTCTAACCCTTGTTCATCGATCCTTTTCTGTGGTGCCCCTCGCAATAACCAAGAAAGTTAAAAAAAACGGCACAAGGCCACACATAGGAGAGAACTGGCCAAACTTCATGTAGTTAACTTTCTTTTTTACTTTGGCGGTCAAAGGGATTGTTATGTTCATTTTTTTTCCTTCAGGGATGAAAGTGATTGGTTTGAAGGTTCTATTCATGTTTATTTTTCTTATGTATATTTTTCTTCAGCGATGCTAGCTTTTTTGTTTTTGAGAACTTCGATGGTACCTATGTGGACTTGTTTGTTTTAACTAGTTCTACTTTATCTTAAATGGGCCACACGTGAGGAAACCTTGGTCATCATTGTCTGGTTCCGCTTTTCTTACCAATGGTATGATACGTATCATATCCGTTTTCTGTCCCTTTTTTTTGCCGAGCATGCAGCTACCGTATGCGCCTAGAGTTCTTGTCACGATCGTGCAAAGAACATATTCGTTAGTCAAAATTATACACTAGAGATTTAGTGGCAGTGTTCCTTTCCTATAGTGACAGTTTGCCAAAATACCACTAAATGACCTGATATATAGTGACAGTTTGGCGAAGTGCCACTATAAGATAGGACATTTAGTGGCACTTTGACAAAGTTCCACTATAGGCATGTCAATTAGTGAGACTTTATCAAAGTCCCACAATAGGCATGTTATTTAGTGACACTTCGGTAAAATGCTACTAAATACCCTGATATATAGTGGCAGTTTGTCGAAGTACCACTATAGACATAACATTTAGTGCCACTTTGCCAAAGTGCCACTATAGATATGTCAATTAGTAGAACTTTGGCAAAGTGCCACGATAGGTCATACCTATAGTGGAAATTTGGCAAAGTGCAACTAATTAACATGTCTATAGTGGCATTTTGAAAGTTCCCCTAAATATGTACCGTGTTGTAGTGGGGCATCCCTAACCTCAAATTTGGAATCTGGCCTTGCACTGAATATTGCAGGCATCGGCACATGAAGGACATATGGGTGCGTATGCGGCATATAGCAGCGGCAGCTTGCACGGAGCGGCCGCGGGTGCAAACGATGAGTCGAGAAGGGCAGCGGCTCTAGGTTTTTTTCTCGAGGGTATGCAACTGCATACCTGATTTTTATAGAAGGCAGAGTTTAATTACAAGAAAAAGACAGCACCAAAGCTATCGAACACACTCCACACTTAACCTAACCGACTACTCACGAAGTGAAGCTCCAACTCCTCCACCCGCCTCATCCCAGCTCCTCAATTCTGCAATAAGTTTACCCGCGAGGATCTCTTCATTCCTGATATGACTGATGTTCCCAAAAACTCTCGCATTTCGCTGCTTCCAAATGTTCCAAGAGATGATGCTAACAAGAGAGTCAACTGATTTCCTCTTCATGTTCCTAAACCTCTTTCGGATGGCTAGCCACCAGGATTCCAGGGTGTCCGTAGCTATAGGCGTGGGTAACTGCAGACTCAACCCACGAATGCACCTCCACCAGACTTTCTTAGTGAACAGGATGTCACCAAGATATGGTCTGAAGTCTCCAACTCTTGCAAGCACAACTTGCATGTGTCAGGTTGATCCTGCAACCCATGTCTCACTCTCCTATCTGAGGTCCAGATTCTCCGCTGTATGGCAAGCCACATGAACAGTTTGCACTTAGCCGGGGCCCAACATTTCCGAACGCCACTCGCTAAGGGAAATCTGATCTGCCCGAGTAACAACGCCTTATAAGTGGAGCTGGCAGAGTAACCCGCTGAAGCTGCTACCGGCCACTGGAACTCATCCTCCTTGGACACCTCCCTAGGGACCTCCTGAATGACTGTCCACGGATTGATGTATTGGGACACCATCTCAGCCGTCCAAGCTCCTCTGACATCACTAAGCCATCTGATATTGGTGAGGGCTTCCTGCATAGTCCTCTTATTAGCAGTCCTCGTGTTAACTGCTGCTCTGATTAAAAGCGCTATCTCCTCAACTGCAGCTCCACCAATCCACTTATCTTTCCAGAACAGTGTCCTCCTACCATCTCCAACCCTTATGTGGACGATGGAGTTAAACACCTCAGTTGCCATTGTGTCTTTTAGCATTCGCAGGCCCTGCCATGGCCTCGAGGTATCAGTCCTCCTCAACCATTCTCGTCTCACTCTAAGAGACAAACCCTGCAACTCAAGGTTTTTTATGTTTAGCCGTCCATAACAGTAGGGCTTGCAAACCTTATCCCAAGCAGCAGGACATTGACCCCCGTGTGCCGTCGCAGGTCCTGCCGAAAGGAGTCCTCTCAAGCCAGGCTGGGGCCTCAGCCACTAGGAATTGGTGCACAGGTCTTGCCGCAACTATAGATTTAACTAAAGCGAGCCTTCATGCTTTCACGATCATCCCACTCTGCCATGCCGGAACACACTTGGTTACCTGATCCAGCAAAGGCTGCCACTCGCTCTTAGACAAAGGTCGCACTGCCAACTGCAGACCCAAATATTTAATTGGGAACTTGGTGATAGTGCATCCCAACACCTGGGATACTAAGTGCTCATCCAAAACCTCACTCCTGATTAGTGTCGCAGAAGTCTTGGCAAAGTTCACTCTCAAACCTAACGCTTCCCTAAAAATTTGGAGGATGCTCTGGACCACTGAAAGGTCAAACTCTGTGGGTTTAACAAATAACACCACATCATCCGCATAGATCGAAACTCTCTGCAATGTCGAACACCTTTCTAAGGGGGTGAACAATCCATCTTCCACGGCCTTGGCAACAGAAAAGGTCACCACCTCCATAACCAGACCAAACAACATGGGGGAAATTGGATCTCCTTGCCTCAGCCCTCGAACATGTGTGATCCTTTTCCCAGGTACTCCGTTCACCACCACCTTGGTGCGAGCTGTGCGCAACAGAATAGCAATCAATCTGCACCAGCACTCACTGAAGCCCTTCTGTCTTAGTACTTCAAACAGGAACGCCCAGGACAATGAATCAAAAGCTCTGGAGATATCGAGCTTCAAAAGTACCCCTTCCTCTCTCCGGGTGTTGATTTTGCAAGCCAGTTGCCGCACTAGGATGAAGTTGTCATGTAGGCTCCGGCCTCTGATGAAGGCAGACTGTTTTGCACTCACTAACTCTCCAAGTTTGCTCCTCAAGCGGTTGGCCAGCAATTTGGAAACGAGCTTAGAAAAACTGTGCACTAAGCTGATAGGTCTATAATCTCCAGCCCCCACTGCATCTTTCTTTTTCGGGATTAGCGTGATTAACGCTTTATTGAGCTTCCCAAACCCTCTACCATCACCTAATGTCAACTTGTGCAAAGCTGCCATGATATCAGGTTTTATTATCTCCCAGGTTTTATGATAAAAGGCACCAATAAACCCATCCGGCCCCGGAGCTCTGTCCGGGGGTAGCTCCTTGATGGTATCCCACACCTCCACCTCTGTGAAGATTCCGTCCAATTCATGCAAATCATGTGTTTGGATACCAATAAAATCCAGGTCCACAGTGGTTTCCCTAGTCTGCAGCTTTCCCAGCAACTCCTGGTATGCCTAAAAGAAAACCTCCTTTTTATGTGACTGATCACTGATCAAGTTACTCCCCACTCTTACAGTGGGGATGAAGCTCTTTGCTCTTCCTCCATTGGCAACTGCATGGAAGAGCCTAGTGTTTTCATCTCCCTCCTTCAACCATCTCAACCTGGAACGTTGTCTGGCCATGGTCCGCTCAAGAGACGAGAGCCCCAGAATAGCTAATTTGAGAGTGCGCTGCAACCAGATTTCACCCAAGGACAGATGACGTCTGTCTTGTGCTGCCTCCAAACGGAATGATGGCTAGGTTGAGACTCCAAGTGCAGAGTGTGCAGCTAGTGGCAAGCCTTCTTCCCCACGAGGGTGACTCGAGGGTTTATATCAAACTCTTGGGGAGCCAGTATTTCAGCAGTTGTCTTCCAAGCTTCCTCCAGGATCCTGCAAACAAATAGAGAGTTTTGTGCCCTCAACCTCACCAAGTAGTTGTCAAGCACAAGGTGTGAGACTTCTAAATTGCATTGCAAAACTGAAAGTAAATGTGCAATAATTAAATCTACTACTAAATGCAAATGAGAAAATAAATATGCAATGGATTGTTTTTGTATTTTTGTGATGCAAGTGGTGATGGAGATAATGTAAATTCGAATTGGAGATGCAAGTAAAGTAAATTACAGCAAAGTAACTAGAGTGTTTTCTTATAATTAAAATAGGACCGGGGTTCATGGTTTCACACTTGCATTCTCTCAAATAAAGTAGTAGACGGTGGACATAAAGAATTACATGTGAGATTACAATAACATGTTTAACATTGAGTACTTTCATATGGGCATCACGTCCTAGCATAGAGATCTCTACGGTCATATTGATCCCTCTTATACTCCACAAAGATGCGAAATAAATCATAACACCTCGATAATTAAGGAAAAACCAGAGTATAGCTTTAAGCAATGTGACATGAAGTTGAAGTAAGAACTTGCTATATCTAGTCATGGAGATTGATTAGTGTCACTTCAAATCCCCGGTAACAAGGTACTCCTTTTTATCCCTAGTGAGGTAACTAAGAAAGGTTTAACAAAACCTAAGTGGATCGATGAACTTATGTCACTTTCACAGCACTAGCCACCCCCCGTTACTCCAACTAATGCACCCATCACCCCACACACGCTCTCAAGAACTAGATTGATCAAAGCTAGCAAATAAGAACGGGGTACATAAGATACATCTACTCAAATAACTCAAGAGAAACAATTGCAATCTCAGATTCAATAACTCATAGAAAAGATCCACCACATAGGAATTACAACGGTGCCCGTAATCATGTGAGGCAGCTCATACGGATCTAATTAGTGAAGCACATAGAGAGAGAGATACAAGTTCTACTTCCACAAACCCATAGCCCTGGGGTGGAATACTCCCTCTTCATGGAGATGTCGATGGAGATGACGTTGGAGGGGTAGGAGATCACACCGGCGGCGCCCCGCCAGAGTTTCCCCCCTCCAATCTGGAACTTATGGTCTCTGTTTCGGTGTTTCGGCGATGCTCCTCTTTGTAAGGGTACGGGGGACCATTTTTATAGTTGGTTTTAGGTCAAGACGGAGTCGGTAAGTCGAAGATGGAAGGAATTGGGGCAACAGGGGCCAAAAGGGGGCCTCTCACGCGGCCAAGGAATCTGGCCACGTGGAGGGTCCTCTTTTGGGCCTCCTTGCCCAATTCTCGTGGATCCTTCGCCCGCAACTCTTCTCCTTCCAAGAAAATGACCCCCGCAGATTTTCAATTGATTTCGCAGAAGTTTGCCTCCTGAAACGTCAAAAATTAATTCCATAAAAGTTGGGGGACTTTGTAATTTAACCCCAAAATACTATAAAACATTGAATTATACCCTTATATGATGCAATATGTAATAGAAAACCATGTGAAAATATGCAAAATTCATCTATGCATTTTACATGCATCAACATCCCCAAGCTTAACCCATGCTCGTCCTCGAGTACGAAGGTGATAAAACTAAGGTGGGTTTTGCATATTGAAACAATCATGGGATATCAAGGAGGATTATTCATGCTACATATAATCAAATGATTAATACTAGAAATGAGTAGCAATATACAATTCATGTTGTAAGAAATATCATATATGCAAGCAAAGATGCTTCATGAAAGTTCACAAAGTGTATAATGAAATAAAAGCACTATGGAAAAAATGCATACACAAAATGAAAAATAAAATCCTATATTGGTCAAATAATAGCATAATGGAGAATAGAAAATATGGTGGACACATTGGAGAAAATTGAGTAGAGGTAAAACATGATCAAGTCTTATTTAGCCTCTAAATTATTCAACTAAAATTACTAATTGAAATGTGGTATCCATTGATCTAGGACTCTCATTGCCCCTTTATCACTAGCATCTTAAAATTTTGAGTATTGAAGTAATGAGAATGACAAGGTGGTTGAAAGCCTCATGCCCCGTGAGTGTGAAAACCTACTCCATGATTACTCAACTTAAGGTTCCTAATAAGCTTTGTACAATCATAATAAGTATTAATGACATCATAGAGAACCTCAAAGAGGTACCTCTTGCCCCATGACATGGAAACAATCCCATGTTACAATGACAAGATGAACAAATGAAGTAGACTCATGATCCTTTTTATTTTCATTCACTATTATGCATAGCTTCTTATTTTATTATAGGATGTGTTGTAGAGTCACTCAAGCTGTAAGTAAATTTCCACCATGATAAAGCATGGCTTGGGTTAGCGGTCCAATGCGTTTCTCTAGTCATATAGATATTTACTCATCAAAACATACTATTCCTCTATTTCATTTCGGCATGGCAGGAGTCCAAAAACAAAAGTACATGATATCAACCAAATGTAAATTTTTTTGTGCAATGTTGAAAGATTTCCGGTGATACACGTTTATAGCTAGCTCCCAACCACACACTTGTCAAACGCAAAACTTGTGGCTCCCATTATTGGGTCATGTTTATTAGATGCATAAAAAGTAAAGTGTGCCTTCAAAAGTTCGTGAGAGTCCTATCACAAGTTCAACCCATGACAATTAATAAAGTGAATATCTTAATTTAGAACATAAATAACACAATAACATGGTGAACATACTCGGAATAGCAATGAAGCTAATGGGAAGATATGGTGGACTTACTGGAAATACTTGGCTAAGGAGTGTTGGAAACAAGTTTTTACTTGTTGGAATTTTTAAATTTTTGGGCTAGCAAGAGGGAGATAGTTGACCAGCTACTATGCATGCATATGTACATAGAACTACTCATTTCATGACAAACTAAATAAACCACTAATTAACATCAAGGACATGAATAAGAGATAGCTCAAGACAACATTATTGCAAATTTCTACACATAAAAAGCCTATAAATCATGCAAACATATGTAGCTCTTCAAATCAACCATGGCATCCCTATTCCAAGTCATAATACTAGCATCCAATACATTAAAACCCCAAACTCCAGTAGCTCAATCTCATATAAAATGATGGTGGTGGTTTTATCAAAACAAAAATAAAAATAAAAACTAGACGCTTCAAGTCTCTACGATAAATGCTTTGCTTAGAAAAACAGAAAGTAGACGTGTGCTAACCAAAAGAGTGTAGCTCCAGTGGGGTATTCATCACATCCCCAAGCTTATGGCTTTCACCATTCTTGGATGTCTTGAGGCGCAGCTCCTCTATTCCCTGTGAAAAAACTTCACAATACATGTTTCTCCCATTCTTTTTATGTGGGATGAGATTAGCAAGGACAAACAAATCACATGCTTGCTGTGCAAAATTCCAAATCAAATGCTCCAGTAGATAGACAATAAGGTTCATTATGTTGTATGTTCACTCTCTTGCTTGAAAGAATAATGGAAATTCGATTCCCAAGCCCAAAGAGTGTATAAAACAAAAGAAGGCAGAATCTGTCCAGAAAAGCAACAGCAGCAAAACGAACGTTTTTCCCTAATATAGACTCGTCAAAAAAATTAAGCCAATTTTTGTGCTTACATAGGACGAAAAGTTGCAGAACATACTAAATAATTAGCTCAATCCGACATACCAATAAAAAACGTAAAATCATACGGTGAGCAGACTCGTGCTGAAACAGAAATTTCATGCACTAGGATAGCAACTTATAAGTCCAAATGGGTTTGACTTGACTCTTTATTGAAAACTCCAGAATTAAAACAAAAAAAACTAATCTCTTGAGACAGCAATAGGACACTAGGAAAATCCAAACAGAAACAACCGGGTTGCCTCCCGTAAAGCGCTTTCTTTATAGCCATATAGCTAGGCTTTACTTACTTGATAATCAAGAGGGATAAAACTCATGAGGGAGCTTGTTCTTCAGCGTGCCCCTCTTCCTTGGGAAGTGCTCCATGCTTTTCTTGTGACGGAACTGAAACTTGACATTGCCTTCCTTGGAGTCTATGATTGCACCTGTAGTACGAAGAAAATGTCTGCCCAAAATAATAGGACTAGGGGATTTATCCCCCATATCCATAATAATGAAATCAACGGGTACAAAAGTCATGTGCAATTCAATCATAACATCTTTTACTTGTCCTATAGCATGTTTAGTATAGTTATCAGCAAGGAAAAATTTACTTGAGCACTTTTCTAAATTTTCTAGTTCTAGCAATTCATATAATTCTTTAGAGAGTACCGATACACTAGAACCTAGATCTAACATAGCATGGTGAATTTCTTTTCCAATTGAAACTAGCACCTTGGGGATCCATGCATCCCCAAGCTTAGGAGGTATCATGGCCTCATTCTTGTACCTAGCAATTTTTTCTTACAAGACATGATTAGCAATATAACATCCAAAGCCAGGTTGATTAACATTTATAGTAGGATCACTAGCAAATTTTTGTAGAGTAGCAATAAGTTCTTGCAAGCTACTTTTTTCTAAATCAAGCAATGCATCCTTAATTCCAGTAAGCATCATAATTTCCTCTACTTTACTCTCTAATTTAGCTAGCATGCTTGATTCATGAGGACTAATTTCATCTTTGCTAGCAAGATAAGACATATATGGAAGCAAATATTCAGGGTACTTCACTATTTCATTCAAAGTTTCTTCTAAGCTAGTAGGGGCATGCTCACTTGTATTCTCAGCAATATGATCAATATTTTCAATAATAGGAGCAGCAATAGTAATAGAATTCATTCCTACACTAGGTTGTGCTTGTGGCTTTCCTGCTGACATGCTTAATAGAGTTGCTTGATTATCAGCTAATTTTGACAATGCTTTATCTAAATTCGAAGATTGAAGTTGCAATCCTTTAATATCAGTACTAATGGATGCAATAGACTTATTTAAATCATGTTCATAGCATTGTGACTAGCAACTTGTTCCATAAGCAATTTATTAGATTCAGAAATTTCACTAGAAGGCTTCCACTTATTTTCATTAGCATTAGGATATGGAACAAAAGGTTTATTTGGCACATAAGGAGGTTTACTATATGAATTGTAAGCATTACCAAAACCATTGCTACCATAATTCCTAACAAACTTGACATCCACACTTTCAAAATTACTACGAACTAGCTCCTGCAAAGGCACATTCTCCATATTTTGTTTATTAATAAAAGCAAGAATAGTGTCCATTTTAGAACACAAATCATTGGTTTCTTCAATTGAGTTTATTTTCTTAGTGGGATTGGGTGCTCTTTCAGTATTCCATTTACTATAATTTTTCAATATGCTTTCTAATATGCTCTTAGCCTCACCTACAGTTTTACTCATAAAGGCACCTCCAGCAGCAGAATCAAGTATATTTCTAGACATGTAGTTTAGACCATTATAAAAAGAGTGTAGTATGGTCCATTCATTTACTCCATGTGATGGGCATGTTCTAAGCATTAATTTAATTCTATCACATGCCATGGCTACATGTTCATTATCATTTTGCCTAAATGAGAGGATATTATTCCTATTTTGCAAAAATTTAACGGGAGGATAATATTTCTTAATGAAAGCTTCTTTCAAATCATCCCAAGACTTTATACTAGCTGTAGGTAGTGAAAGTAACCATTCTTTAGCCTTTCCTCTAAGTGAAAAAGGAAATAATTTCAGTTTTAAAACACTACTTTCCACATTTTTAAATTTTTGCATATCACATATTTCCATGAAATCATGAAGATGCATAGAGGCATCCTCCATAGCACTACCACCAAATTGCTCTATAGTAATTAAATTCAATAAACTAGGACTTACTTCATAGCTTTCAGCTTGTATTTCAGGTGTAGTAATTGGCCTAGCAATGAATTGGTCATTGGGTGTATTTGTGTAGTCACTTAATTTAGTTCTATCACCCATTTTAATAGTTTTTATTTAGTTTTTAATTTTTTATGCAAAACAAAAGTAAAGTAACTAGGAAAATTCAAAATACTAAAATAAACTAGATAACTAAATGCAAAACTAAAATAAAATATGCAAGATAAAACAAAAACAAGAACAAAATCAAAACAAAAACAAAAACAAGACAAGAAACAAAACAATCTACTTGAAAGAAGGTGGAGATAGAAAGGACGGTACTCACGTAGGTGCAACCTCCCCAAGCTTAGGTGTTTGCACACCTTGTTGGTGATGAAGACTTCTTGTGAGCTCCCTTGGACAACTCCTTCACCTATGGCTCCCCGGCAACGGCGCCAGAAAAATGCTTGATGGCTAGGTTGAGACTCCAAGTGCAGAGTGTGTAGCTAGTGGCAAGCCTTCTTCCCCACGAGGGTGACTCGAGGGTTTATATCGAACTCTTGGGGAGCCAGTATTTCAGCAGTTGTCTTCCAATCTTTCTCCAGGATCCTGCAAACAAATAGAGAGTTTTGTGCCCTCAACCTCACCAAGTGGTTGTCAAGCACAAGGTGTGAGACTTCTAAATTGCAATGCAAAACTGAAAGTAAATGTGCAATAATTAAATCTACTACTAAATGCAAATGATAAAATAAATATGCAATGGATTGTTTTTGTATTTTTGTGATGCAAGTGGTGATGGAGATAATGTAAATTCGAATTGGAGATGCAAGTAAAGTAAAGTGCAAGTCAAGTAAATTGCAGCAAAGTAACTAGAGTGTTTTCTTATAATTAAAATAGGACCGGGGTTCATGGTTTCACACTTGCATTCTCTCAAATAAAGTAGTGGACGGTGGACATAAAGAATTACATGTGAGATTACAATAACATGTTTAACATTGAGTACTTTCATATGGGCATCACGTCCTAGCATAGAGATCTCTACGGTCATATTGATCCCTCTTATACTCCACCAAGATGCGAAATAAATCATAACACCTCGATAATTAAGGAAAAACCAGAGTATAGCTTTAAGCAATGTGACATGAAGTTGAAGTAAGAACTTGCTAGATCTAGTCATGGAGATTGATTAGTGTCACTTCAAATCCCCGGTAACAAGGTACTCCTTTTTATCCCTAGTGAGGTAACTAAATAAGGTTTAACAAAACCTAAGTGGATCGCTGAACTCCTGTCACTTTCACAGCACTAGCCACCCCCCCCGTTACTCCAACCAATGCACCCATCACCCCACACATGCTCTCAAGAACTAGATTGATCAAAGCTAGGAAATAAGAACGGGGTACATAAGATACATCTACTCAAATAACTCAAGAGAAACAATTGCAATCTCAGATTCAATAACTCATAGAAAAGATCCACCACATAGGAATTACAACGGTGCCCGTAATCATGTGAGGCAGCTCATACGGATCTAATTAGTGAAGCACATAGAGAGAGATACAAGTGCTACTTCCACAAACCCATAGCCCTGGGGTGGACTACTCCCTCTTCATGGAGATGTCGATGGAGATGACGTTGGAGGGGTAGGAGATCACACCGGCGGTGCCCCGCCGGAGTTTTCCCCCTCCAATCTGGAACTTCTGGTCTCTGTTTCGGTGTTTCGGCGACGCTCCTCTCTGTAAGGGTGCGGGGGACCCTTTTTATCGTCGGTTTTAGGTCAAGACGGAGTCGGTAAGTCAAAGATGGAAGGAATTGGGGCCACAGGGGCCAAAAAGGGGCCTCTCACGCGGCCAAGGAATCTGGCCGCATGGAGGGTCCTCTTTTGGGCCTCCTTGCCCAATTCTCGTGGATCCTTCGCCCGCAAGTCTTCTCCTTCATAGAAAATGACCCCCGCGGATTTTCAGGTGATTTCGCGGAAGTTTGCCCCCTGAAACGTCAAAAATATAGAAAACGGGGTTTCTGACAGGCAGGGTTAATTCCATAAAAGTTGGGGGACTTTGTAATTTAACCCCAAAATACTATAAAACATTGAATTATACCCTTATATGATGCAATATGTAATAGAAAACCATGTGAAAATATGCAAACACTACAAGAAATATGTTGATACATGACTCTTTTTTAATGACCGTGGATGAACTGGTCATAGATCCATGACCATTTTTAATCTGTTGGTCATGACATGTTTGGGAGGGACTAAACCCATGACTTTGTTGGCTAAAAAGTCATGATTTTCTTTAACAAGATGGTCATAACACATGATACCTGGTGTATGCCCCTTTTTTTTGCTTAACTAAGACCAATTGAATTGGTCATACGTTTGTTGGCATTGATTTTTTCATATGTATTATGTCCACGTGTCAATTTTTGCCTACGTGTCATGTCCACGTGTCAATTTTCGCCTATGTGTCACTTCCACGTGTCAATTTTTTGTCATCCATGGAAAATAAAGAAAGACCAATTGAATTTGTCATGAGTTTGTTGGCAGTAATTTTTGCCTATGTATCATGTCCACGTGTCAATTTTTGCCTATGTGTCATGTCCACGTGTCAATTTTTGCCTATGTGTCATGTCCACGCGTCAATTTTCGCCTATGTGTTACTTCCACATGTCAATTTTCGCCCCTGTGTGTCCGTCCATGTGTCCAACCTGACACGTAGAGAACACCACGGCTGACACGTAGACCCAGATAGATATCCACGAAAAACAAATAAAATGGGCAAAATGGGGACTTGAACCCGTGCCTCCCAAGAGCTCTTCAACCCACTTAACCACTAAGCCAACAACAATTTTGTGATATATTTAAAGCGGAATTTTATTTGAAGGGAGCCATCGGAACTGAGACAAGAGAAAAGAAATTATCCACGAAAAACAAATAAAATGGGCGAAATGGGGACTTGAACCCGTGCCTCCCAAGATCTCTTCAACCCACTTAACCACTAAGCCAACAACTATTTTGTGATATATTTAAAGCAGAATTTTATTTGAAGGGAGCCATCTGAACTGAGACAAGAGAAAAGAAATTGCAAATAAGGGGATGTGAGGGTTTGAACCCACGACCTCCTAGAACCACTCGACCGATCCTAACCATCAGACCACGAATTGTTTTGTGATTTGCTTACCCATTCACGCAATTTCTATCAATCAACCGTCCAAGGGCAAGCCGGACTGGGCCGGCCTTGCTGCTGGGATGGATGGGCCTCACGGCTGGGCTGGTCCAGCCTCGCTGCTAGGCTTGGCTGGCCGTTTTGAAAGTGTTTTTTTTCTCTTTTCACTTTTTTTTGTCTTCTTTTATAACTTTTACTTTTGAACTTCAATTTCAACCAAAGCAGATTCGATTTTTTTAAATATATATTATGTTATTATAGACTATTAGGGACCATTTTTAGTCAAAATAGAAAAAATACCCCTAAGCTTTATATATTACTTCTATAGGATTGTGAAGATTCATAATTAAAATTTTGGGAAATGGTCAAAACGGGGGACATGGGCGTTCGTACCTAGGTGTTGAATATTGATGAACTATTTGTGTATATATGTTGAAATAGGTACTTGGGTACCTAAAAATGATTTTTAAAAAAATCATGAGCAAACTATGAGGCACCTGTAGTTCAAATTTGGCCCGGTTTCAGCTGAATCGGCTAAAACTTATCTTTTTCGAAAGAGGTGTATTTTGAGCTATTTAGAGGTAGTAAATTTGTTATTTGTAGATCAAATATGACATAATATATTTATAATTTTACTTTGTACAATTTTGCAACATATTTTGTGTATACGCTTCACAAAAAAACCAAGTTTTGACACTCGAGGAATGGAAAATGGTATTTTTATTCAACGGAAAATAAAACTTTCTTCGTCAACTTTGTTAGTTGTTCCAACATGCATCTTTGTGTGTAATATGGACATGTTTAAACAAACTATGCCATGGATAAGGCCATAACATCTGTCATTTCGCCCGAAAGCCATGAATCTTCGTAGGAGATAGCTCATTTATGTGAACATATTTTCAAAGAAATTGTCTTATTCCAAGTTTATTATTTTTGGTGGATACTAGTACATATATAATAACTCCACGCGAAGGTCTTGCATCGTTTCGAGTTTATTTGAATTTTCTGGAATTTTCAAAGTCGGTTTCGGGAAACGGTCAAAACGGGGGACATGACCGTTCGTACCTAGGTTTTGAATCTTGATGAACTCTTGATGTATCTCTGTTGAAATAGGTACTTGGGTACCTAAAAACGATTTTTACAGAAAATCATGAGCAAACTATGAGACACCTGTAGTTCAAATTTGGCCCGGTTTCAACTGAATCGGCTCAAACTTGTCTTTTTCGAAAGAGGTGTATTTGGAGCTATTAAGAGGTAGTAAATTTGTTATTTGTAGATCAAATATGACATAATATATTTAGAATTTTACTTTGTACATTTTTGCAACATATTTTGTGTATGTGCTTCACAAAAAAACCCAGTTTTGACACTCCGGGAATGGAAAATGGTATTTTTATTCAACGAAAAATAAAACTTTCTTCGTGAACATTGTTAGTTGTACCAACATGCATATTTGTGTGGAATATGGAAACATTTAAACAAACTATGCCATGGATGTGGCCAAAAGATCCGTCATTTCGCCCGAAAGCCATGAATCTTCGTACGAGATAGCTCATTTCTGTGAACATATTTTGCACCAAATTGTCGTATTCCAAGTTTATTATTTTTTGTGGATACTAGGAAATATATAACAACATCGCGCGAAGATCTTGCATCATTTCGAGTTTTTTTTGAATTTTCTGGAATTTTCAAAGCCGGTTTCGGGAAACGGTCAAAACGGGGGACATGACCGTTCATACCTTGGTGTTGAATATTGATGAACTCTTGATGTATCAATGTTGAAATAGGTACTTGGTTACCTAAAAATTATTTTTGCAAAAAATCACGAGCAAACTATGAGGCACATGTAGTTCAAATTTGGCCCGGTTTCACCTGAATCGGCTGAAACTTGTCTTTTTCGAAAGAGGTGTATTTTGAGCTATTGAGAGGTAGTAAATTTGTTATTTGTAGATAAAATATGACATAATATATTTAGAATTTTACTTTGTACAATTTTGTCTCATATTTTCTGTATGTGCTTCACAAAAAAACCCATTTTTCACACTCCGAATGGAAAATAATTTTTTTATTCAAAGAAAAATAAAACTTTCTTCGTGAACATTGTTAGTTGTTCCAATATGCATCTTTGTGTGGAATATGGTCACATTTTAACAAACTATGCCATGGATGTGGCCATAACATCCGTCATTTGGCCCGAAAGACATGAATCTTCGTAGGAGATAGCTCATTTATGTGAACACCTTTTCAACCCAATTGTGGTATTCCAAGTTTATTATTTTTTGTGGATACTAGGACATATATAACAACACCACGCGAAGATCTTGCATCGTTTCGAGTTTTTTTGGATTTTCTGGAATTTTCAAAGCCGGTTTCGGGAAACGGTCAAACCGGGGGACATGACCGTTCGTACCTAGGTGTTGAATATTGATGAAATCTTGATGTATCTATGTTGAAATAGGTACTTTGTTACCTAAAAATGATTTTTGCAAAAAATCACGAGCAAACTATGTGGCACCTGTAGTTCAAATTTGGCCCGGTTTCAGCTGAATCGGCTAAAAGTTGTCTTTTTTGAAAGAGGTATATTTTGAGCTATTGAGAGGTAGTAAATTTGTTATTTATAGATAAAAGATGACATAATATATTTATAATTTTACTTTGTACAATTTTGTGTCATATTTTGTGTATGTGCTTAAAAAAAACCATTTTTGACACTCCGAAAATGAAAAATCATTTTTTTATTCGAAGAAAAATAAAACTTTCTTCGTGAACATTGTTAGTTGTTCCAATATGCATCTTTGTGTGGAATATGGTCACATTTTAACAAACTATGCCATGGATGTGGCCATAACATCCGTCATTTGGCCCGAAAGCCATGAATCTTCGTAGGAGATAGCTCATTTATGTGAACACCTTTTCAACCCAATTGTCGTATTCCAAGTTTATTATTTTTGGTGGATACTAGGACATATATAATAACACCACACGAAGGTCTTGCATTGTTTCGAGTATTTTTGGATTTTCTGGAATTTTCTAAGCCGGTTTCGGAAAACGGTCAAAACGGGGGACATGGCCGTTCGTACCTAGATGTTGAATATTGTGAAACTCTTGGTGTACCGTGATATTTTCAACATTTACGATGGACAAAGTGTGATGTACTTATTCATGGAAATTCAAAGGCACACAATACATTCCATCTTAAGCCCAACTATGAAATTAGTTCCAAATAAAAAAAATCTTTTTGGAAACTCACCTTCAGTACAAATTTTGTGTTGTTTACTACTTAAACATAAATTATGCATATTTATTTGTACTACTCCCTCCGATCCCATATAAGTGTCGGGGAGTACTATTAATCATGTACGAGTTTTTAGCACAACTGCCGACACTTAATTCAGACCAGAGGGAGTACCTTTAATTCTTTATAGTATTACAAAGCATGTGACAATTAAAAATATATTTTAAATTGAAAATATTAATTATAGGTCTTGAAGTTTTTATATTTGACATAGACAAAATAAACTACTTTTAGCGGATATAATATCACTGAAACTAGTTTAGTGTTACTACTAAACTATCTACCCTAGAGACGGTACAGTGGGGCCAATAAATGCCAGGTCCCAGCTGTAGCCAGTGAAGAGTGAACGATCAGGTGGGAAAGTGAGCATTGTTGTCCGTAGGAAAAATTTCGGAACAGGCCCGCGAAGCCGCGACCTTATCCCGCCTTCGTTATCCTGAAACCGGTCCAAAGTCGAAACCCTATCTTTTCTCCCTGGCGCCGCCACCACCCCCTTCCGTATCCACTATGTAGTCCATAAGCTTGTCCATAAGGAAAAAGTGGTCCTTATGGCCAACTTTATACATAGTGGCACCTATCCATAGACTTGTCCATAAGGAAAAAGCTTGTAGGTCACCCATAAGGTTGTAGACAACCCATAAGGAATAAAATAGTAATACTTTTACAGCTATAGTGCACAAAGTAATAAACATACAATATTTCTTATAAAGTAATGCTATATTTTCTTTTTATGTTCTAATTTTTTCTAACATGTGGGACCTATCTTAAGGTGTGCTTTTGCAACATACATAGTGGGTGAAGTCTATATGCTTATGGTACAGTTAGTGGGTCCCATCTTATAGATAGGTTTGGCAACATACATAGGTGATGCTCTTAGCTTGACGACGCCCCCTCTCTTCTTCTCTCCTACGCCACAGCCACCATGCTGCTTGCTCTCCACTGCCTCTTCTTCGTCATAAACCCCACCTCTTCCCGGTTCCGTCGGCCACCGCCGACATGTCGTTCGTCCCGGGGAACTTCAGCCTCGACGGGATTCTTCCCAATCCCCTTTCTTCTGGATCCCTTTCGTGGGAGTTCATCGCGCCGGAGCGCCTCGTGTGGAGGCCGTCACCATCACCAGTCAGCTCCAGGCGCAGCCGCGTGCCAGGGTACAAGCTCTCCTCTTACGACGAGCCCCCCCCCCCGCATCGACAACGCTGAAGACCGCCGCCTCCCTCGCCATCTCGCCTAAGCCTCATCGGAGAGAGAGGCGCCGCCGCCTATCATCCCATCGATCTGCGGCCGACGTGCCAGATCCGCCGTCCTGACCTCACCTTCCTGCTCTACGGCGATGGGCACCTCCGGTGCAAGGAGGGGATGCCTCCTTAGAGACAGAGGTGGGGGCTTTCTCCGTTGATCCCTGCTGCCGCTGTTCGTTGGCCTCCTCCGTTGGGGATGTGGTGGCCGATGTCTTCATGAGGGAGCCCGGCGGAAGGGAGGCCGTAGAGCCGCCGGATCTGAAGGCCTCCCACTGACAGCGTCCATGTCGTGCGCTAGGTCAAGCGACCTCGACGTCACCATCCAGTAGCTCGTCGACATGGGCATCAAAGGTAGATTCTTGACCTGCTGCAGATCCTATACTAGCATTAGCTGGTTCAATTAGTAGGCAGAAATTTCGTACTAGCTTTAGTGATGGAATCACTTTAGTACACACATGATTTGCTACAACATTCGATTGTTTATTAAGCTACACAATCATAGCATCTAGAAATACTTTACTACATAGCAGATTGTGTATTGATCTCTGCTATTCATGTTTTGCTGAAAGTTACCATATTTCGTGTGGGCATTGGTGTCTATCGATTGAAATCTGCAGATGTGTACTAGTAAATCATATGATTTGTGTATTACCATTGCAGTTTGCTTGCTGCTGTACCATGCTACATGTATGTTATTGGTACTGTTGATCCCAGACATGAGTTTGAATGCTGTAGTAGTAGAACAACAACAGAGCTAGAGATGATGTGATATAATTAACGTATGTTTTGTTGTCAATTCTTGCTTATGTTGGTGTCTCATTCCTGTTCTAATTAAACGTGTAATCTGGAAATGAACATATTTAGGGTTTGGTTCATGCTTGCTTACCAGCACGGCGCTCGAAATTGGTCATGTGCTGACTATCCCTCACGGATACTCTGCTTTGTGGCGGGGCTGGAAATCTGATTTAGCATTAATTGCGATTGATGTCCGCGCAGGGAAGATCATTTTAGGGCCTAATCCTCTGCATTAGCGTGTCTTATGTGTCAAGACAGGGGGCTGGAAAGGTGATGCGCCCTCATGTTCCTCACTGCCTTTTATGTGCATTGGTGGCCAGCCTGCTCTTTTCAGGTATTGTATTCATGTTTTCGCTGCACGATTCGGCTTTGCTTTTGGTGCTTCGGATCTTTGGAGTGCAACTTGGTTGATCCTGTTTTATTTCAGGGTGTAAATATGCAGATAACAACTCTTAATTAAGAGGATAATACTGAGAGATTTATCTTTGATGACTTCAAAATCCTTTGATACAGTTTATATGATCTTTTTTGCTGATCATGCTTGTGTGGGGGCTTGCATCATGAACTTTCTAGAGAGCTCCAGTTTCTTGGGAGGTCGTACCAAGAAAATTAGATTTATCATATCTGCTACTTATAAAATTTTAAGCTTCGCCTTACTTCTTAGTGGCCGGAGGATTCATATTGCTGGGTCTCTGGTGGTGCTATCTCCAACTGATGAATGGTTCTCATAGCTTAGCTTTTGTAGTTCCCTCCCTTTGCCTTAGGCTGCTGCTGCTGTTGCTAGGACAGATCGGCATATGGAAGTTCCTAGAAAATTGTTCATCTAGTCTTGTGTCATGAATTTCCTGAACTAGTACTTGAGAATAACTATGTTTAGCACTTGTAGCTAGAGTAGAAGAGAACTGCTCTCTTGCTTGCTTGTTTGTTTGCCTCACACTGGGCCAAATCGGCTGACCTAGACTCTGCTTACGGGTGAGGAACTTCTGGCTGGACTCGAATCCTAATGATCTGAATGATATGGGGTCTATGACTATGCTAGTGAAACTTCTAGCTTGCTTGTTTTATTCAATCATCAATGTTTGCTCAAACTGAATGTTGTACTGTAGTTCCATAACTTCCACTGTTGGTAGTCTATTATCTGGTTGCTAGTACAAAGCTATTCTCAGTTTCTGAACTTAATTGAAAGGTTATGTGAGTGTTTGGTCTCTGTCTGAATTGAGCAGTTTGGCCCTTGTCTAAACTTATTTTTTGGTCTAAACAAAAGTTTGAATTCCCTCTTAATATGTCAACCTTCGTATATGCCTGGCCCTTGTGAACCCAACGATCACTAGTAATATTTGCTCCACATATGGCGTACTTAAATTTTAAACTTCTGTTTGATGTAAATTTTGCTCTCAGTTCTCACTTTTGTTTCCTCTGGTTGATGCATGTACACATGAGTGTTGTTGAGGACATGGTCTCCTTTTCGGTGCGGCCAAGTATCCACTGGTGCTTGCCTACATGGTGACAGCTGAGCTGCAGTTCAGGTGTGCGCTCCAGCACTCCCTCACGCCAACAAATATATAATGTGCTTCTATCGGATAATGCAAACCCATCATTTATTTTTTTGTAAATAAGCAAATGCTTCTAGAGTTTTAAAACAACAAAGCTTTATATTCTGTCAATATATTGATGAAATTGTCTTTGTGTCTGTACTAAAACTGAGAATGAGTTGTTGGGGTTCTCTATTTCTCTATGAGCTTTGTGATACCAAGGCCGAGCCGATAACATGCTAATTGGTAGATAATGTTTAGGCTTTGGATATTTAAGATTACGAGTAGTTTTCCAGAATGTTTCCTGCTGCTCCTTATATGTAGAAATGTATGTTTGTTATTACCACTTAGGTGCGTCAGTTTATGTATGCTCCTTATGTTGATGCTCCGTATGTTGTGCATGCTCTTCAAGTGCACACTTGACCTAGAAGTAGCTGATGCAAAATTTCTAACCGTAGCTCGTTGCTTGTTTATGATTTTCAGGGGAAGAAGTAGAATAAAATGGCAGCGGCTTTGTGGTTGGAAGCACTTTTTGGTCGTCAGAAGTTCTGGGAAGTTTTGGTATCATGTTGATGAAAGTCCTGTCATGTGTTACGAAATTCGACATGTAATTATGCTGGTTGAAGTGAGATGTACTATTTATGTGAATGTTGATTGATGTGAGATGAATGAAACAGTAGTAAAATGTATTTTGTTCTTTGTTGAATGTGCAAGTTTTTGGCCTGAATGTGTTTTGAGAACATCAAAATGCCACAGCCCAAAACAGTAAGCGATGTATTATCCCTAAATGCAGAAAAAAATGAGCGACCTGTGTCCCTAAATGCAGAAAAATGGGCTGGGCATGGACCTTTAAAGGCCATGGCCCAATTATATTGGACCTGAATTTCGGAAAGAAATATTTGAAAGGACAATAAATTATTTGATTTAGGCCCATTTATTGAAAATGTCTGAGGTAGTAAAAAATAAAAAAAAGCCGGAATGTTGGGCTAGCCCATTTGGAGGAGCAGCATGGACTGGGCTGAATCTCTTCCATGACCTAGTCATTTGGTCATAATTTTTGTCACGTAGGATTTGCCACGTAGGATGTGACGTGGCTATGGCAGGATATCACATGACCAAATCAGTTGGTCATAGGGTTATGACCCCTCTGATTGGGTCATAGAGTCTATGACAATTCCATTTACTTAGTTATCGACGATCAAATAAGACGCTCGGTATGTGACTTTCCATTTTTGGTCAAAAAGGGGTCATGAATCAAACTACGTGACCTTCTAGTGACAAAAATTGAGGGTCACGTATCAACATATTTCTTGTAGTGAAAATTCATCTATGTATTTTACATGCATCACGGAACATCATAGTGTTTGCAATAGCCAACTGAATTTTGATATTCCCTACCTTTTTCTGCCCCCAGGACTGGAGAAAGGACGCCAGATTGATGTACAACGCATCTAGACGTTTGAACGGATCAAAAATATCATCATTGCACACCCAACCCTCTCCAACTGCATCCTCAAACCCATCAAGTTTTAGCCAAAAAATCTCAAATCTGAATCTCCTCTTGGGTCTAACAGCCCGCTCAGGGAAACGTTAAGAGGTGTATGGTCCGAGTATTTACTCGACAGAGCCTGGAGAATACAATCAGGGTACAAGATATCCCAATCCACAAAGGCTAGGGCATGATCAATGCGGATCATAGTTGGAACCGCCCTCTCGTTGCTCCAAGTAAACAACCTACCATGTGAAAGTAAAGTATGGGCACCTAGAGGGGGGGTGAATAGGTGCTACAACTAATTTTAATTTTTCTTTCGATTTAGGCTGGACACAAAGGTAAATTTTCTAGATAATGCGGCTACGGTGAATTTACCTATATGACAAGGCTAATGATAAACACAATGCAAGCGATAAGTAAAGAGAGTAAGGGAACGAGGTAACCAAAGTGAAGCACACGGAGACGCGATGTATTCCCGAGTTCCTTCTTGTTAGGGGAGTACGTCTCGTTGGAGGGGTGTGAGCTCGCCACGAAGGCCTACTGAATGTCACAAAGGCCTCATCCTATTCTCCGATGAACTCCGCCACAAAGGCCTAGTTCACCTTCCACTATTGAACCCCTTTGAGGCGGGGATCGAGTACTTTACAAACAACTTGGGGCACACACACCCACAACCAAATTGGAGGCCCCCAAATCTTCTTGAATCACCAACAAGTATCAAGATGCCTAGGTTCTCCACAAGAGGAAACCCTAGGCTAGATCCCTCAAGCTTGAGAGGGGGGAATGAAGAACGACTCGGTGAAGATGTAGATCGGGGCCTTCTCCTTCAATCCTCCAAAGTTCTTCAAGATTGGGTGGAGGGATTGGGAGTTATGAGGGATTTGGTGAGCTCTTAAATGCTAATAAATGCTAAGGGGCCGAACTAGATCTTGAGGAAGAAGAGGAGGGGTATTTATAGCCCCTCCTCACAACTAGTCGTTGTGCAGGATTTTGGGACCGGAATATCCGGTCTGTTGCTTCTTCACGAATCCTGTTGACTTCAACCGGAATATCTGATTGCCCATGAATAATCCGGCTCACTTCTGTCCCGCACAAGCAACTGTACCGGATATTCCGGCTCCTCCGGAATAATCCGGTACAAATAATCCGGCTCGTCTCTGTCAGCTTTTTCTCCAGTTCTTAGCCGTTTTCGAGCAAAAACTCCACAACCGAAATATCTGGTCCGAGATGAATAATCCGGTTGCAAATAATCTGGCTCATCTCTGTCCCGAAAATGGTCCGGAATTTTCCAGACCGGAATATAAGGCTCCTCCGAATAATCCGGTTCCAAATAATCTGGTTGACTTCTGTCCCAAATCTCTCGGGCCAAACTTCACCGATCTTTTCGGTGATCGATGCCGATGTTAAGTATAACACATGCACGGTAAACACGTCGATAAATAATGTACTTAGTATTGTTAACTAACACACAAAACACCGGGAAAACGAAATGCACTTTCAATCTCCCCCTTTTTGGTGTTAGATGACAATACTAAGATTTGCAATAAAACCTTGACTAAAACATGTTTGAAACAAAATGGAAATGTCTCCCCCTATCTCTATGCATACCTTTTGTTTGCCTTAAATGCAAATAGATGCAATAATATACGGGGAGTAATTTCCAACAAGTAGAAAAAATGCCAAAGTAACAATATCACAAATATGTTGAGAATAAGATAGAAGTATATACCTTGTGCGTAGAGGTGATAACAAACATAACCAAGCACAACAATAGATAATATCCTCAACATATAAGATAGATAAACATATAGACACCAACATAGATAATCCATGATAAAATCAAACATAACCAACATAGTCTCACACACAATAACACATAGTTTTAAACGAGACAATAAAACGGACAAGGTTCCCGAAAACGAAGAAACTAAATGGACACAAGCTCTCAAGAAATGATAAAAGCATACGCTTGTGCCCGAACCCATGCAAATCACGTAGTCTAGTATCTACTTCTCCCCCTTTGACATCGAGACACCAAAAAGGAGAGAAATAACTAAGCTAACGTCTCAACACGGTCTAAGCATCCGAATGCTCAGAGGACTCGCCAGCAGACGTCTCAAACTCTCCCTGTGCCTCATGCTCATCATCAGTGGCCTCATCATCCTCCTCATCATCATCAACAGCCCTGGAGGTGGTAGCCTGTGTGACCCGGAGAGCCTCCTCAATGCGCTCCCAAGGAGTGCGATCATCAGCAGACCAAGCAGTGTAGGACTGAGCAACAAGAGGAGTAGGCATATCACTAGTAGCACCACTCACGTGGTGAAGAATCTAACTCTGGGTACTGGTCATGGCTGTGTGTAACATCCCAAGTATGAAAAACAGCCATTAGAATGTTTGCTCTCTGTTATTTTATGTTTTGCATCATGTCATCATAAGTTTTGCATTTGTTTTCCAATTGTTTTCCTCTGTTTTCATTTGTTTTCCTTTGTTTTCTATTTGAAACCAAATTTTTAATATTTGTTTTCATACTTGTGATGTTACAATTTCCAAATGAATATTCAAATCAAAACAATTATTTGTTTCCATTAAAGTTGTAATTTCAAAACTATTGAGTTGTTTCTAATCAATATTTCATTTAATACCAAAACATTTTCAAATTCAATTATATTTCCAAAACAGCAACCCTTTTGAAAATTATGAAAATGACAAAACACTTCCATCATTTGTTTCCATTAAACTAAGGTTCAAACTATTTAAATTATTGCTTTCAATATTTCACTTAATATTCAAAATTCATTCAAATTCCATCAAATTACAAACAACAATATATTTTGAACTTTTTGAAAAACCAAAGTTTGCACATGTTGCTGTTATAATATCTAACCTATAAAAAATTATCCCCCAAAATTTCTAACCCTAAAAGAACTAGTTTTTCTTCCCTTTTTCAAATCAGCAAAAAAAAACAGAAACAAAAAGAAAAATAAACAGAGAGAGAGAGGGGCAGGCCAGCCAGGCCTAGCCCACCACCTCTCCCCCTCAGGCCCGGTACCACCTCTTTCTTCCTCCCCTGTACGGCTCGAATCTGAACCTGTCCACGTTGACAGGCACAGAGCAGCAACAGACAGGAGCTCCTCCCCCTCCCCCTTAAAACCCTAGGCCCGAGTCCCCTCTGCCCTACTCTCTCCCTCCACCTCTCTCCCTCGATCACCGCCGCCATTTTCTCTCCTCCCACCTCCATCTTCTTCTCTGCACCATCTCTCTCTCTGAACCCAGCCACTGAACCCGAACCCCACATCTTTCCCCCTCCGGTGATCGCCGACGATAGGGCTCTCCTCCGCCCGGGCAAACGGCGGGAATGGATCCCCCGCGACCCCCTCTTCCTCTCCGACCCCTCCTCGGTGGCTGGGAGCCACCGAGTCGCCGCCGCCGTCCAGGTTTCGCCGCCGGCCACCTCTCCACCGAACGCCACCGTCCTCTTCTCCTTCGCACCCTCACGGTGAACTCCCCTCGTCTCTCCTCCCTCTCCTCCTCCCCTCCACACCCGTGAGCACCACAGCACACGCACGTGCACGGAACGCAACCACCGCGAGCACTCAGCAGCTGCGAGAGCCTCGACGGCGGCCACCGCGCAACTGTCAGCGAGTTCAGGCAACTGAACTTTTGCAGTTCAGTTAAAAATCCCTCTATCTGAACCTTAACCACCCACAAGCCCCTTACCTGACAAGCATCGAACAGCCACCGCAGTGGCAGCAGCTCTCTGCGCGCGCCCAGGAGGGTGTGGGATCGAATCCCACCCCGCGCAAAAACCCAATTTTTGCCACTTTATTTTTCCTAGCCCAGCACAAACTTCGATTCACAGAACAGTCCCTGCCAGTTCTCTTCTAGGTCCCTGTGAATAAATTCTAAGTCCCTAGCTAATAAATAAATGGCAGATTAATACCTACACTTTAAATTGGTGAAATATTTGAATCCTTGATTAATTCATTTAATTTTGCAAAATTCATAACTTGGGCATAAAAATTCCAAATTCAACAAACTAAATATGTTTTCCATTCCATTTTTCATGAACTTTGCAAATATCAACTTTATGTCTGTTTTAAATAAATTAAATTGCTGAAAACAACTGTTTCTTAATTAATGCATTTAAAATTGCCAAATTAATAACTTGCTCATTTTAAATTCCTTTTCAACAAATAAAATATGTTTTCCATGCTAAATTAAACCCTCTTTCCAAATATAAACTTTGTTCCATGTTTTGGATAATTAAAATTGGGTAAATAATTTAAACCTTGTTTAAATCATTTAAAATTGCTAAATTCATAACTTGGTCAAATTAATTTCTTTTGAACATATAAAATATGTTTTCAAACCAGAAAAGTATAAACTTTTCAAATATGAACTTCATTTAATGTTTTGCACAAATAAAAATTCAAATAAGTTCATGTTTGAATTAAATTCATTTAAATCTTGTTTAAACTTGTTTAATTCATAAGTAATTTATTCTAAATCCTTTTTCAACAAGTGAAACATGTATTCCACCTAAAATTTTGTGTACTTTCCAAATATAAACTTTGTTACCTATTTTAAACAATTAAAATTGGTGAAAACAACAAATTCTTGTGTAACACCTTTAAGAAACAAACTTCCTTAACTTAATAAATACATTTCCAAACTTGGTAAACCTTATTTCAAATTGTTTCTATTGTTGTTTTCTTTCTGTTTTCTTCATCCATGCATCATGCTAATTCACTTACACATGTTGTTTAGTTGTAGATCATTTAATCCAACCATAATTAATGGTCTTTCCATATGCAATCCAATTGCATATGGGTCCATTTAAACATGTTATCTTGTCAACTAGCTTATTCTGATGCATCAATTAAATTGACATGCATCATCCCATGTTTGTGCATTATGCCATGTTATTGATTGTTTGTCTCTCTGCGTTGTTTGTTTGCTTCTTCTCGAATAGACGACGACGTTGAGACAGACGATACTTACGACACCCCTTCTGAGGATCTAGCTCAGTACCAGGCTGCTGAGTTTGCAGGCAAGTATTCACTCACATGAACCATTGTGTTCCCTTCCACATTGGATACCGATACTTTCCGTTGTCTATTCAGCTAGCCATATGAATCGTTGCTTGTGTTCGAACCTATCACATGTCACCCTTTAACCCTGATATAGCCTCACCTCCACACCTATCACCCCGTTGCTTGTTGCCCGTGTCTTACTAGCATGCTTAGGGTTGTTTTCGCTCGAGTCTGTTGCCGTTACTTTCTGTTACTATATTACTTATGTTCTGGGGCTCGATGTTTAAACAATCAACCTGTTAATGCTATGGGTAATAATAATTTGTTGATAAGGCACCGGCAGGAGGCCCGGCGTGGTTTTGAGGCCTGCTAGTGTCGACCCTAATTAGGAAAAGGGTCTTGTCTACTGATCCATGATGAGCGCACTATCCGCATGTGGGAAGCGTGTATGGGCGCCCCCCTCAATTTGATTCGATTCGCATCTTGTCCAAATCGCCACACTTAGTTCGGGCTTTCCATTTTATGCACGCATATGCAGGTACGAACCCGAGGCCAGGGTGGAATTTTTGTAGTCGGCATTTAGGGCGGGGTGGTCTTAGAGTGCTATGAGGGTCCCCTTTTCTTCGTGGGGCTCGATTAGCCGCGCACGCGCAGCACGTGGTTCTTTGGGCTTGATGCGAAGAAGAGTTGAGTTGGGTAGAGTGCCTCGCTTGGTGGGTTTGATTCCCGTCTGGCGGGATATTCTTACGTGTACGGCCAAATTGGTGCACCCCTGCATGGTTAAATCTTCTCGAGAAGCCGTGTTTTCCGCGGTTATGGATGACTTGGTGAAAGTACTGGATAACAAGTACTCAGAACAACTTACACCTAACTAATGATAACTTGACTAGTAATAGTCTTATTAACACAATAACTTGAACCATCATTAACCCAACTGTGTGAGTTATCCTCGGATTGCTTTCTTTGGATAAGGGGCGAGATCCAGGATGGGTTTGTTTGGAGTTAGTAGTAGTTGGTTACGATACGCTATCTTATCTCCTTTCTGTTAGCCGGAAGTTCTAGCATGTTTCTGTAGTTGGTTAGTGCAGCCCGCTGCCGCATCTTTTGTATCACCCTTTCTTCCGTTGAACCCAAAGCATCTGTGCTTGATGTTGTTGGGTACACTTTGGTGAATTGTGAGTCTTGCTTGCCAGTACGTTTATGTACTAACCCCTTTGGGGCTGTGGTTTCCGCAGACTACGCTTACGATGATCCCCGTGATGGCTACTATGTGGAGTATGACGAGGCTGCTGACGAGTAGATAGCGGACCCGGGCAGGATCCGAGACTTCGTGGATGGGCTCCTTCTTTTCGTTTCCGGCCTCTTAGGCTTATTTGGATCTTGTCTGTACTCAGACATTTTGGATGCTTCCGCTGTGTTGTAATGTTGAATTGTTGGGACATGTGTCCTCTGGATGATTGTATTTGCTATCTCTGCTCTAGTGAGAGCCATTGGCAACTTATTTCCATCTTTTGTGTCTTAGAGATATGTTGTGATATCAGATGTTCAAATGTCGTTGACGTACCATGTGTGTATGTTATGAAGTACGTCAATGGAAGTGTCTGGATTTCTATGGGATGGTTTACGTAGACGATGAACAGTAGGGTTTGGTTGTCATACATACGTGTGTTGGCCTACTCGTAAGAGGTGCGGGTGCAGGTAGGCCCCGTAATCCAATCTTCTACTGTTCAACGGAACTGCGAGTATCCTCTAGAAGTCCGGGTGCGACAAATGGTATCAGAGCCTGTCTGCCTGTAGGATCCCTTTTACTGGTCGCAGTTGAGTCTAGAAACTATTTTGTAGCTATATAGGATAAATGAAACATGAGAGTAGGAATTCTGTTCTTTTTCTTCTTTCCCCACCCACCCTCCCTTTTCTAGTAAGGAAGTGCAACGTTGTTTTCCCTTCTCATCCAAACTTTCAAGTTAGGATTTCACGTATCCTGGTTTCTCTGGGATAGTTATATCTACTAGACCATAGGAATGGAGGTGGTTGTGACATGATTTATCATGTTGCCTACTCACGATTGAGAACGGAGGCGTGTAAGCCCCGGAAGCAGATCCTCTATTCCTTAAGCAGTAGATATTTATCCTTTAGAAGCCCGGATGGGTTTTTCCGTAGTACCTCAGGAGTGTTTTGGTCTCGTGTTTTCCCGACGTTGCTCCGATATCCTGTTCTTCTCAAAATCCTTTTCGTCCGTTGAAACCTTGTTGTTGCTTCCCATTTCAGTTCTTCTACCGGCGTCTAATCAATAACTCTGTTCCACCCTTCTGGCCAGATAGTCTATTTTCCAACGAATCAAGTTCTATTCAACTATACACCCTCGATACAAAACCTCTACCAATACTAGAAAATGTTCCGGTGGTTTGCGAATTCCCTGACGTCTTTCCAGAAGAGTTGCCAGGGATGCCTATCGTCTTGAAATTCCAGAAAAACTATCCAAAGTGCACGATGTGTTTCACGTGTCACAGCTCAAGAGGATCTTCGCAAGAAGTATCCGGACATTTTCTCTTCTCAGTAGGAATCTCGGGGCGCGATTCCTTCAAGGGGGGCATTTTGTAACATCCCAACTATGAAAAACAGCCATTAGAATGTTTGCTCTCTGTTATTTTATGTTTTGCATCATGTCATCATAAGTTTTGCATTTGTTTTCCAATTGTTTTCCTCTGTTTTCATTTGTTTTCCTTTGTTTTCTATTTGAAACCAAATTTTTAATATTTGTTTTCATACTTGTGATGTTACAATTTCCAAATGAATATTCAAATCAAAACAATTATTTGTTTCCATTAAAGTTGTAATTTCAAAACTATTGAGTTGTTTCTAATCAATATTTCATTTAATACCAAAACATTTTCAAATTAAATTATATTTCCAAAACAGCAAACCTTTTGAAAATTATGAAAATGACAAAACACTTCCATCATTTGTTTCCATTAAACTAAGGTTCAAACTATTTAAATTATTGCTTTCAATATTTCACTTAATATTCAAAATTCATTCAAATTCCATCAAATTACAAACAGCAATATATTTTGAACTTTTTGAAAAACCAAAGTTTGCACATGTTGCTGTTATAATATCTAACCTATAAAAAATTATCCCCCAAAATTTCTAACCCTAAAAGAACTAGTTTTTCTTCCCTTTTTCAAATCAGCAAAAAAAAACAGAAACAAAAAGAAAAATAAACAGAGAGAGAGAGGGGCAGGCCAGCCAGGCCCAGCCCACCACCTCTCCCCCTCAGGCCCGGTACCCCCTCTTTCTTCCTCCCCTGTACGGCTCGAATCTGAACCTGTCCACGTTGATAGGCACAGAGCAGCAACGGACAGGAGCTCCTCCCCCTCCCCCTTAAAACCCTAGGCCCGAGTCCCCTCTTCCCTACTCTCTCCCTCCACCTCTCTCCCTCGATCACCGCCGCCATTTTCTCTCCTCCCACCTCCATCTTCTTCTCTGCACCATCTCTCTCTCTGAACCCAGCCACTGAACCCGAACCCCACCTCTTTCCCCCTCCGGTGACCGCCGACGATAGGGCTCTCCTCCGCCCGGGCAAACGGCGGGAATGGATCCCCCGCGACCCCCTCTTCCTCTCCGACCCCTCCTTGGTGGCTGGGAGCCACCGAGTCGCCGCCGCCGTCCAGGTTTCGCCGCCGGCGACCTCTCCACCGAATGCCACCTTCCTCTTCTCCTTCGCACCCTCACAGTGAGCTCCCCTCGTCTCTCCTCCCTCTCCTCCTCCCCTCCACACCCGCGAGCACCACAGCACACGCAGGTGCACGGACCGCAACCACCGCGAGCACTCAGCAGCTGCGAGAGCCTTGACGGCGGCCACCGCGCAACTGTCAGCGAGTTCAGGCAACTGAACTTTTGCAGTTCAGTTAAAAATCCCTCTATCTGAACCTTAACCACCCACAAGCCCCTTACCTGACAAGCATCGAACAGCCACCGCAGTGGCAACAGCTCTCTGCACGCGCCCAGGAGGGTGTGGGATCGAATCCCACCCCGCGCAAAAACCCAATTTTTGCCACTTTATTTTTCCTGGCCCAGCACAAACTTCTATTCACAGAACAGTCCCTACCAGTTCTCTTCTAGGTCCCTGTGAATAAATTCTAAGTCCCTAGCTAATAAATAAATGGCAGATTAATACCTACACTTTAAAAATGCATAACTAATTCATCCCAACTCCAAATTCAACTTTTGAAATATGTGTTCTGTACCAAATTAAATGCTCTACCCAAATATAAATTTTGTTTACTCTTTTGAATATATTAAATTGGTGAAATATTTGAATCCTTGATTAATTCATTTAATTTTGCAAAATTCATAACTTGGGCATAAAAATTCCAAATTCAACAAACTAAATATGTTTTCCATTCCATTTTTCATGAACTTTGCAAATATCAACATTATGTTCTGTTTTAAATAAATTAAATTGCTGAAAACAACTGTTTCTTAATTAATGCATTTAAAATTGCCAAATTAATAACTTGCTCATTTTAAATTCCTTTTCAACAAATAAAATATGTTTTCCATGCTAAATTAAACCCTCTATCCAAATATAAACTTTGTTCCATGTTTTGGATAATTAAAATTGGGTAAATAATTTAAACCTTGTTTAAATCATTTAAAATTGCTAAATTCATAACTTGGTCAAATTAATTTCTTTTGAACATATAAAATATGTTTTCAAACCAGAAAAGTATAAACTTTTCAAATATGAACTTCGTTTAATGTTTTGCACAAATAAAAATTCAAATAAGTTCATGTTTGAATTAAATTCATTTAAATCTTGTTTAAACTTGTTTAATTCATAAGTAATTTATTCTAAATCCTTTTTCAACAAGTGAAACATGTATTCCACCTAAAATTTTGTGTACTTTCCAAATATGAACTTTGTTACCTATTTTAAACAATTAAAATTGGTGAAAACAACAAATGCTTGTGTAACACCTTTAAGAAACAAACTTCCTTAAATTAATAAATACATTTCCAAACTTGGTAAACCTTATTTCAATTTGTTTCTATTGTTGTTTTCTTTCTGTTTTCTTCATCAATGCATCATGCTAATTCACTTACACATGTTGTTTAGTTGTAGATCATTTAATCCAACCATAATTCATGGGCTTTCCATATGCAATCCAATTGCATATGGGTCCATTTAAACATGTTATCTTATCAACTAGCTTATTTTGATGCATCAATTAAATTAACATGCATCATCCCATGTTTGTGCATTATGCCATGTTATTGATTGTTTGTCTCTCTGCGTTGTTTGTTTGCTTCTTCTCGAATAGACGACGACATTGAGACAGACGATACTTACGACACCCCTTCTGAGGATCTAGCTCAGTACCAGGCTGCTGAGTTTGCAGGCAAGTATTCACTCACATGAACCATTGTGTTCCCTTCCACATTGGATACCGATACTTTCCGTTGTCTATTCTGCTAGCCATATGAATCGTTGCTTGTGTTCGAACCTATCACATGTTACCCTTTAACCCTGATATAGCCTCACCTCCACACCTATCACCCCGTTGCTTGTTGCCCGTGTCTTACTAGCATGCTTAGGGTTGTTTTCGCTCGAGTCTGTTGCCGTTAATTTCTGTTACTATATTACTTATGTTCTGGGGCTCGATGTTCAAACAATCAACCTGTTAATGCTATGGGTAATAATAATTTGTTGATAAGGCACCGGCAGGAGGCCCGGCGTGGTTTTGAGGCCTGCTAGTGTCGACCCTAATTAGGAAAAGGGTCTTGTCTACTGATCCATGATGAGCGCACTATCCGCATGTGGGAAGCGTGTATGGGCGCCCCCCTCAATTTGATTCGATTCGCATCTCGTCCAAATCGCCACATGTCGTGGGATAATCACGGCAGATGTTACCGGGGGTAACTGATCTTGGGGCAAGACGACACAGGTGTTTGGGAGAGGGTTTAGCTCAGAGGAAAACATGGTGCAATTTGATCTGGCAGCCGACAATCAAAGTCGCCGAGTCTCCGATCTTGATATAACAACTCAACTATGGGATTACACTGGATGCTCGATATCAAGCGATATTGCTAGGGTTCTTAGATCTCTGTCTAAAACTAGACCGGGGGGTCGGTTTATAAAGCACCCGTACCCCCTGGCTTATTCCCCAAGGCACATCCTGGATCCTACCCGGACACGGCGCACAAACCCTAGATTTCCTTTACAGTAACTCACAATCCGGATTGCTGGGCCTACAAACTTGGGCCTTCCACAAGCTTCCTTATCCTTAGCCGGATCCTGCGCACCGTCCTTTGGGCCGGGTTACTCCTTGGAGTTTGGCCTACCGGGTTATCATCCCCCCGTCAGTAGTCCCCAGAATAGCCTGGGCTTCATGGATCCTCCTTGAAGCGCTCGCTATTCCCTGCAAAGATATCAAACATACAGGCATATAGAGGCCGGGTTAAGATGCCCTGATATTCAGCTAGGCCTCACTCCACGGCGGCCATGTAGTAACCCGGGTTTTTCCCCCAAACACCTTTAATTTTCCAGGTCTAAACCCTAATTCCATACTCGATAATCGATCCTGATATCACGGGATGGATTCCCTTCTCTCTTTTATCCAGATGCCTTGCTCAATATTTGGCGCATATCTCGCAGAAACTTAAATAAATAGCCGTTTACCTCCGCAACTCCCGGCCCCCACTCACCGAACCGGGCTTACCCACTTATACTACAAATAAGCTCCTTGGGGGTAACCCGAACCCTAACGGCTCATTTCCCCCCATTCCGCTTCCTTTCTCCTTCTAAGCTCACTCTCACTGAGCACCACCACGGAAATCCCGCGCGCATCACCGGAGCCCATCGGCCGGAGGCTGCGCTCCGCCACGACTCGCCCCGCGCCGCCGCCAAGATCCGCCGGCAAATCCCCATCCGGCCCGTCAAGGACCGCGAAGGGACACCAGGCTTGCGCCATCTGCCTCCGCAAAGCCTCGCTCAGATCTCCTCCGGTAAGCCACTTGCATCCATTAATTCGCCCTTGCACTTTTTGATTTCACCTTAGATTAGATCCAAATCGACCCGCCAACGATTCCTAGGCCATGCCGAATTAAGTTGCTAACATTCTTTCCAGCTCGCATAATAGATAAGTTATGGATTCCAATCCATTCTCCTACTACCTGCAAGTACTAATTTCACCACAAATCCGAAGATAAGATTCCCAATCTGGGCCCGATCCACTCAAAATTTCCGCCTTGGCCTCAATCACCCGGCCGGACTTCCCCTTTTCAGTTCCTTTTATTCGCGTTAAGTGCCTATGCGGCCATCCATCGTCCCCAAAGAACCCCTTCAACACTTAGATCTCCATAATTTTTGTCATAATACTTGATACCCGGACAATTTCGAACTTTACTCGGTGAGCTAACACCCGGGTTACACGCAATTTTTCATGTCTCAATGTTACCCCACCGATACTCGGCCGGCTCACAACTTCCGGGTCTTAGTCCTCTTATCCTTTTACTTTGTATTTTGCAGGTCAACCACATGGCTCCCAAAAAGCAGGGGAAAACTCCAACCAAAGTTAAAGCCGCCAACTCCATATCCGCCAACTGGGCGCGGTCTACAGTCACCAAATCCAAGTTGGAGGAGCTAGTGGAGCTGGGAGTCCTTCCTCCGCAGGAGGATATCCAATGGAGAGTGTCGGGTAAGGAGACCCGGCCCACCCCGACAAAAGGCGAGGTAATTTGCTTTGTGGAACATGTGACCCGGGGCTTCCGCCCACCGGGTCACCCCTTTTCCGTGATGTTTTGAATCATTACGGTCTTCGTGTCTTTGATATCGGGCCTAATTCTGTTCTCAACATCTCCCACTTCATAGTCCTTTCCGAATCATACTTGTGCACTTCGCCAAGTCTAGCTCTTTTCATCGAGCTTTTTCAATGCAAACCGTGCCGCGAGAGCGGTGACGGGGCGCTTCTTGCTTGCGGCGGGGTTTCCATCCAGCGCCGCAAGAATTCTCTGATGCCACCCCTCACCCTTAATTCCCATGTCAAGCACTGGCAGCTCTCCTACTTCTACTGCCAAGACACCTCCCCACCCGGCCAAAGGAAGCTGCCGGGTTACTCAGAGGGTCTTCTTGACATCTCTGATAAATTTAGTGCCTTTGCCCCTGACTCGGACAGGGAGGCAATTCAACCTCTTTTAGCCAAAATCACCACTCTCACAGCTCAAGGCCTCATCGGGCTCAACCTGGTGAAGACTTGGGTAGATTTCCGGATTCAACCCAACTCCATCCGCACAAAGTTAATGTGCGAGTATTCAGGGCAATCTACAGACCCGCTCCGGTACTCCGACAACATCTTCGCAGCTGGCGATACTCATAAAACCATCAAGGGCTTTCTGACCGAAAAGCTCGAGGTAATCCGGAACATATCCGGGTTAGAGCCCTTCACGCTTGAGAACCCAGCCCCCAAGGTGAAAACCCGACTTTGATGCCTTTACCTTTGCTCTTTCCACTCAATGCAGTTAATAACCCTTATGCTAACACTTTTCAGGCTGATGATGATTTTTGGAAAACCAATGCCTCCCCTAGCTCCGAAAGTCCAGAGGAGCAAGAAACTGTTAACTCGGACGAAGGTACTCTCCGGATTTTATTTGGTTCCCTTGAACTCACCATAACCCCTTCATTTCCAACCATAACTTTGATGATATCCAGAACAAGAAGATGACGAGGAAGAAAACTCCGATGGCAAAGTAGAATCCGCCAGCAACGAGGAAGAACTGGAGCCGACAGTCAAGGTCGGATCCAAAAGAAAGACTCAAGAGGCCACCTCCAAGGTTTCATATCTCCTCCTCGCATTCAACTCGCATTACTTTAATGATATACTTGAGCTACCTTGACGTTATCCCACTGGCCGTTCTTGAAGGAGTCGCCCGTAACCAAGCGTAGGTCAACTCGAAATCACCCGGGTGATGATGCCCTTAACCCGGGTATTTCATCGACCCCCCCGCGGCGGGCTGGTAATTACCCTATCTTTTCTGGGTCAAAACATTCTCTTTAGACCATTCCCATATGACATCTAACTTGATAATTTCCAGCTTCTCCCGAGTCCAGCGATGGATTTCCTTGTGACTTTGCGGTGAATACCGGGTAAGATCCCCTTCCTGATGTTCCACCATATTTCATCACCCTTTCTTGACTGTGTATTTAGCTGCTCACTGACAACATCTTATAGGGCCACGGTCGTTATCAGCGATCAAGAGGAAACGGGGACCGAGGGCCCGGGTAAGGGGAGCCCGGCTGATAAGACTACAGCCGCATCCAGCGGTGAAAAACAAGCGTCGCCGCCAAACCCGGACACGCAAGGAGCCGAGTATCCAATTGCTTCCCATGCAAGCAAGAAGAACAAAACCACTGTCTTGGGTGCAGAGGAAGGAGCGTCGGATTCCGACACACAAATGACCCGGGTTCCGCCTCCTACTAAGAAGAAAGCTCCTTCCCGGAATTTCCAAGGCCCCGGGTCTTCTGATACGAGTAAAGACACTTTCGATCAGTTGATGAACACTCTCCTCACTATGAAGACTTCGGAGAGCCAGATCTTGGAGCGCATGGCTGCAGAGCACCAGGTAAGGACACTTTGTATCTCATATTGCATACCTAGTCCCCAAGTTCCAAGTATGACTTGCAAAAGTGATGCTTGGTACTTTACGCCACATTCAGCTTTCCATACAATCCAACTAATACTTGCATTCCTTGCTACTTACAGGCACAGATAACCCGGTCTGATGAAACTTTACTGAAGACCGAACAACTTCTTCTTGCCGAGATGAAACGAAGGGAAATCCTTGAGGATGACATGAAAACCTTGAAGAAAGATGTTTCCAAATACAAGAAGAAGTGCAATGCCGCTCAGACCAAACTGGAGAAACTATCGGACCAGGTCTCCGATACTTATCAGATCTTGCTCAGTAAGTTTTCTGCTGTCGATTGGCTTCATGTCTTTGCTTTATTATAACAGACTCGGGATTACTGATACACTCTTTCTTTTGTTACGACTGCAGGTGCCAACCTTGCGGCCCCAGAGGAAAATGCCATTGTCAAGGCTAGAACCCTCAAGACTGTGCTCCGGACTTTCTTTGCCGGAACAAAATTTATATTGGATGCTGTGAAGTGGCCTACGGAAGTATATCCGGGTGAAGAGAATCTCGTTCAAGCCTGCTCCACTGTGCCTGGCTGGATTGAAATCTGGAAACACTCATCATGCCGGATTGGAATGACCCGGGCTTTTACTCTGGCCAAGGCTTTCTTTCCAAAGCTTGACCCGGCAAAGGTAACATCCGGGTTTCCCGAATTCAAGGCTGACGGTTCCAAATTTACACCCAAGGATTTCAAAGCCATACAAGCCGCAGTGCGCCCCTCAGCTACCACTTTGGCCGATAGCTTGGATCTAAATACGATTATGAGTGCATACGACGCTGATGGCAAAGTTATTACGGAGGAAGCGCCCCCGCCTTTTGATATCTTGGAGAAGTGGGTTTCTAGCTCGGCCAGGAAGAGGGAGGCGACTGCGAAGAGAGAGGCCGAGTTAGGATCGGGCCCGTCTGCCTCTACACCAGCCGTCCCTCCACCAGTCCGCCCTGATGCAATGAGTCCGGGTAAGGGTGCCGGGAAGGCTAAGCAGCAAACCCAGGACTCAGACCCGGAAGGCCGTACTTAGGAGGCCGAATAGGGCCGTACTATCATAATACCTTATAATGCTTTGTATTCACACTGTTATGCTTTTGATGGTGCGCCTGTGCACCCCTGATACTGACGCCGTACCTTGTAACGTACTTTTAGTCCGTGATATACTTTGTGGCTTTCCTGGCCTTTTGATAACCGTATTGCTTGCCTATTCTTTGAACTTTTTCTCGATACCCGATTCTCTATTTTGGCTCCCTTCGTAAGACTCGGTTTTCCGAATACCAGGGGCTTTGATACATGGACTTTTTCTTTAAGTCCCTAAGACTCGGATGGTAAGGTTTTTCGAACTGCGATAGCCAAGTAGTTTGTTTCTGTTTCGAAGTCCCCAGGACCCAAAGTCCGAGTCATGGGGGTGTGGCCTTTCTCAGAGAACAAATTATTTTTTACCGAGTCGCAAGCCTAAAGCCATTCCGTGTGAATACTGAAGTTATGCTTGATAGTTGTTGAGTTTCCGGCTTTTAGCCTTGTACTCTGCATAAACTTGTGGTTTAGATGACCCTTTTGACTATCTTGTACTGTAAGCCGGCTTTCGCGTGGATACCATGTTGTTACATCCATACGAGAACAGTGTCAGGCAAGTCCCATTGGGCTTCATGGCTGATTGTAATCGTAAGCGAACGAATCATGCCACTTTAGTGCGAGTCACATCGAGCTTAAGTAAGAATGGTCAAGAAAATTTGGCTCCTTTGTCCAGTTATAAGATAGCAGCTGTACTCGTTTGCGAATAATCGGCCCTCATAACTTATAGGCATCAAGGCCGGGTCTTTTGGGTTGCTAGCTGGGCTACTTGAGCCGCCAGCCCCCGAGACCTGTATATACTCAACATTCTTAATGATACGGAAATACTGATGCCACGTGGATATTACTTACTTGTAATCAGGCTGTAACGAAATAGGACTTGATAACCATCTCTTTATTGCTGCGAGAAAGTTTGGATCAGTAGGCCGCCTCATTAAAAACCTTCCAGTCCCCTTAGGTACCCTGGGTAGGAAAAGAGCGCGTCTGAAACCTGCTGCCCGTTACATTGTTTAGTTCTTCGTGGACACCGGTCCCGAACTGGCGTGACCGGTGCACATTCTCCACACGTTAGACTTTTTCATGACGAGTACCGGGTTTGCTAGCCAACCCGGGTAAGGTGTTTCCATGACATGGCCGGTTGTGAGTGATCGTGCAGCTTCTTCTTCTGTGGCGGATTGTTTGGAGGGGTCATCCTTGACAAAAGCCACCATTTTAGCATCTTGTGTTACCTTGGATTTTGCTCGTTCGCCTTCAGTACTCGGCCTTTTTGATGTGGCTCTACCCTCCGGGTCTGCTTGAGACCGGTACTGCTTGAGTTCTTCTTTTCTACAGGCCTGCTCGGCCATTGCTGCATCTCCTTCGTCGCATTCAACTGCTATGTCTCGATTTCCATGTATGGTAATGGTCTTCTTGGGACCCGGGATTTTTAGCTGTAGATATACGTAACACGGCCTAGCCATGGATTTGGCGTAAGCCGGCCTTCCAAATAACGCGTGATAAGGGCTGCGCAATTTGACTACCTCAAAGGTAAGCCACTCAATTCGATAGTTATCCTTTGACTCTCCAAAGGCTACCTCCAATGCGATTTTTCCCTCGGGGCATGCTGAATGACCCGGCACTATCCCATGAAAAACTGTTGAGCTTTTTTGCAGCTGAGATTCCTTGAGACCCATGCGTAGGAAGGTTTCCCAATACAGTATATTGATGCTGCTTCCACCATCCATTAAAACCTTTTTCAGTTCATACCCATTGACTTGCGGTGCGACTACTAGTGCCAAGACTCCTGGGTGCTCCACTCTTTCTGGGTGATCCCTTCTGCTCCATGTTACCTCCTGTTCTGACCATCTCAAGTACCTCGGGACAGCTAACGAAACTGAGTTGACCGCTTGCTTCAGTATCTTTTTGTCCTTGTTAGAGCCTCCTGTGGTATGCACATGATATTGACCCAATTGTTTGGGGTTAGCCTGGAAACCTCCTGCCCCCCCTTGGTTATTACCTTGATTTCCAGCCGCCGGATTACCGGCTGGGGGTGGGCCGTTGCCCGGGTTTGCCCCTGGACCCGGTCCTCCTCCCCGTCCTGCACCTCGCATAGCTCTGTGCACTTCCTCATTTTTCCATCTTTCTAAATCGGCGCACTGTTCTAGGGAGTGGTTAGCTGGCCTGCCATTCCTGCTGTGCTTCAGGCATGCCATCCTGAATATGTCCCAATTGTTACCCGGCCTTGGCGGACCTTGATAGTTTCCTCCATTGTGGTTACCTCCGTTGAAATTTCCTTCTGCTCTGGGCCTCGAAGACCCGGCTTCTGTGTTGGCGACAAACTCGGAGCCTCCTTCGAACGGGCGCTTGTTCTGGCTATTTCCGTTATTACCTGATGCTGATCCATTGCCGGTTCTTCCGTTATTGCTTGTGTTTGCTTTTACCTTCTTGTCATCAGCTTCTTCTTCTGTAGTATCTGTCGCAGCGTGTTTGTTGCACGCATCCATCAATTCTCCCATTGTAACTTCCGACGCATTTCGACTGGACTTCATGCGAGTTAACTTTTGCACTAAAGGTATATACTTGCATGTTTTTGCCATGGCCTGTAGTGCATCCTTGGGCTGGATATCCGTGGATGAGTGAAGTATCTCCATAACCCGGCGCACCCAACTACGCGCCGATTCTCCCTTCTTCTGGACGCATCGCTCTAGATCATCAATAGTGAATAATTTCCTGCAGGTCCCGTGAAAGTGCTTGACAAACGCGGTCTTCAATTCCTCCCAGGACTTGATCGATCCTTCCGGCAAATTGGTGAACCACAACTTTGCTGCTCCTTCCGACATCATCAGGTACATGAACTTGGCTTGGAGGTTCTCGGACGCGTTGCGAATTGACATTGCCATCTCGTAACTGCTTAGCCATGTTTCGGGATCCATAGTTGGCTCATAATTCACTACTTTCCCTGGCTCTTTGAATTTTTCCGGGTAAGGTTCAGCTCTGATACTGTCCGAGAGACACTTAGGCCCCGCAAGAACGGTTGAGGCCGGCCTTGCTCTAGAAACGTGTGATACCGCGGGGGGCGCGGCTGGGCGCGATGCTGCGGGAAGTCCATGCGCTGCAGACCCGGCCGCGGCCCTCCGAGCCCTAGAACTGTCCACGACGGCCTGGGCTGCTGATGCTGCCTGAGCGCGGGGAGGAGGCGGCATTTGCTGCTGCTCTTCCCTCCGTCGCGCTGAACTTGTTTGGATATTCCCTTGCTGTTGACTGACGTATGGCGTCCCGTGCATACTGCTTCTGTGATCCGGATAATTGGCTTGCTGTGCCACCGCAGTGTGCAACAGATCGGTGGCTTGCCGAGTCTTCTCTGCATGGGGCGACTCTCCCACAGGGATTTGATTCAACGCGAGTGTCGCTGCATATACATTGTCCATGGGGTTATTGTAGTCGCCGGCTGGTGTGCGGAACCGTGATGGTGGCGGTGGTGGTAGATCGTTGCCGGTTGTGACTCTAGTTTGTGGTGGGGGTAACCCGGTCCGCTCATTCGCCGGATGTGTCGCTGCTGTCACCTGTTGAGGTGCGGTTCCCTGGTTCACCACTGGTATCGGCTGGTCCTGAGGTGTAACAAATAAATTAGCCGGATTAATAACCCCGCCCATTGCTGGTAACCTGGTATGGTGCCTTTTATGTATTCTAGACGTTTCCTCTCGGAGCCGGGTTTCCAACGCATCTAGCTCACGCTGCCGCGTGGCCATCCCTTGCCTTTCTGCCTCTACCTGCCTTCTTTGCTGTTCCAGCGCACGGCGAGCCACATCCAGATCCCTGACGCGTTCCGCTGCGTTTTCCGGAGTGATAACCGTTGCGAGAACCGTGGGGTCTAGAATCAGATTGTTATCGAATAAGGCCGGGTGGCGCGGGTTCGAAGGACCCGCCCCTGGTGTCCGGTTTTCTAAGAATCCGAACGTATTTGCATGCAACTCCTCATCCGCTGCTCTGCTGGTTACTGACGCCGACTCTCCATCAACCCGGGCCAAGACCGGGTCTCCGTTAGCCGCGCCCTGTCGCTGGGCCACTGCCTGAGCCGCCCCGACTGATGCCGCGGTTGCGTTTCCTTGTATGGCCGCGGGGGCCGCATAGACTGCAACTCGGCGTACGATATCCGGTGTAAATTCATGCTGTTCTTCCTCACCGTTCTCCTCATACAGGTTTTCCAGTAGGTCCAGGATAGACCCGGTATCATCTTCTCTTTCGGCCCGGTCGCGTGGGGTCCATGCCGGCTCCTCCGGCTGTTCCCACTCCGCGATGGGTTCTTCTGCCGGATGTGTCGTTCCAATCGATTCTTCATCATCTGATCGGATAGACGTGGCTTTTCCTGGCATAGAATCAGATCCAACGTTGTCAGGGATCGAATTGGAAGCACATACCATACCAATGAAGACGCTGATCCGGCCGATTGTCACGACGGATCCGGATTCGAGGTGATCCGACTCCGGTCCCCAGCCGGAATCGTCCACCATCTTTTCTCCTTCGTGGTCGATGTAGATTTCGCCGATGACAAGATTCTCCATGCCCTTCCGAGCTTCTCCCGTGATGTAAACACCTTTGGACGCAGGCCCCACGGTGGGCGCCAACTGTCGTGGGATAATCACGGCAGATGTTACCGGGGGTAACTGATCTTGGGGCAAGACGACACAGGTGTTTGGGAGAGGGTTTAGCTCAGAGGAAAACATGGTGCAATTTGATCTGGCAGCCGGCAATCAAAGTCGCCGAGTCTCCGATCTTGATATAACAACTCAACTATGGGATTACACTGGATGCTCGATATCAAGCGATATTGCTAGGGTTCTTAGATCTCTGTCTAAAACTAGACCGGGGGGTCGGTTTATAAAGCACCCGTACCCCCTGGCTTATTCCCCAAGGCACATCCTGGATCCTACCCGGACACGGCGCACAAACCCTAGCTTTCCTTTACAGTAACTCACAATCCGGATTGCTGGGCCTACAAACTTGGGCCTTCCACAAGCTTCCTTATCCTTAGCCGGATCCTGCGCACCGTCCTTTGGGCCGGGTTACTCCTTGGAGTTTGGCCTACCGGGTTATCATCCCCCCGTCACCACACTTAGTTCGGGCTTTCCATTTGATGCACGGATATGCAGGTACGAACCCGAGGCCAGGGTGGAATTTTTGTAGTCGGCATTTAGGGCGGCGTGGTCTTAGAGTGCTATGAGGGTCCCCTTTTCTTCGTGGGGCTCGATTAGCCGCGCACGCACAGCACGTGGTTCTTTGGGCTTGATGCGAAGAAGAGTTGAGTTGGGTAGAGTGCCTCGCTTGGTGGGTTTGATTCCCGTCTGGTGGGATATTCTTACGTGTACGACCAAATTGGTGCACCCCTGCAAAATAAATCTTCTCGAGAAGCCATGTTTTCCGCGGTTATGGATGACTTGGTGAAAGTACTGGCTAACAAGTACTCAGAACAACTTACACCTAACTAATGATAACTTGACTAGTAATAGTCTTATTGACACAATAACTTGAACCATCATTAACCCAACTGTGTGAGTTATCCTCGGATTGCTTCTTTGGATAAGGGGCGAGATCCAGGATGGGTTTGTTTGGACTTAGTAGTAGTTGGTTACGATACGCTATCTTATCTCCTTTCTGTTAGCCGGAAGTTCTAGCATGTTTCTGTAGTTGGTTAGTGCAGCCCGCTGCCGCATCTTTTGTATCACCCTTTCTTCCGTTGAACCCAAAGCATCTGTGCTTGATGTTGTTGGGTACACTTTGGTGAATTGTGAGTCTTGCTTGCCAGTACGTTTATGTACTGACCCCTTTGGGGCTGTGGTTTCCGCAGACTACGCTTACGAGGATCCCCGTGATGGCTACTACGTGGAGTATGACGAGGCTGCTGACGAGTAGATAGCGGACCCGGGCAGGATCCGAGACTTCGTGGATGGGCTCCTTCTTTTCGTTTCCGGCCTCTTAGGCCTATTTGGATCTTGTCTGTACTCAGACATTTTGGATGCTTCCGCTGTGTTGTAATGATGAATTGTTGGGACATGTGTCCTCTGGATGATTGTATTTGCTATCTCTGCTCTAGTGAGAGCCATTGGCAACTTATTTCCATCTTTTGTGTCTTAGAGATATGTTGTGATATCAGATGTTCAAATGCCGTTGACGTACCATGTGTGTATGTTATGAAGTACGTCAATGGAAGTGTCTGGATTTCTATGGGATGGTTTACGTAGACGATGAACAGTAGGGGTTGGTTGTCACACATACGTGTGTTGGCCTACTCGTAAGAGGTGCGGGTGCAGGTAGGCCCCGTAATCCAATCTTCTACTGTTCAACGGAACTGCGAGTATCCTCTAGAAGTCCGGGTGCGACACTGTGTCTCTGCAATAGGCCCTGTACTGCTTCTTATGGATGTCCACCTTCATGCAAAGCACATTGCGCTGAAACCAGGAGAGCTTCCTGACATGGCGCAGAGTGCTGGAACCAAGAGTGGAAGCAGGCTGAGCACTAGAAGAGGACATACCCCCCATAGAGGAACCACCCTCAAATGGAGGAACAGGAGCAGCAGGAGTGGCCTTCTTCCTCTTGATGTACAGCTTCTTGACCTTGTGATCCACCATGGGTAGCTCCTCAAACTCCTTCTTCATCACATCCTTGATGAGCATCAGGATGTAAGGACCATAGGGAATGGTGTTCCCACCAATCATAGCAGTGTACAACTCATGCAAAATGATATCCATAACATCCACAATATATGAAGCAGTCGGATCCTCATCTTCCATGCACTCCTTAGCCAGAATAAGAAGGTTGCACAGAGGAGTGGTGAGAGAATCATTATTACCTCCACTCGGCACCAGGAAAGATCTGAAGATACGCACCGGCTGATCATAGAGAGGAAGAAGTCCCTCATTGCCTCCAACAGGAAATCCAGGAGCATATAACTCAGACATATACCTCTCCCTCCGAGGTCTATCCACCTCATGCACACGGCGACCAACAGGAGGATGAGTGCTGTAAGAATATCCAAGAAGACGAGCAAGACTGTGAAAAGGAATCTCACAAGGAGTGGACTCAGTCATCCACTTGAGGCAACAACCCTGATCCTTACTGAACACTAGAGTAGACATAAACTGCATTATGAGCTGGGTGTTGTACGGGCACTGGGTCTCCATGAGCTTCACAAGTCCGAACCTCTCAACAATACTCGCGGCATCAGCAAACTCTTCCTTCTCTTTATCGCAGCAAAATCAAATGGGTGCATCTCTCGGATAGGGAACTTGAAGTCACAGTAGATATCAGCAAATATGTATGACTGCTCCAAGTTCCAGAAACAAGAATCACAAGTAGCATCTCGAGGAGTGAGGGAGACATCCTTCTGCCTAAGCACAGAGAAATCTGGAACAGTGATATCGGTCTTATAGTTGAGCCGAGTCTTCCTCTTGGGCCTAGATGAAACCTGTTTCCGGGGGCGCTTGCTAGAACCCCTTTCAGAACCACCTGTGAAACGAGACAATAGAAGGAGATCAATGGGGATGAGTACACGTATGTCAAGCAATGGATGAGTCGTGCATAAAAACAATAGAAAAGATTCCAGGTTTTAGTCTACTAAGAATTCTAGCAAGGATTAATTTTGGACTTTTCTCAAATGGCACAGCACTCAGCCGGATATTCCGATTCAAGTTTGAACCGGATATTCCGGTGCACCCGGATATTCCAGTTCATTCGTGGACCGGATATTCCAGTATAGCGAAAACAACACAAAAACAATCCAAATCAAGAGTTCAAAAGTAGATCGGTGACAAGTGAATCTAGTCTAGTGTATCTAGCATGCAAAGGGTACCCTAAGGAACAATTTCTACCAAGCATTGTCAACAAAAACACAAATCCATGGAGTGGTATGGTTATGGCACCAAGATTCAACGAGATTGAACTTTACCGGAGTCCACGGACGAAGATGCTTGGATGGAAATGCTCCCGAGGACGAGGGGAACAAGATCTGAGCCAAAGCTTGAAGATCCCGTAGTGGAAACGGCCCGGGAGGCCAAGAATCAGTGCGGTGGCGTGGGGGGTGGAGGAGAGGAGTTGGGGAAGAAAGGGCACGAACTGCCCCTTCCCCGTTCATCTCTAGGTTAAGTGATTTTCGCCGGACTGGATATTCCGGTTCAAGTTTGAACCAGATATTCCAGTACAACCGGATATTCGGTCCAAAACTGGACCGGAAATTCCGGCCGCCTACTGTTTCAAAATTTCCTCGTTTCAATGGAATGACACAAGTGCAAGAAGAAGATGGATTTTTGGTAGAATGGCTTAGGATAGAAACACCAAACTGAAAGTAGTACTTATCCCTCTCAAAAGTAAGAATCAAACAAACAAAAGACCAATTGAGTGAGATTTTCCTACGAAAGAACACTTAGAAGGGGAAAAACGAGAAATGCAATGAAATATAAAACAAATCCCAACTAAGATCCAACTCTTCGAAAAGAAGAGGTCGGTGGCCGAAGCACCATGTAAGAGATCATGGTATGCAACCGCGGAGATGTATCTTGGGTGCATTGCCAATTCTCGACATTGAAGCTCACAATTCAACATTAGAAAAAGAGAGATAACAATGAGTATTTGCTTTGGGCATAATGGGGGGAGGGAGAACCCAATGTGTTAGGATAACACTACCCCTATGTCCATGCCTACACCTAAGCTAGAACACGTTTCATCTATAGGGGTGTGTGCAAGATCTTCAAGTCAAACTCCTAGAATCAATGACATTTAGTTCATTCCTCAAGAACAAGAATCTTGCATCATCAAGTGGCTTCGTGAAAATATCCACAAGATTGTCCTTGGTGGGAACATAAGATAGTGCAATATCTCCTCTTGCCACAAGGTCTCGGATGAAATGATGGCGAATCTCAATGTGCTTCGTTCTTGTATGTTGCACGTAATTGTATGCGATCTTGATGGCACTTTCATTGTCACACAAAAGAGGCACCTTATCCATATGAACTCCATATTCCTTGAGAGTTTGCCTCATCCATAACAATTGAGTGAAAGCACTTGCGGCGGCTACATACTCGGCTTCGGCGATGGAAAGAGATATGCAATTTTGCTTCTTGGAGGACCAACTCACTAGGTACCTACCAAGAAATTGGTAAGCCCCGAAAGTAGACTTCCTATCATCTTGATCACCCGCCCAATCGGAATCCGTGTAGCCATTGAGAGAAAATTGTGCCCCCTTTGGGTACCACAAACCAAATCTTGTGGTATGAACCAAATAACGAAAGATCCTATGGACCGCCATTAAATGGATATCCTTAGGAGCCGCTTGATACCTTGCACACACACCTACACTCAATACGATATCGGGCCTAGATGCAGAAAGATAGAGCAAAGAACCAATCATAGAACGGTACATCTTTTGGTCCACATCTTTACCCTTCGGATTACGTGATAGGTGGCACTTGACTTGCATAGGAGATATCTTGATCTTTGCATCTATGAAGTTGAACCTCTTGATCATATCTTGGGTATACTTGGCTTGAGAAGTGAAAGTCCCACGAGCCAATTGCTTGATCTCAAAGCCAAGAAAGAATTCAAGCTCACCCATCATAGACATCTCGAACCTGTCAGTCATAAGCTTAGAGAACTCATTATTGAAAGCTTGGTTAGTTGAGCCAAAGATAATATCGTCCACATAGAGTTGGCATATGAAAATCTCTCCCTTTACTCTCTTGGTGAAGAGAGTGGGGTCGATCTTCCCAACTTCGAAACCACGGTCATCTAACAATTCACTAAGGTGCTCATACCAAGCACGAGGTGCTTGTTTGAGACCATAGAGATCTTTGTCAAGTTTTGTCGTGGTGGTGTCACGGCAGATGCCATAGGATGGCTAAAGATGTGGGGACGATGGACGCTGGAGGCGCTCGGGGAGGGATCACGCAGCGAGTAGCCGCGTGAGTATGAATCTAGCACTGCAAACAACAGGATCTACCCAGGTTCAGGGCCCTCGTGTGGAGGTAAAACCCCTACTCCTGCCTTTCTCTCTTTGTATTCGTGTCTCACCGAGTAGCCACAGTACAAGTTTTAGCTTACAACCGAGTAGCCACTCTTCTCTCTAGGCAACTGTAGCCCCTAGTAGTGTCGTCCCTCGCGCAGGAGGAGGCAGGGCACCTTATATACTGGTGCCCAGCCGGATACAGCCAAGATGTCGACATAGTGTGCACACTGTACACTTCCAGCTTCCCGCTGACAGCTTTGGCTTCCAAGTTTGTCTCCGTGTGGAAAGTCGTTGTGCAAAACCAAGAAGCTGATCTGTTATCACTGACACTGTCACGGGGTGGGCCCCCCTAACCTGCGACGCCCTGCTGACACCCTGGCGCGGATAAGCACGCGCTCTGCAGATGAACAGTGCCCCAGTACGGACCCAGGATACGCGGGATCCTGTGTCAGAACAGATCCTTTGACTTCTGGCCCGAGTAGGAGACCGCCATTTCTACTCGGACCACTTCCTCTACTCGGAGGAGAATAACTTCCTTGATTCTTACTCCTGGCCATCAGTGTGTACGGCCGAATAGCAGTCGACCGGGTAGCGTGTACCGTCTCTTCTGACATTGCCCTTTGCACTTGCCTTTACCCTACTCGGGGGTAACCCCCCGACATTAGTCCCCGAAGCTGGTAGAGTCCTGTGAACTTGTTCACTGGGCTCTGCCAGCTTAAAACCAATCTTGCCTTTGAGCCTTAGGTCGCTGAGTATAACCTCCGAGTAGCCCCCTAATTCTGGCTCAGGTCTCTTCTCTCCCGAATAGGACTATTTCTCTTCTCTGTCGCCGAGTAGAATGACTTCGCGGAATTCCTGGAGAGAATCTTGGCGTGGCAGACCAAATCCGCCTTTCCGCACTGCAACTGGGCACGTGTCACGTTCTCGTACCCCCGACGCCTCGGTGCCCGGGATATGGCAGGCCACGCGCCCATCACTGCGGCCTGGGCCCACCGGCCCGTTAGGTCACATCAAGTGCAGTTATCACCCACGATCTCGACGTGGGATCGATTGCGGCCGTTACGCGCGCAAACTGCGCTGTGTGCGTTTCTAACCGGCCCACACCCCACGTCGGACGATCTCTGCGCACAGCTGATCCTACTAGCGTTACTGGTAACGGCTATCCGAGGGGAGGGATAAATACCCCCTCGATAACTCCTTCTTCCCCTTCCTGCTCCCATTCTCTCCGTGTCTCTTCGCATCTCCGCCGCCACAGAGCGCTCCGCCGCTGCACATCTCACCGCGCCGCTGCTCCCTGCGACGCCGGAAGGCTAGCGATTTCCACCAAATCTCTCACGGTTCCACCGAATCTCCTCTTCTCGATGGCCCGCGACGACGACGCTCGCGCCGGGTGGGCTGGATCCGAGGTCACGGCAGACGATTGCCAGTGGCTGGTGAATACCCGCCGGGTTCCCGCCGGCGTGCCCTGCAGTCCTTCGAACGGCGAGCTCGTCCCTACTCCGGAGGCGGACGAGTTCGTCGTGTTCCTCGCTCACTTCAAGCGAGGATTCGGGCTTCCCGTCTCCGACTTCTTCCGCTCCTTCCTCAACCACTTTGGCCTTCAACCGCATCATCTACCTCCGAACGCCATCGTGATGCTCGCATACCACGCCGTGGTGTGCGAGGCGTTCTTGGGTGTGCGCCCCACGGTGCACACCTGGGCGCGCTACTTCTTCTTCAGGAAGCAGAGTGCCCAAGCCGGGTAGCACGGAGAGCACCCGCAGCATGACCAAGACCGGCAGCGCCATGATGCTGCAACGCGGCAGGACCAACCACCCGTGCATCAAGGGCCTCGACTCCGTGCGCAAGTGGCAGCGGTCGTTCTTCTACGTGAAGAACATTGCTGCTGAAGAGGGAGTGCCAATTGTGGATCGGATCCACCTCCCCAAGTGGACGAACATGGCGCCCACCCAACATAATTGGGGATTCAAGCCTGCACTGGAAGGCGATATCAAGCAGATCAACCAGCGCCTTGCCCAGCTGAAGGATTTGGGGCTGAAGAGCGACGACCCCGTCGCCTGCTGGATTTCCAGGTGAGTGCTCCCGCTGCAGCGCCGTGCGCACCTCATGTGCTACATGGGGGGCAACAGAGACTGCACACGGACGACCACGTTCGAGTTGAGCAACGCGGATGTGGCCGTCTGGGCGCGCTCGATCATGAGCACCGGCCTCACCGACAACTGGCAGTACGGCTTCGTGCCGTATAGCCGCACGAAGCCCATCGGACAGGTTAGTACTGTTATGCTTTGTCTTTGCATCATGATGCCGAGTAGACACCCACGGCAGATGATACTTTGGAAAACTGGTGGTTGTCGGTAAGGGAGAGGTTTAGAGATAAGCAGAGGAAGTCGATCGACACCTTAGTTACCATCATCACATGGCACATCTGGAAACAACGAAACGCGAGGGTTTTCAACAATACTAGTCAGATCTGCAACGAGGAGATCCTTGCCTCTCGGATCATTGCAGAGTTGAGGAGATGGAACGAGGCGGGTGCTGGAGTGGGAGCTTTACTGCGCGAGTAGTTGCCTAGGTGTGGTGTGGAGTGGAGTGGGTCAGACAGCACGGTTGTGTTCAGCTAGTGCTGTCGACTGTCTTGTATTTGGTTTCTCTCTCCTTCTATAAAAATCAGGTATGCAATTGCATACCCTCGAAAAAATGATGCCGAGTAGACGGCCTTCCAGCTTAGGATGCTTAGTATTCGCATGCTGTGCCGAGTAGAAACTCCCGCTAGTATCCACTAGGCTTCATGTGCTTTGTGTTTGCACGCCATGTTGAGTAGAGCACTTGCTAGTATCTGTTAGGCCTTATGTGCTCTATGTGTGCACGCCATGCCGAGTAGAACATTTGCTAGCTTCTTTTAGGCCTTATGTGCTTTGTGTGTGCATGCCATGTCAAGTAGAGCACTTGCTTAAATATGCTCTGTGTTTGCATCACGCTCCGGGTAGAGTTCCTTGTATTACTCAACTGATTTGTGCTGCCTGCTTGTATTTTTAGCACCTTGACCGCCAGCTCGCTAAGAACGAGGAGCTCCTTGAGGCCAACTGGGACCCAGACCGGACAGAGGACGACGAGACCGCCAACGACACCCAGGACACCCTCTGTGTCCCTCATGCCGAACAGCATGGTAAGCACCACGTCGATGCTTCCATTCGGGATTGGTCTGAGGATGATGAAGAAGGTGATTGAGCTTGCCTCTGCAGCTATGGGTAATGCTACTTCTTCTTCCTTTCTGCTTCTCATCCGCTTCTTCTCTTCTATTCTGCAGACGACGCCGACGCGGACGAGGAAGACGAGGACGTCCTCGACGTCAATCCGGTTGCAGTGGCCGCCCCTACCACCCGTAAGAGGATGGGTAGCGGTGCTCAAGAGCCCCTCGCCAAGAAGCCGAAAGCCGAGAAGAAGAAGAAGCAAGTTTCGGGCCGAAGGCTACCCCCTTCCCGCAAAGGGTAAGTAGTTTCCCTCCTGTTTACATCTTGTCAATGCTTCCTGGTGTTCTCCTTTCCCTCCCTTTTTCTGAACTTCTTTTTCTCTTCAGCTCTCCCTTGGACGCTGATGCTGCTGCTGCCCCCGCCAAGTCCAAGAAGAAAACGCCCGTCGACCCAGAGTCGCTCATCAATCTTGATGAGGACGAGGAGGAGCCTGCCGCGCGGGATAGGACGCGTGAGTCCTCTCCCGCAAAGGAAGAAGAAGAAGACACGAACGCCCAGGACACGGGCGCTGGCACTCAGGACATGGACACGGAGAAGCAGACCCGCGTAGAACCAGATGCGCAGGATGCTGCTCAAGACGAGACCCCGCCTTCTCCCCCAGCTGCCTCAGCTGAGGAGAAAACTGACCAAGACGCCGAGTACGAAGACCGTGCTGCCCTTGAGCAGCATGAGGAGAACCAGGAGCAGACGGAAGCAGAGGCTGCTGTCCAAGATGATCCCGCGGCCCCGCCGCGGGTAGAAGTAACAGGAGATGCACAATCAGATCCCTCTTCCGAGCAGCGGGTTGAGACAACTGCGGTGGAGCCGAACCCGCCGAGCCAAGCGCAACCAGACGCTGCGCCGGGTAGCCAGCCTCTAGTGCCGCCTACCCTGCAGGGTGCTCCACCCACAGCCCCAAGCTCTCCGCCGCCCGCAAAGAAGACTAAGACTGCACCGAGCCCTCCAGCCAAACAGGTCACCAAGAAATCAGATGCCGCCAGCAAGCAGGCCACCCAGCCTGACGCTCCAGTCCGCAAGAACCCTCCGCGCAATGCTGCGCTAGACTCTGCCAAGATGCCACCACCTAAGCTACCTGTGAAGCCTGCTGCGCCGACCGGCAGCTCACTATCGGTGCTACAGGCAGCTCGGCAGGCGCAGCTGCAGGAATCGAGTGCTCAGGAGCCGCCCAGCTACCTGCCCTACATGTTGCAGATGAGCAAGCAGCATAACATCACTCTGAGCAAAACCGAGCAGCGGCTTGCTATCACGAAGGGCAAGCAGGCCACAGCGGTGGACTCCAAGCTGCCAGCAAAGCACAAGCCCCTCTCGATCTACTCGCGGGAGATACAAGAGACTGAGGTGGTGTCCCAGGGGCTTGAGCAGATGATCGACCGGGTAGGCTTCATCGAAGCGGAGTGGAATAGCGAGGTCCTTGGCAACAAGACCTGGCACGGCCTGGCCTTGGGCACGCTGGACCATTGGCGTACTGACTAGAACAAGGCGGACATGGGGTACAATCCTCCAGGTTGGAGAACGAGATGCTCAAGAAGAGCAATGTGGACCTCATGAGCCAGCTGGCCGAGTTCCGCAAGGTTGAAGAGAAGCACATTGCGGACGAGGAGTCGTGGAAGAGGAAGCTGCAATCGCTACTCTGCGACCTGAACAGTAAGTTCTCGCTCCTCTGCGCCTTCCTGTTTCCTTCTTCCTCTTTGTGTCTTGATTTGTATCTTTTCTCTGCCTCTGCCTCTGTTTCTAATCCTTTCTGATAGCATTTTCAGAAATCTTCCCCGACCTCTGCTCGGCTTTCAAGCCTGCGCTATCTAAGGCACAAGAAATCCGCACCGAGAAGGGACTGCCCACGGACACCAAGGCCTCGATTGAAGATAGCTTCACAAATCTGCAGGGACAAGTTCAGCGTCTGAGGAGCTTGGGAACTGATTTGGCATCCACGGCCTTCAAGCTTCATGCGTTGTTCTGGCCCCAAGAGCCTTTGCCAAGAACCATCCGCGTGCTCGCCGAGAAGCTCAACGGTGTCAAAGCCGAATTGAAGAAATGGCGAGCATACGGAGCTCGGGCAGGCCCCGACATGCTTCTACTCTTTATTTGCGGCTGGTATGAGAATCTCAACCTCAACACCATCCTCGAGATGCGCCAGGACTCAAAGTGGGAGAAGGATCCCGAGTGTGTGACTCGCCGCTAGGCAGTCGCATATGAGATCGCCTCCTACGCGGATACCGCGCGCTTCATCGAAGGCCTCACCGAGCCTGATACGGACGCGGAAGGCGAGGGTGATGAAGATGACGACGAGGAAACCGAGTCGGAAGACTTGGGCTGCTTTGAAGAGACGAGCGCCGAGAAGGGGAAGGGCAAGGCCGTCGCGGGTAGCGACGAGGAGATCGAGAGCCAAGACGCCACCCAGGGTGCGGCTCCCGAGATGGGCTCATCTTCCGGCACGGCAGCCGGGGACACGGTGCTACCCCGCACTCAGTCTGATCCCATCTCGGTGGCCACCGCTACCTCAGATCAAACTGCTGCCAACCCTGAAGCGGACGCCGCCAACGCCAACTCGGAGAATACCGCTACCTCAAGCTAGCTCTTTCCTGCACACTTATGCTTTGAAACATTCATCAGATCCCCGGGATTCCGGGTGCAAATGTATCAAACAATTTATCTTTCCTGTTGCTACTCAGTTTTTATTCCACTTGATGTTTTATACTTAGCAATTTGAGCAGCTCTGGCTCGATGTCGGGTTGCGTTATCATGCGAGTCCCTGAGTTGCATTTTTCATCCACTCTTCCTTTTTATCTCAGCTCTTACCTGCAACTTGTTGCTTTTTTGGTATTCGAGTCACAAGAGTTCAAAGTTGGAGTTTCAAATACTTAGCCACTTGGAAACAGTCATAGTAACGCTACCCACCACATAGCCGAAAAAGTTAACAAAAAACAGTAAAAAACACTCTATTCGGTTGCCACACGCGTCCTTCCCTTTGCAATTTTTCATGTGTTCATTGACTCTTTGGCTTGTTCTCTGGCTTGCCATGAAGCCGGGTTGCGGACAGCAGCAGAGTCGCAGAGTGTCCGGTGAGTATAAACACACTACTTTGTATGCTTTTGAAATTCTAAGCGTAGCAACCGAGTAGACAAAGATACAACAGAATAGAAACACTTAGAACAATTTTGGACGAGGGCAGTCCCCGAGTTCAATTTCAGATTGCACAATAGAAGTTTAACTCGGATAAGAGAGTACATACACACTTTTTGCTCATGAATGAAAGCGACGAAGTAGAGCTACATTCCAGGGGCGTTTAGATTCCTCCCCAGCTTTATCCGGCCTGTTCTTCTGCGACGGTTGCGCATCTACATGGTAGTACGCGTCATTGTGTAGAGCCTTGCTCACAATGAACGGCCCTTCCCACGGAGGGGATAGCTTGTGCATCCCGGCTGTGCGCTGCACAAGCCTAAGGACCATTTCTCCTTCTCGGAAAACCCTTGGGTTCACTTTCCGGCTGTGATAACGCCTCAAGTTTTGCTGGTAAACAGCTGAACGTGACAGAGTGAGCTCCCTTGCTTCTTCTAGCAGGTCAACGTCATCTTCTCGAGCTTCTCTCGCCTCCGCCTCAGTGTAGAGGGTTACTCGGGGGGAGTCATGCTCTAGGTCGATTGGCAATACGGCTTCAGCCCCGTAAACCAAGAAGAATGGTGTGTAGCCGGTTGACAGGTTAGGGGTAGTCCTTAGACTCCACAACACCGCTGGCAACTCGTCTAGCCAACACCCTGGTGTTTTCAGCAGCGGCTCAATCAGCCTAGGCTTTATGCCTGCAAGCACCATGCCATTTGCTCTTTCCACCTGCCCATTGGATGCGGGATGCGCGACAGATGCGACATCTAGGCGGATATGCTTATCTCTGCAGAATCTCACCATGGCACCCTCAGCGAAGTTCGTGCCGTTATCCGTGATGATGCTGTGCGGGTAGCCGTATCTCAGGATCACGTCCTTCAGGAAACTCACAGTAGTAGCTCCATCACACTTCCGAATAGGCTTCACTTCAATCCATTTGGTGAATGTGTCAACCATGACCAAGATGTGTGTCATGTTGCCTGTGGCAGGCTTGAAGGGACCAACCATATCCAGACACCAGACGGCAAATGGCCAAGTGATGGGAATTGTTTTCAACTCGGAAGCAGGCATGTGGATCTTACTTGCGAATCTCTGACAGCCGTTGCACTTCCTCACGATATCTTCCGCTTGCTTCAAAGCAGTGAGCCAGAAGAAGCCATGCCGAAAAGCCTTCTTGACTAGAGCCCGAGAAGAGGCGTGATGCCCGCATTCCCCTTGGTGTATTTCCACCAGAATCTCTTCTCCTTCTTCCGGTTCCACACAACGTTGCAGCACGCCAGTGGCACTTCTTTTATGCAGCACTTCTCTGAAGATGGTGTAGCCCTTGGATCTTCTCTGAATCTGTCTTGCGGTAACCTCCTCATCTGGTAGGGTGCCGTCCTTTAGAAAGGATAATATGGGCATGGCCCAACTCGGCGTCTCCCGTGCGGGAAACACTGGTTCGTCCACTTCCATTGGGACAGCCACTGCTGCGTCTTTTTATGAGTTGGGATCGGCTCTCTGCAGCCCTGAACGGTTTGCAAGGACTTCTTCAAGGAATGCGACAGTCCCCGAGCTGAGAGGGGCAGTCCCCGAGTAAGGAGGTGCAGTCCCCGAGTAAGGAGGAGCAGTCCCCCAGTACGTAGGGAGGGGCAGTCCCCGGGTTGCAGACGCCAGTCCCCGGGTCCTCTTTTGCACCTTCCCAGTCAATCTCCATTGGAACTACTTCTTCATTAGGCAGAGAAGGAACGAAAATGGACTCCGAGTTGGGGATGGCTTGATGGATGGCTTTCTCAAATGCTCCAAGGCAATCCCAGCCGGGATGTACTGCCGAGAAGATCCCAACTTGGACAGCTCATCAGCTGCTTCATTCTCAGCTCGGTGAATGTGTTGGAACTCGCAACCTTCAAAGAATCCTGTCATGGTTAAGACCAGGAAGCGGTATGACGCCATGTTGGCATCCAGAGCATCCCAAGTGCCAGAAACCTGCTGCAAAACCAGATCCGAGTCGCCATAGCATATGATGCACTGCACACCAACTTCCTTTGCTACCTTCAAGCCGTGTACCACGGCCTCGTACTCTGCGACATTGTTGGATGCCTTGAAGTGGATTTGCAGCACATACTTGAGTTGATCTCGCTTGGGTGATGTAAGCACCACGCCAGCACCAAGGCCCTCCTTCATCTTGGAGCCATCAAAGTGCATCTTCCAGTAGTTGGATACCGGACTAGGAGGCTCATACTGCACCTCAGCCCAATCCACAAGGAATTCCGCCAGGATCTGAGACTTGATGGCTTCTCTTCTCGCATACGCGGGAGCGTACGCGGCCAGCTCGATTGCCCACTTGGCTACTCTGCCACTCGCTTCCTTGTTGCCCATGATATCCGAGATGGGAGCTGAGCTCACCACTGTGATAGGATGTTCTTGGAAATAATGCTTCAGCTTCTTGGCGCCCAGATACACGCCGTAAGTCATCTTCTAGTAGTGCGGGTAGTTCTGCTTGGAGCTGGATAATACTTCACTGAGATAGTACACCGGCCGTTGCACACTTTTGCCTTCCTCTTCTCGCTCCGCCACAATCACCACACTGACTACCCGGTTGGTAGCGGCAATATATAGAAGCATTGGCTCCTTGGGTAGCGGACTAGCCAAGATTGGAGCGCTACCCAGCATTGCCTTTAGCTGTCTAAATGCCACATCCGCTTGCGGTGTCCAGAAGAACTTGTCGCTTTTATTCATCAATTGATACAAAGGCAGGGCCTTCTCGCCCATTCTGCCCAAGAAACGGCTCAGAGATGCCAAGCAACCGGTGAATTTTTGCACATCCTTCAGGGATCTCGGCAAAGACATGCTCTCAATAGCTTTTATCTTTGAAGGATTGGCCTCAATGCCCCGACTAGATACCAGGAAGCCGAGTAGCTTGCCAGCCGGGACGCCAAAGGTGCATTTACTCGGGTTCAGCTTCCTCTTATACTTGCGCAAGTTAGGAAAAGTTTCCTCAAGGTCACTAAGCAGAGTATGTGTTTTATTCGTTTTGATGACAATGTCATCTACGTACACCTGCACATTCTTGCCGAGTTGATCATGCAAGCATTTCTGCATGCATCTCTGATAAGTGGCACCCGCATTCCGCAACCCGAAACACATGACACGATAGCAATAAGCCCCGTACGGAGTAATGAAAGCAGTCTTTATTTGATCAGCAGGGTTGAGAGCTATCTGATGAAAACCAGAGTAGGCATCTATGAAAGACAACAGTTCACAACTAGTAGTGGAATCGATCACCTGATCGATGCGAGGTAGCGGAAACGGATCCTTGGGGCAGGCCTTGTTCAAGTCGGTGTAGTCGACACACATGCGCCATGCGGTAGCGGCCTTGGGGTCCTCTTTGTTCTTCTCAACCATAACCGGGTTGGCTAGCTAATCCGGATGCAGCACCTCCATGATGAAATTGCTTATCAACAGCTTGGTGATCTGGTCACCGACGGCCTTCCTTCTCTCATCTCCGAAACGGTGCATAGCCTGCTTCACTAGTTTGGCGTCAGGACGCACATGTAGCGAGTGCTCAACCAACTCCCTCGGGACACCTGGCAGATCCTCATTGGACCAGGCGAAGACGTCCCGATTCTCACGGAGGAAGTGGATGAGCTCGCTTTCCTATTTCTCCCCCAACCCGGAGCCAATGATGGCAACACGGTCGGGAAATTCAAGGTCGACCTGGATCTTCTTCGTCTCCTGGGATGCCTGGAACGCCGTCCCGTGCTGGGAACTCGGCATGTCAGGCGCACCAGCTTGCACGGATTGTGCCATAGCCACCACCTCGTACATCTTCTTCTTCTCGGCAGCAATCACCATGGATTCCGACAACTGAGAACCAGCAGAAGCACACTCCATGGACTTCTTGTAATCACTAGAGATGGTGATCACACCGTTGGGACCAGGGATCTTCATCTTCAGATATGCAGTGTGAGTAGAAGCCATGAACTTGCTCAGAGCAGGCCTGCCGAGTAGGGCGTGGTAAGGGCTCTGGTGATCAACCACCTCGAACTGCAGGCTCTCTGTGCGGCAGTTCTCCCTGGTGCCGAATAGCACGTCTATCCATACTCGGCCAATCGGATTGCAAGATACCCCTGGTACGATGCCATGGAAAGTGGTCTTGCTTGGTAGCAGCATGTTCTTGGCCATACCGAGCTTCTCAAGCGTGTCTCTGTACACAATGTTGATGCTGCTGCCGTTGTCAATCAGTACCTTGCTGAACCTCACGTTCTTCTCAGGACCCAAGAAGGTGGGATCCAGCACCAAGGCATAGCTACCCGGGTTGGGCATCACCTTAGGATGATCCGCTCTAGACCACGTGATCTCTTGGTTGCACCAATGCATGTAGTGAGGAACAGCAGGGATCACAGCATTGACCTCCATGGCACGCCTGTGCTGGGATTTCTTGTCGACAGGCTCAGAGGTGAAGATCATGTAGCTCTCGTGATGCTCCTGGTACCGGTTGCGGTCTCCGCCACCATTGTTGCCGTTGTTGTTGTTACCTTGGTTGTTGTTGTTGTTGTTGCCTCTGTTGTTGTTGCGGGTGTAGTAGTAGTTGTTGTTGTTGTTGTTGTTGCGGTAGCCATCATTGTTGAAGTGGCGGTTGGCTCCTAAAGCCACCTGGTTCACATTCTTTCTTCTCGGGAAAGCTGGAGGCCGAGCAGAGGGTGCGCGAGCAGGCTATACAGCGGCATTCGCAGCTGGCAGAGGAGGAGGAGGAGGCAGGCCCTCATTCTTGATTTCCTCCCACCAACTGCACTGCCGAGTAGTGTGGTTGGCGGGTCTTGCGGGATGCCGAGTATGGAAGCTGCACGGGCCATCCTTCATGTCCTTGAAGACAAAGTTAGGTGCCGGACCCGAGTTGCCGCTACCCTGCTGGGAAGCGTTGTATGGCTTCTTGTTGCCTTGGCCCTGATTCTGGTTCTGCCCGTACTGGGCTCCAGCAGTTTTTGGCCTCTGGCTACTCCCAGCTCCAGTAGCCACAGCATTCACCTCCTCAGGATCGTACTGGGTATCAATCCGGTCACCTCTGCGCTTGTTGCGGAACTCATTGCGCTTGCTGGTGTTGATGTTGTAGTTCCTTCTCGGCTCAGCAGCATCGAGAAGAGGCTGAGTTGGGTCGCCGAGTGCGTACTGATCCGCAATCCGGATGGTCTCAGCCAGAGTACTCGGCATTTCTCTCTGCAGCCTTTGCCACAACATGCTGCCATGCCTGCAGCCCTGCGCAAACCAAGTGATGGCCTGGGCCTCGTTCACACCCTCACAAGTGTTCCTTAGAGTACTCCACCGAGTAAGATACTCTCGGTCTGTCTCCTCTTCCCGTTGCCTGCAAGCCGATAGCTGCTGCGGCCTATTCGGCCTCCGGTAGGTGCTGGTGAAGTTGCTGACAAATGCCTCCGTGAAGTCAAGCCAGCAGTTGATGCTGTGCTTGGGCAGGTTGTTGAGCCAAGTTCTTGCTGGTCCCTCGAGCATCTGCGGGATGTATCGCACGACCCATCTCCGGTTGCCGCCTGCAATGTGCAAAGCTGTGACATAGTTATTGACCCAATCTTCCGGCTTGGTGCTGCCGTCGTAGCACTTGGTCCCCCTAGCGAGCTGGAACTGCTTCACGGATGGCTCCGTCATTATGCGGGGGCCAAAGCATTCTGGGCCAGGCGGCCCCTTGCTCTCGAGTTGCGCGGACAGGCTGATCCGGTCCAGCTTGTGCCTGGCATCACTGGGCTCCAGCACGCGCTCACCCACGCGATCCAAGATGTCATAGCCAGCCAACCCCATGGCCGAGTAGCCATCATCATATCTGTCCACCTGCACGACTGCAGGCTGCTCCACCGGGTTGGCGTCTGGTGCGACTGGACGCGGCTGCTGCCTCTGCCGAGTAGGCTGAGCAACCTGATGCCGAGAAGGACCTGGGCGATCTCCATCTCACGCATGGCTTTGAGCTTTATGGGCTTGATAGCCTGCTCCTGCAGTGTTGTGTTTTTGGCCGGACTGTCGCGGCACAGCGTGCTGTTTCGCGGCGACAGCCGGGTCGTACACCTGCATCTGCCTGTCTCTGCTGGAATGCCCACTCCGGTCCCTCTCACGGCTAGGATGCGGTGATGAGGCCTGATCGTTAGATCTAGACGCATGCGAATGCACCACCTGAGAAGCTCCAGCACCCGGGTTGGCTTTCCGGAACTCCTCGTTCTGCCTAGCAGCCTCTAGCACTAGCTCATTGAGCCTCTCCTGCTGCCTAACGCGCGCGTCGCCAGCGAGATGCGGCAACTCAGCAGCTACAGCCTCAGCAGCTCTAAGGGTTTTGGCGGGGGTGCTGTATCTGGGTCTTGTGGTGGCGGTGTTTTGGCTAGCGGCTTGGCCAGCAGTTTCACCAACTGATGCCATCTCGGTGCCTAGGTTGCGGCGCGTAGCGCCTGCCCTGGAAGGCCTCCTGACTACCGGCGTAAAGCCGTGAGCTCTGTTGTACTCGTTCTGGTCCAGCTTCAGCTCAAGCCTAACCTTATCCAGCTCAGCCTGCTCGGCGAGCAGCGCCTGGCGCTGCTGGTCGAGCTGTGCCCGCATGGTCATGAGCTCGAGCTCGGTGGGAGGCGGCATGCCCATCCGCACGGCGGACGCAGGTATCGTCGGAGTAGTGGAGGGAGGAAGGTTGCAGTCCTTCTCGTAGGGCTTGTGGGTCCTCCCGCCAGCACTCGAGCCAGCGAGATCCTCAATGACGCCCGCGGCAGCAGCCGCGCCCTTCCCGGCATCAGCAGCAGGGCCGGTCATCATCACCTCCACGATGTCCGCAGAGCGGCCAATCGGCCTCCCGCGTGCGGCAATGACAGCAGGGGATCTTCCGCGACATGCACCTCCTCGGGGTACTCGCGGTCGATGACGGTGGCAACGTAGACGAGGTGCGAGCCAAAGGAAAGCACCGAGCCGCCCTCCGGCATGGCCCTGCCACCGAAATCGCCGGCGTTGTCGGTGACGAAGTCGAAGGAGCCCAATCTGTGGACGAGGCCACAGACCACGCGCTCCCCAGTAGCAGAAATCGATCCCGTCCGAACGGAAACTCCAACCAGCGCCGCTGGTTGCCCCACGGTGGGCGCCAACTGTCGTGGTGGTGTCACGGCAGATGCCATAGGATGGCTAAAGATGTGGGGACGATGGACGCTGGAGGCGCTCGGGGAGGGATCACGCAGCGAGTAGCCGCATGAGTATGAATCTAGCACTGCAAACAACAGGATCTACCCAGGTTCAGGGCCCTCGTGTGGAGGTAAAACCCCTACTCCTGCCTTTCTCTCTTTGTATTCGTGTCTCACCGAGTAGCCACAGTACAAGTTTTAGCTTACAACCGAGTAGCCACTCTTCTCTCTAGGCAACTGTAGCCCCTAGTAGTGTCGTCCCTCGCGCAGGAGGAGGCAGGGCACCTTATATACTGGTGCCCAGCCGGATATAGCCAAGATGTCGACATAGTGTGCACACTGTACAATTCCAGCTTCCCGCTGACAGCTTTGGCTTCCAAGTTTGTCTCCGTGTGGAAAGTCGTTGTGCAAAACCAAGAAGCTGATCTGTTATCACTGACACTGTCACGGGGTGGGCCCCCCTAACCTGCGACGCCCTGCTGACACCCTGGCGCGGATAAGCACGCTCTCTGCAGATGAACAGTGCCCCAGTACGGACCCAGGATACGCGGGATCCTGTGTCAGAACGACTCCTTTGACTTCTGACCCGAGTAGGAGACCGCCATTTCTACTCGGACCACTTCCTCTACTCGGAGGAGAATAACTTCCTTGATTCTTCCTCCTGGCCATCAGTGTGTACGGCCGAATAGCAGTCGACCTGGTAGCGTGTACCGGGTAGCCAGCTACTCTGCCAAACGTCTCTTCTGACCTTGCCCTTTGCACTTGCCTTTACCCTACTCAGGGGTAACCCCCCGACAAGTTTGTAGACATGGTTAGGAAAGTTGAGATTCTCGAACCCGGGAGGTTGCTTCACATATACTTCCTCTTTTAGTGGACCATTCAAGAAAGCAGTTTTCACATCCATTTGTTGCAATTTGAAATTATGAGAAGAAGCATAAGCAAGGAGGATACGGATGGACTCAAGGCGAGCCACGGGTGCGTAGGTTTCAGCAAAGTCAACGCCTTTAACTTGAGTGTAACCTTGAGCAACCAATCTAGCCTTGTTCCTTATGACAATGCCATTCTCATCTTGCTTGTTCTTGAAAATCCACTTAGTGCCAATAACATCGTGGCAATCTTTGGTCTTCTCAACCAATCAACAAACTTTGTTGCGCTCAAAGTTATTAAGCTCATCATGCATTGCTTCAACCCAATCGGAGTCCTCAAGAGCTTCAAACACTTTCTTTGGTTCCACCATAGAGATATGAGCTTGATGCTCACTAAAATGTGCCAATTGCCTTCTTGTGGATCTTCTAGCTTGAATATCCTCCAAGACCTTGTTGTCTTGGGCATCAATATGCTTCAAATCTCTTGTTATCCTTTTGACACGACGGGCTTCGATCTCCGCATTATTGCGCGGAGGGATCACTTGATCATCTTGATCATTTGGGTCCCCATCTTGACCAACTTGGCCTTGATCATCATCATCATCATCACCAACAATATCTTCAACACTTGCTTCAACTTGAGGAGAGGATGAAGAGGATTGTTGATCTTGGCCTTGACCTTGACTCGCATTAGTGAGAGGAGTGGGTACGACTTGCGAAGTGTCTTGGTCAATGAGAGGAGGGTCTTGAACATGTTCTTGGTTAGGTGTTATACTTGGCTCCTTGGCTTGTTATTCTATTGTAGAGGAGGGATCCACTTGAGTATAGCATAGTCCTTCTCGAGTCGCCATAAGGTGTCCCTCAATGGGGCGGAAAAATCCCACACCCATCCTTCCTATGGCTTCTTGAGGTATTTAAACATCTACATTAGAAACATGAAATTGCGCCACTTGGGAGCCATCATTTTCCTCTAAAGCCACACTACAAGATTATACGACAATCCGTGAGGCTTTGTCAAAGACTCTATAAGTGTGGGATTCGGCACCGTAACCAACAAATATACCCTCAATAGTTTTGGATTGAAATTTAGACAACCTAACACCCTTGATCAAATAAAAGCACTTACAACCGAATACACGGAAGTAGGAGACATTGGGCTTGTTGCCGGTGAATATCTCATATGGAGTCTTGTCCAAGCCTTTGCGGATGTAGAGGCGGTTGGAGGAGTGGCATGCGGTGGATATGGCCTCGGCCCATAAATATTGGGGAGAAGTGTACTCCGCCAACATGGTCCTTGCCATATCCAAGAGAGTGCGATTCTTCCTTTCGGCAACACCATTTTGTTGAGGAAGTGTAAGTGGAGGAGTATTGATGACGAATGCCTTCTTTACTAAGGAATTCATTCAATGTATAGTTCTTGAACTCCGAACCATTATAATTCCTAATAGACATGATTTGCACATTGTGTTGACGTTGCACTTGGTTGGAGAAGTCGATGATGGTTTGTTTAGTATAACTCTTGCACTTGAAGAAATAAACCCAAGTGTATCTTGAATAATCATTGACAATCACCAAGCAATAGTTTTTTGCCTCCAAGACTTTCCTCGGTCACGGCACCAAAGAGATCAACATGGAGAAGCTCCAAGATCCTCTTTGATCAAATAATAGTCTTGGCCTTGTGCACCTTGTCATGCATCTTTCCTTCAACACACGACCTACAAACGCGATCCTTTGAAAAGGAAACATTTTCTTTTAGTCCGACAATAAGTCCACCTTTGTGAAGACTTTGCAAAGTTCTCATGTTGACATGGGACAAGCGGCGATGCCACAACCATCCCACGTCCGCCTTTCCGAAAAGACACATTGTTTGAGAGTTGGTAGACTTTGAAAAGTCCACCACGAACAACTCATTTTTAACATGTCCCACGTAAGCGACGTCAAGAGTCTTGCTCCTCAAAAGGACCACAATATCAACATCAAAAAAGACGGAGAAACCTATCTTTCCAAGAGAGCGGACCGAAATTAAATTGTAACCAAGGGATTCGACAAGCATGACATTCACGATAGTGATATCGGAAGACACCACAACCTTGCCGAACCCGGATACCTTAGGCGAGGACGAGTCTCCATAAGTGACAGTTGCTTGTATGTCATTTGGGCACAACTCCGTCACAAGTTCTTTGCTTACGGTCATATGGCCAGTGCATACACTATCAATTATCCATTTAGTCCCACCGGAAGCATAGTCCTGCAAGAGATCATTGACTAGAGTTAGGACCCGAGGAGGATCCCTTCATGTTAGAAACAAGGGTCTTTGGAACCCAAATAGTATAGTCAATGAAACCCTCAATGGGACCAACATATTTAGCTTGCATAACACCATAATAATCAACATATAAGAAATGGTGTGGATTGTTAGTTCCCGCGGATGTGCTACGATTAGTGTTGTCCCTCATGACACTACTACTCGAGGAAACATTGTTTGCTTGTGCGGGTGTGCTACGAGTAGTGTTGTCCCTAATGACAATACCACCCGAAGCCCGATTGTTGGTCTTCTTCTTGTTCTTCTTCTTGGCTACATAGCCAAGACCTTGCTTGCCCACTTTTTGCCTTGGAGCACTCAATTGTGGTCTAGAAATGACCACATTAGAGCTAGGGGCAACCACTTGTGGGGTAGGGATCACAACCTTCTCAACTTGAGGGCTTTTTCCCTTGAGCCTTGCTAGCTCATCCTTCAACCTAGAATTTTCCTCAATAATATTTGCATGATCACAAGAAGAAGTAGAGGTTCTAGGATGATTAGGTTGATTAAGTTGAGTTTGAAATTGTTCATGCAACTCTTTGAGGGAAGAGTGTTGGCTCTCCAAAGCTTTGTGAGCCTTGGTTAGCGTTTCAAACTCCTCGGTTAGTTTACCATGACCAATCCCAAAATCGACCTTATACTTTTTAGCCTTTTTATATTTAGCAATAGAAAGATCACGTTCCTTAGTGATGTTATAGACAAGTTCATTATGAGTTAATTCAATAGATTCTAGTTCATCTTCTAGAGAAACTCTACCATCATGCTCTTCTTCAAGAGTCGTAGAAAGAGATGCAATTTCATCCGCATCCCTTCTCTCAACCTCACCTTTCTTCTCAAGAGCCTCTTGGGCCTCTCCCAATTGCCTCATGAGATACTCAAAGTACTTCTTGGTCTCCCCTTGCATGTTAGACATAAAAAGTTCCAAGGAGACCCTTTCATCTTCTTCCCTAAGACTACCAAGATTTTCTAGTTCACTAGGGGTCTTAGAGTTGGAAGAAGGTGATACCTCCGTGGCCTTAGCCATGAAGCACTTGGCATTTCTTTGAGGTAGATCGTCATTGGGGGATTCAAAGAGGGATAAAGATGATGGAATAGAAGCAATAGCTAGAGCGGCCACTTCACTTGTGGTTTCTTCTTCTTCATCACTCCCGGAATCATACTCCTCTTGAGTCAAGAGCACAAACTTGGTGGGAGATTTCTTGTTGAATGGTTTCTTCTTGAAGTGGGGTTTCTTGTACTCAACCTTGGACTTGTCCTTGCGAATAAGCTTGCCACCATGGAGCTCTCTATTCTCATAGGGGCATTCTGCAATGCCTTGGCAATTGAAGCAATACCTCACTTTTTGAGCCCCATCATTTCCATAGCGAGACTTGGTCTTCTCCTCAACAAATTTCTTTCCCTTGGGAGGATTGTTCCAAAACTTTTGCACGGTGAGAGCAATAAGATCCTTTAGAACGGGATCATAGTCTTGTTCCTTCAACAGAGGCAATGCCTCTTCTCCATCTTCTTCAAACTCAACCTCTCTTGACAAAACCTTGGCCTTCAAAGCAACGGATGCTCCTTTGTGCATTCCAATGGCCCTAGCACGGTTGTCAAGGGCATTCTTGGTTTGCACTTGATACGAGCACATTTATTGCATCACTTAAATTGAGGTCATGGAGGAGAAATCATGTTTTACTTGAATGCTCTTCATGTCCGCGCCCTCAAATGGCATTATCGCAATCATGTAGTTCCTCTTGATCCAAGCATCATCAATGTACTTGGAACCAACATTTGAGAAGGCGGTGGAAAGAGTCTTGAGTCTCCGGTACATGTCAACATGATCTTCTCCATCATGCATATAGAACCCCTCGTCCTCATTGGTCAAGGCATCATATCTATTCCTTTGCATGCTCTCATTGCCCACAAACATGATGACTAGAGATGTTTCCTTGGCGGTGGAGTATTGTTGAACATGCGGCATGTGGTTAGGACCCACGGCTTGTTGAAGAATGGAAAAAGCGGTGTAGTTGAGTTGGCAATCTACGGCTTCTCTTCTTGTGAGATTCTGGGGATCAAATGGCTTGTATCCATCATGAGTGATCCTCCAAAGATCTATACAAGAAGAGTTCAGGTGAGTCTCCATGTAATATTGCCATTCACGAAAACAAAAAGCATCAATTTTAGGTGGATCTCCCCTAGGGATTATATGAGGATGAGGGACGGGGGGCTCAGGAGAATATCGTCCTTTGACGGAGTGATATTCTTCGTCTCCATCCGTGCCCTTCTCGGTGGAGTTTTCGGCGGAAGCATTTTTAGATGGATCACCATCTACTTCTTTCTTGGCGCCCTCCGAATTAGTTTCCGGAGGAGTAGATTCGGCTACCTCCGGTCCTTTGGCTTTGAGGAGTTGTGCCAAGATTTGACGCAACTCATCAAATTTGGTGTATATGGATGAGGTCAATGAAGTTCTCAAATCATTGAGATCATCCATGGTCACCTTGACCACGGACGTTTCGGTATCCACGTAGTCTCCCATACTAAAACTCTTAGGCGGTTAAGCCCGATAGAAGAGCCGAGGCTCTGATACCAATTGAAAGTAAAGTATGGGCACCAAGAGGGGGGGTGAATAGGTGCTACGACCAATTTTAATTTTTCTTTCGATTTAGGCTTGATACAAAGGTAAATTCTCTAGATAATGCGGCTACGGTGAATTTACCTATATGACAAGGCTAATGATAAACACAATGCAAGCGATAAGTAAAGAGAGTGAGGGAACGAGGTAACCAAAGTGAAGCACACGGAGACGTGATGTATTCCCAAGTTCCTCCTTGTTAGGGGAGTACGTCTCGTTGGAGGGGTGTGAGCTCGCCACGAAGGCCTACTCAACGCCACAAAGGCCTCACCCTATTCTCCGATGAACTCCGCCACAAAGGCCTAGTTCACCTTCCACTATTGAACCCCTTTTAGGCGGGGATCGAGTCCTTTACAAACAACTTGGGGCACACACCCACAACCAAATTGGGGGCTCCCAAATCTTCTTGAATCACCAACAAGTATCAAGATGCCTAGGTTCTCCACAAGAGGAAACCCTAGGCTAGATCCCTCAAGCTTGAGCGAGGGAAATGAAGAACGGCTTGGTGAAGATGTAGATCGGGGCCTTATCCTTCAATGCTCCAAAGATCTTCAAGATTGGGTGGAGAGATTGGGAGTTATGAGGGATTTGGTGACCTCTTAAATGCTAATAAATCCTAAGGGGAAGAACTAGATCTCGAGGAAGAAGAGGAGGGGTATTTATAGCCCCTCCTCACAACTAGTCATTGTGCAGGATTTTGGGACCGGAATATCCGGTCTGTTGCTTCTTCACGAATCCTGTTGACTTCAACCGGAATACCCAGTTGCCCATGAATAATCCGGTTCCAATAATCCGGGTCACTTCTGTCCCGCACAGGCAACTGTACCGGATATTCCGGCTCCTCCGGAATAATCCGGTACAAATAATCCGGCTCGTCTCTGTCAGCTTTTTCTCCAGTCCTTAGCCGTTTTCGAGGAAAAACTCCACAACCGGAATATCCGGTCCGAGATGAATAATCCGGTTCCAAATAATCCGGCTCATCTCTGTCCCGAAAATGGTCCGGAATTTTCCAGACCGGAATATCCGGCTCCTCCGAATAATCCGGTTCCAAATAATCTGGTTGACTTCCGTCCCAAATCTCTCAGGCCAAACTTCACCGATCTTTTCGGTGATCGACGCCGATGTTAAGTATAACACCTGCAAGATAAACAACTTGGTGAATAATGTACTTAGTATTGTTAACTAACACACAAAACACTGGGAAAACAAAATGCACTTTCACCATACAAATAAATGTCTCGAAGCTCATGAGCGCTCACAAAACTCCGGAATCAACTCATCATGTTTCTATTCAGGTTGGCATTGTTTTTCTCTGCTGCCGAGAGGATCATGTTGAAATCACCCACCACAATCGATGGTCCAGGGCAGAGTGTGCGCCTCTCAGACAGTCCAAGAAGAATTGCGATTTCTCAATGTCAGTTTGTGGCCCATATACCACCGAAAGCCACCAGCTTTTATTCTCCTTGGTGGTTACCTCTCCTGTCAACGTATGCGAATCCGTGCTCACATGGGAAAAGCTGAGGACAGTGGTGTCCCAAGCCACCAACACTCCTCCTCGCGTTTCAACAGCCGGCAAGTATTGAAAGCCGTCAAAAGATGGTCCAAGGGACTGAAGGATAGTGAAGCGGTCCACACTATTCAGTTTAGTTTCCTGCAGACACACCAAATTGACGTGCAAGGACTCGACGAACTCTCGTGCATCATTCCTCTTAGCGGGATCATTAAGCCCGCGAGGATTCCAACTCAAGATTTCTATGCTCTGATCCATAAAACATCAGAAAAAACTTCACTCATGAGCACCTGGGCACCAACTCTCAGTCAGTGCACTCCTACCACCTGGCCTCCACTCTCCTGCAACATACTCAAAGGTGGCATAACCTTTCCAAAGATCGAAGCCACGACCCTCAGGTGCTCCTCCTTCATAGGAGAGTCGAAAGGACTCCTAAAGTCCTGCAGATCTGCCTCATCCACTATCATATTATCTGGCACAATACCAAGTGCTTTCAGGAGCACGGTCTCAGCAGAAGCCCTTTGGAGTGGCTTGCTTACCGGGGCTGGCACCCCTGACGCACTGGAGCTACGAGTGTGGCGTCGCGGTGTGCATGGAACCGGCTCGTTACTGCCCCTCACAGTGGATTCCACTTCACGAAGCAATGGAGGCGCCAGTTTCATTAACAGGTTCGCACAAAACCCCCTCAGTTTGGCAAACTGTGCACTGTCAGCGGGACGGGTGTCACTCCGACCAATCTGGGGCTCCTCAAGTACCAATGCAGCATCCCTGAGCTTAGAAACTACCTCGATGTCATTGCCCTCGGTGGCCACCCCCAACTCACTCTCCTGCGTGTCCGCATGCGTCGACAGTGACACCTCGAAAAACTCCTCTAAATCCTCCCTCTCATAACCGGTAGTACCTATTGCGGAATAAGGCGGGTGCGAAGGCACACTTCCCGCATGGAACGTGTCAAAAGAAACAGCACCACAAGAGGTGGTGGTCCCTACCGTAATTGCTTTGGCAGGCAATAATGCGCAGGGGCCCCTAACCACCTGATCCGCCTGGGATCCGCCAACCGAATCGACTTCGGGATCCCCCACTCCTCTTTCCGCCTCCACCGCACCAAGGCCCACCACAAGGGCGATAGCCTCTGAAGAAAACGCGACCTCTGCGCCACGTGGAGCACTGGAAGCTGCCCAAACCTCAACTCCCTCTAAACTGCATGCAGAACCTTCCCTGGCCAGGTTGCTGGTTTGAATTGGTCTCCCCTCGATTCCCGCTCCCAGTCCCATGTCTTCGCGCGGCCGTGCCTCAACCACGCCAGGGCCCACCCTCAGAGCGGTAGGTCTTGTGCATAGCGTGTCCTCTTTCGCACGTGGAGCAACAGCAGCCATGAAAATTCCAACTCCCTCCACACTGCGTACGGGGTCCACCAGATTTTGTGATCCTTCCCCGGACAAACGGAAGCCAGTTTGAACTGGTCTCCCCTCGGATCCCATCTCCGGTCCCACCTGCCGCTTTTCCTTGTTTGTTTCATAGCGACAGACGACAGGGGCCGTGTCAGGACCCAGATGAACACGCTAGGAGGCAGCTTCTGCAGGCGTGGGCCCGCTGCTCTCTCCCAACCACTTTGACTGCTGCGGAAGAAACGGCCTCGGATCCCCTGCACTTCACCAACCTGCTAGTGCTTATTATCGGGCAAGGACACCAGAATTTTTACTAGAAGTAGAAGAGTTACACAAAGTTCGTGTTGAGACCGCGAGCCAGGCGTTGCCACCTATCGGAGCTGGGTAGGGGAAGAAACTCTCCAGCCCCCACCAACCACTAGCGGCCCCGACGCCCTTTCCACATGTCCTCCAACCATAGGTGGGAGGCGCCAATCATTGACTGCTCCACCTTGGGCCACCACGCGCGCACCCCACTTGGATCCAGTGGGCCCGACCACCACCGAGCGGTTGTCTCGAATCCCTTTCTTCCACGGCATGGGTCTCCACCGCCGCCGGACACTCCCCGACTCGTCGTCGTCGGGCCTCCACCCAGGGCTCGCGCCACCGTTCACTGGTGGTACCGCGGTCAACAGCCTCTCTAAACTCCCAACCTCCTCCACCCCGTCGAGGTGGATAAGGACACGGTACTTCAGTGTTTCCACCTCCACTCCGCTCGCCACCGGCGTGGTACAACGAGGGCTGAGATCTTCAGACGACAGTGACGGCGTATGTTCCGTGACTCCCGCAGGCTCCGAGATGATTAGCATGTGCGCCGTTGGGATCAACCCCGAATCCTCAGTCCATGCCGTAAGCTTGAGCATGACCAGATCCTGCCGAGTCGATGACTCCGGTGCGAAGTCCCCAACCAAGCACGACGTCCCGATCAAATCCTCGACGTTCTCGATGGCCCAAGCGTGCAGCAGGATTCCCTCCAACACCAAGCTCACTTTCTTCCCCAGACAACCCTTGCTTTCTTGATCGAACCTACTCCATGGACGGAAGAACAGGGAAAATCCTTCACACTATAGGAACGGCCTCGCCGCCACCCGGCTCCTTCCTTCCTCGTCGGCGCAGGACAGCAGACAGCGTGAAACTATGGACGGAAACACGCTCAAACGGCAAACCAAGGAGCCCCTCGAGCGCCGTGTAGACCTGCTCAAGGGACACCTCCGGCTGGGCGCCGCCGATGTACGCCACCATGGCGTGGCAGAGCAGATGCTCCAAGTGGCGCATCCCCGGCGAACGCCGCACGATGCAGGGCGGAGCATCCGTGTCCTCCCACGATGGCGTAGACACAGTCCGCGACGCGTCCCACACCGGCCTCGCCATGGCCCGCTGCGCATCCACCACCGGTGAGGCCCAAGGACGAGAGGGCGATAGTGGGCGTCGCGCAGTCGTGGCTGCTTCGACCCCTCTATACACTCCTCCTTCCCCCGTTCCCATAGGTGCGGACTGCAGCAACACCCCCGACCTCCTCGCCAGAAGCTCACGCCGGAGTGCCTCTTCTTCGGACGCCGGGCTCCGCGGCTTGGACCAGCCCTTGGCGCCATGTCCCTCCTCCCAGCATCGGTTGCAAACCGTCAGGTTGGTGCAGCCGGCCTTCACGTGTCCCGGCCTATAGCAGTTGAAGCAGAGACCAAGGAGTTCCAGCGGGACGGGAGACCTCGGCGGCGGCGGGGCAAGCGCGGCGAGCGCCGCTTCCGCGGCCCTTTGCACTGCCTTCCTTTTCCTCCAGAGGGTCTTGCGAGACGGTGCCGCCGGTGCCCACGTGAGGCGCTCCTTCACACTCTTGCCCGCAGCGGGGCCGGCCAACTCGACGGCTCTCGAGGTCACCGCCGCCTTTCCACCTGACGCCGGCGAGGCCGACTCGGACGACAGGCCTAGCCCCGAGACAATTGGTCTACCTAAAGACTAACGCGAGGAAGAAGAACCCGCCCCGTGGCTGTCCATCATGACGACGTCGCCGCGCTGGCCTCCTCCGGCCAGCTACATGCTCGGGCGCGTGGGAGAAGACATGGGAGCGGGCTTCTAGGTGGACGCCGGGGCTGGAGTGGCCGCCGGCGTGGGGGTAGGGAGGGGGCCTCGGGGCGGCGCTCTCGGGAGCAGGGAGCAGAGACCGGCCGAGGGCGAGAGAGATGAGGCGTGTTCACGCACGTCTAGTTTTTACACACCGCCTCGCTAGGTTCACATGCAGGGAGAGGAAGCACATGCACATGCACAAGGGTCCAAACGAAACAGAGCGATCTCGAGGCCTTGTACGGTGCATGGTCTCTCAGGTCAGGTGCCAAGCAACAGAGCGTGAATATTACGTACAATAACGTGACAGCAGCGGTTCAGTGCAACCATATCGTATAGTTTTCTAACCGCGTTCCTCGAATACCGCAGTACATCGCCCACTCCACATAGACACAGACCAAAAAGTCGATCGTTGCGTGCGTGTGTCTAGCTAGGGTTTCCATTTCGCCCAGCGGTACCATCAAACAACGCCTCAGCCCTCACCCGCCGCGCGCCGCCGATCCATGGCTTTCAACGACGCAGCTCTCCGTGCCATCGAGCTCTCGAGCTACACCGCTGGGGAGCTCGTGAACGTCCTCCGTACCACCACCAGCCGAGCCGATTTCGACGCGGTGGCTCTCGTGCTTGGCGCGCGCGAGCGCAGGGCCGAGGCGCAGGCGCAGCTGAAAGTGACTCCCGCCGACGCTCCGAGCAAGGTCCAGACTCGCGAGGACCTCCGCCCGTCGTCGTCGTCGCTCCCGCAGGCCGAGGATTCTGCTCGCCTGAGGAGACTCGCCGAAGAGGAGGCCCATGACATCCTCAAGGCCGCGGTGTCCAAGATCCATGAGGCCGGGAAGAAGAAGGAGGACGAGCTGTCTGCCCACCTGGACGCGGTGCTGGACAAGATCCACGCCCTGCGCAAATGGCAACGGGAGGATTTGCCCGCTACCATGGCGATGGTCGTGGAGGAGACGGAGGCCAAGCTTAATGCGCTCTTCTCCAAGATCCATGCGCCGCTGAAGAAGCCCTTGCACGACGCGGCGCCTGATCGTGATGATCTGGCGCTCACGCTGGGCACCCCGTCCATTCTGGTAGCACATCAGAGCAAGCAGCCAGTCGTGGAGATGGTTAGCCAAGGGGATCGCGCTGCTGCTGATGGCTCCGTCGGTATCAAGAGGAAGGCCGACGCAGCGGAAAATCGCGGCGTCTCGCCGGTCCAGATCTCACAGAAAACACTTGAAGACATCGGAATTCCTCCCGGGTTCAGCCCTACTCCCCGCTACAGCTCTTCTCTGTGTGCGATAAAGGGTAGCTCATCGGTGGAAGGAAGTAATAGTAAGACAGTGACACAAAAGGAACCCACACCTTTGGTGGAGACCGGAGAGCGCAGTGAGGCGACCCTAATCACAGTTCCGGTGCAGGAGGTCAATAGACTTGACAGAGGAACAGTGAGCAAGCGAGGTCGCGGGCGTGGATCCGCGGTTCGCAAGCAAGTTTCTGGGGGCAGTGGCGGTGGCCGTGGACGTGGACGTGGAGTTGGATCTGTACGTGGAGTAACCACCGCTTCAAGAAACCCGGTGCTGGGTGCTCGGCCTGAATCTAGGCAGTCGCAGTCTGGTAGTCTGCTTCGTCCTTCTCTAGAACTATTATTACTATCAGCTCGAAACAAGGCTGTATTTCTACCCTCAACTGCACCAGCAACAGGACAAGTTAAAACGAACATAGCACCAGGACAAGCAACTGCTGCAACCCCGAGGTTGGTTCTTGAGGACATCATAAAGCCAAGACCATCTCCTTTCAGATTCAGAATTAACAACACCTCTGGAGAACAGATTCGCAGTACCTCAGGCATAGGAACCAAAGTGATTGAGAACTTGGGAGAATGTGTTCTGAATAAAGCTGATTCTGTTCCAGTGATTGACAATGGTGCTGAAGGGACTTCACATGAAGAAGAGCAACTTGGTAGTAACAACACAGGGGGTATGTGCATTTTCGTGTTATTTCTTACTTCAAATATTTTTAGTTATGCGACTTAAGAAATTCTATTTTTCAACCAGCAGCTTCCCGTCGAGAGTGAAAAAACAGTAAAGCCTCAACAAAGGGATTCACAGGTGCGTTCAAATCAACTGCTAAAAATATTCGACGACAGATATTTCTAGTTGTTAAGATTATTACATAGTCTATGCGTATGATTTTATGGTACTTATAGCTTCATATGTCATTTGGAATCGTGATTATATATCGTACCGCTCAAATGTTAATTTTTTTTTCCGAATACATCACATTTAGGGAAGTGTTTTAATACATCCCCCTCCCCCCTCCCGCGGGAACTGAATCGTTTTTTTCCTCTTTTCCTAATTAGCTTTCTGGATAATTTAATCCGTGGCCCAGTTAAAAATAAGCTCATATCCAGACCTGTATGGTTATACGTACATAAATAAACACGTTACGATTCTGGTATCCTGTATGTAACGAAGTCCTACCTGTACGTGAGTGTTGCGGCCATTTCCACCGTCGCACCGCTTTTTACTACGTACGTAGGCACACGTATACGTACACGCACTGGTAGAAAAATGGCCTTCGGTATGCCAGCATCAGTCCCCAAGCGTCGCGCCCCGTGACTAATGAGTCTTTATTCCCGGGTCGCCAGGAGACCCGCGACAGAAGGTCAGACGTCGCGGTTTGGGAAACGCGTTGCCGCGCGTGGAGGGAATTAATTCCGGTTGACCTCGCCGCCCGGGACTATTGGTCCTTTATTCCCCGTTCCCGTGGCCAACCGGGACCATTGGCTCTTTATTCCCCGTGCCCGTGGCCAACCGGGACTAAACATCGGCTTCTCGCCTTCCCGCGGCGGTTTTTATTTCGCGAAGAGGCAGAGGGCGCCATTTCCACTGCTCGCTCTCTTCTTCCTCTGTTCTTCCTCGTTCTTCCTCTGTTCTTCCTCTCTCGCCATTTCAAGCACACGCACGCAAAATGGCTGAATGGACGGAATACGATGGGAAGACACCATGCGGCAAGGATTTGGACGTGCTCTTCAGCAACAGTTGCGCGCGGCTGCCTGAAGCTCTAGGTCGTTTGGCCGATCTGTATTGGGCAGCTCCCGAAGAACACCGGTTCTTTGGGCTCGATCTGGAGTACACGGCGAATCAGCAGGATGTTGCCGTCATCCAGATTTCGTTCAAGGAGACGGTGTTGGTCTTCCAATGGTCAAGGTACGTAGAAGCTAGCACACACGTCCACGTACAAATCTTGCATGCATGCATTTCGGGTTTTTTGGTTGCATGTGAAGAATACATATGTGCTGCAACTAATCTAACACATAGCCTATTTTTGTTGTTACAGTAGCTCAATGCATTGCCCGGACCTTGTTGATTTTCTTGTCTACAATGGGTTTGACTTTTGCAGCGTTGACATCACGCAAGACCGCGTGAAGTTGGCGCGCATCGGTGTTGTGATACCTGAAGATCACTATATTGATCTTCAGAATCTTATCCAGTTCACCGGGCCAAAGACCGGGATGGCTGTCATGGCAAGCTACTTAATCGACCCCTGCTATCACCGGATGAAGACTGATTTCCACCGGGACAATCACTACTATTGGGAGGAGACCCCATTGCGCATGACGAACCTCAAGTATGCGGCCATAGATGCATATGTTGCGTACGAGTTGTTCCGCATCTACTCGGCGGGGCCATAGATGATGTATGCGTTCGATATTGCGCATGTAATGGTTATCTATAATTAGTAGTATATATATGTAATGGATAACTTTTGTGATCGACTCTATATATATATGTTAATTATGAAATGTGATCGACTCTATGTTTGTGTTATGTGTGATCGACTCTATGCATGTAATTAATATTGTTTGTATTATTGTTCTTTATTTTTTATATATTTTTTCATTTTAAGATTTTAAAATGAATTAGTATTATTTTTCTTCATTTTTTGATATATTATTTGTATTTTTAAGATTTTAAAATGAATTTGTATTATTGTTCTTAATTTTTGATATACTATTTGTATTTTAAGATTTTAAAATTAATTAGTATTATTGTTCTTCATTTTTGATATATTATTTGTAATTTTAAGATTTTAAAATGAATTAGTTCTATTTTTCTCAATTTTTGGATATATTATTTGTATTTTTAGAAATAATACAAATTAAAAGTTAATGTTTATTTATTTATTCAAAATTATTAATTACATCATTACTTTTGTTTATTAAAAGATTTATTTGCAATTCAAACAATTAAGAAATGTGGCTTCGACTAACATGTTAATAAGATTGATATGATACTACTATCACATACATGCGTGAGAAACACTTGGATTCGGGACGGGATGGAACTCGGAAGTTAAGCGTGCTAGTGCTAGAGTAGTGGGAGGATGGGTGACCGAGCGGGAAGTATGACCATGAGTAAGTAATTTGACTAGGGATAATCTTAGTTAGACACTAAGCAAAGCAAATAATACAAATTGTGAAAAAAAGAAGGGAGTGAAAAAAAAGGGAGAGGGAGTGAAAAAAAAAGGGAGTGAAAAAAGGTGAGAAAAATAATTAGAAACCAAATGAATTAAAAAAATTACGAAATAAATCTAGTCCCGGTTCATGTGGCCAACCGGGACTAAATGTCCTCCGACCCCAGGCTCCGCCACCCGCCCACGTGGACGGGCCTTTAGTTCCGGTCCGTAAGTAGCGGGACTATAGGGGGGGGCCTTTAGTCGCGCGTAGCTAGTCCCGGTTGCCTGGACGGGATTAATGGGCCTGGCGAACCGGGACTGTAGGCCTTTTTTCTACCGGTGACGTATATTTGCGTACACACTGAATTGGGCCATACAGGTTTCTACATGAATTTAATACCAAGTCATTAACATTTGTTTAATTATAAAAGGATAACCAGGATCAAAATTACGAAGGGGTATCGGTCAATCACAACCGTTGTTGTGTTCGAGTTTTGGTTGAGTTTGGGGAGGGGGATGTATTAAATCAGAACCCTCAGATTTATTAGTAACATAAATGGAACTTGAGTAAATTCTTTGAGCATTATTAAAAACTAGACGTCTACCTGTGTATTTGCTTGGGCTAGTGCTTTTATCTTCTGTTCAACATTTTGTTGCAAATGCTCTGATTTTTTGTAAGATTATTTATGGAGGGCCATTATAAAAGGCTCCTTTGTGCATATAGAGGGTAAATTATAGATGTGCTCTCAACGAGAATCACATAGTTTCTCAACTATCTGTAGTGCCCGGGACACACCATGATATACACCATTTGTCTCGAGTACAACCTTACATGCTCGATAGCGTGGTCCTTGTATCTAACAAATTACATCTGCAGCTTCTGGATACTCAGGAGATTAATGAATTCTTGTAGTGAGTCCTTAAGCACATACCGGCTAGACTCGCATTATTAATTTATAACTCCATTTCTTATACTAAAAATGAGGCTATTTTTGTCGTGTTAAATGAATTAGAATTACCCTACAATTCGTGGTTTCATGATTTTCTTCAAAAATGTGGTTCTATGGAGAAAGTAAGACAAATATCTGACATTTACTCTACTCCATAAGGGTTTTAAGTAAATTGCAAGCATTACATCTTGAATTGTAGAGATAATACTTTTTATTTGAATCTTATACAATGTGGCCACGAAGTTCCTATAAAAAAGAAACAATCGACTAATACTTCCACGAATGAAAAGAGTTCCGAAGAATATGAGAACGGAATATGGTAAAGTATCAACTGCTAAACAAAATATTTATAGCTTAGTGGAGACATTGGGAGCAGTAATACCAAAATATCTCATGGCTTTCGTAATTGAACGATCTCAATAGTAAGATCGCATGGGTTATTAATTAGTGATAATTTTGAAATAATTATTTTTGTCATATCAGGAAGTAGCAAATCAAATTAGCCTACCTTACATGCATGGTTACTAGAATTACTGAACTATAGACATCATCTTTCAATTGATTTTCAATGCACAATGTTGCCCCAAAGAAAATAAGTGTATGTAGATTTGACATACTACAACATTTCAGTACATAAAATGTCAGGATATCAAGCAAACAAAGCAAAATCAGTCCACTGGGAGTCACGTGCTAGTGAGAATTATTTCTTGTTGTTAGTGTGGGTAGATCAGATCGCGATTAGTCCTCAGAGTCAGCGCTACAAAAAAATCGACTGGAATTTGAACTGATCTTCTAATGTTCTGTTTACTTTTTTTTTTGAAACGGAAAACCCAGCCTCTGCATCCAGTGGATGCACACAGCTTATTTATTAATAAATCATCCGGAAACAAACATTCATCCAAACAACTATATCTCAATCAAACTGCGATGTGGCCACACAAATGAGCCACCAAAACAAAGCAAATAAAAGGAGACTACACATCTTGTATTCTCCTAGTATGTAGCCACCCACCCTGGCTGAAGATAGCCCGCACGACCGCCAGCAAGCGTGCACATCCTGTATCCAATCTTCCACGCAGCTCTTCCGGGGAGAGTAGCGACCACAGATGTATCTAGTGGGTAGCTCTATGAACAACCTGCAAAAAATGACCCGCTTCTATCTTGTTAAAAATTACATCATTCTGGCAATTACAAATTGCCCAAAGAAAAGCACATATACCAATACGTATACTAGCTTTAGATTTTTTATCAACCCCATCTAACCAATCCCCAAACAGATTGTCAACTGAAAGTGGTGGAGTAATAGAAAAGGTAAAATGTATCAAGCGCCAAATCTTTTTTGCAAATTCACAAGATATAAAAAGGTGATCTACAGTCTCTTGATTACCACAAAAAACACACTTTGAGCAACCCATCCAATTCCGTTTAGCCAAATTATCTTTCATCAATAGTTCCTTACGATAAAGAAACCACATAAATATTCGTATCTTTAGTGGAACTTTTATTTTCCAAATATATCTACGTAAACACTTGGTACATTCGTTCATTAGATCCTCATAATAGGATTTAACCGAAAACATACCAGACGCATTCAAAGTCCACTTGAAAGAATCTGGATTATGAGAATTGGATAGGGTCATTAAGCATTCAACTAAATGCAACCATGCGTCCCATTTATCTCGAGTTAACGCTCTCCTAAAAACCAAATTAGGATGATCATTCCACAATACATGTGAGACAAGAACATTTCTATGTCTTACCACATTATAGAGGTTAGGGTACTGAGCAGCCAAAGTAGTATCCCCTAACCAAATATCCTCCCAAAAGCGTATGGTCTGACCATCCCCTAGTGTGTATTGTACTCGTTGGAAGAAATCCCCCTTAACTCGCATCAACCGTTATATCGTTCTAATGTTCTGTTTACTTGGTTTGGGATGCATGTTATATCTTACGATTGTGTTTCTCAGGTACTCCACATAACGTCGAGCGCTATGGCAACCATTACAGCTATCAACTCCACAACAATGTCTACTGGATTTTCTAGCTACTTCGGGTCCCATTTCAAAAATAAGCTACTTCGGGTCGTATGGACACAATCACATCAACTTCTTAATATATATGTGATCTGATTCCTGTAATGCATGCTATTTACTATGAACATCCAGCTTTCTCATTCGGCTTGACTCTCAGTGATAATTTTTTTTTAAATATGGACTTGTGGCCAACTGAGCATCTTATACTATATACATTGCCACATTTGTCTCCTTGTTATAGTTTTTTTTATGGAAAAAGAGGGGGCTAAATACATCTGGTGATTCTATAATTTCATATATCCGTTTACACATGATTATATATGAAACTCTTTAAAATTCCAACTGTTTAAAATTCCAAATGCAAATGCATCAAACTTATTAGTAACTCTATTTGTCAACCTGTGAATTCACACGGTGCGTGTTCCGTGTTCATGTAACGTAGTTAATTTAATTGTTAGTAAAAATATGTATTTCCACCGCGAGTATTTTTAAAACGTAGATTTCATGAGTAAACTAACCAGAAATGTTAACCACAAAATATTAATGTTTCCGTCCTTTCATTCTAATTTTTCTGCTATTTTTTTTCCATATGTGAATGAGTTTGTGCCAAACCGAATATGTCGACATGGGACAGCGCCATCGCTACATGGTCTAAAACCAAACTACAATATAGCCTCAACTCTATTGGTAGATGAAGGTATGACATATATAAGTTAGCTTTACGACAATTGTTAGCTTTACCCCTTATTAGGTGGTTCTCAAGTTAAAAGCCTAATGCTCTTAAATTGTGTATAGTATGGAGTTCGTTGCTCGTGGTGGAGGTCGCTTGTGGCATTGGGGATGGTGGCTGGGAGGACTACTAAATTGATTTGGGATCGGAACTCGGAAGTGGCTTTCTCTCCGCTTTATAATTAAAGCAACCGCCCACAACAATCATACAACGTATCGGAAACAACACCCACAAAGAAAGAGTTCGCTGGGGCAACAACACAACATGGCCCAAAGTACAAGACTGCTAGAATACACACACTACATCAACGGGCGGCGGGGGGGGGGGGGGGGGGGGGGGGGGGAGGGTGGTATGGGTAGAGGAGGAGACGGAGACCACTCGGGGCCCTCAACGCGGCGCCGCAGAAGACAGGTGGTGCGCCACTACAAGAAGTTCGTCGATGGAGTCATCTAGCGGCGCCTTTTCCCATTGTCTACAGAACGGGCACTGGTAGAAAATAGGCCTTCGGTACGCCCCCATTAGTCCCCAAAATAATCGGTCCGCGACCATAGGGGTCTTTAGTCGCGGTTCGGGACGAGACCCGCGACCAATAGTCTGGGCCCAGCGCGCTCGGTCCACAGCTGTCGGAGGGGAGGGGCTTTAGTCCCGGTTGTCCAGACCAACCGGGGCTAATAGGTCATCGGTCTGGCCCCACGGCCTTTAGCCGCGGTTGTCCAGGTGAACCGGGACTAAAGGCCCATCCCTATATATAGAACTCAGCTCGCTGCACTTAGCCACATTTGGTGTCACTTCTGCTCACAACATTCACAAGGGGTGGTGGGTATGCTTTTGGTTCCTACTATGCACACTAGGTGTTCGATGAAATGCCCGATAGCATGAAACACACATGATATTAAGTGTCCGAGCCGCACTTGAGCGTTTTCATTTATTTTACCTCCGCGGTCGCGGTTAGCAACTTGAACCCTTTCATGATTTGTATTATTTCCAGCTAGTTAGTTTAACAAATGCATGATGGTTAATTATTTACTTTATATAATAATAATGCAGATGAATCGGCAATGGATGTACGGTAACCGACTCTCCGGCGAGTTCACTACGGGTTTGAAAGATTTCCTCGTAGTGGCAAATGCGAACAAGCAGCGAGGTTTTATTATCTGTCCATGTGCTGAATGTAAGAATGAGAAGGGTCACTCCTCCTCAAGAGTCGTTCACATGCACTTGCTTCGGCACGGTTTCATGCCCAGCTATAATTGTTGGACCAAGCATGGAGAAAGAGGGGTTAGAATGGAAGAAGATGAAGAAGAGGATGATATCGATTTCAACTATCATGACGCTTTCGGTGATACCTTCATGGAGGATGATGCTGAAGGTGGGGAAGGGTTTGGTGAAGGTGAAGAAGAGGCACATGATGAGCCCGCTGATGATCTTGGTCGGACCATTACTGATGCACGGAGACGCTGCGAAACTGACAAGGAGAGGGAGAATTTGGATCGCATGTTAGAGGATCACACGAAGTCGCTGTACCCAGGATGCGACAATAGTCTGAAAAATCTGGGCTGCACACTGGATTTGCTGAAATGGAAGGCACGGGAAGGTGTAGCTGACTCATCATTTGAAAATTTGCTGAAAATGTTGAAGAATATGTTTCCGAAGAATAACGAGTTGCCCGCTAGTACGTACGAAGCAAAGAAGGTTGTGTGCCCTCTAGGTTTAGAGATTCTGAAGATACATGCATGCATTAACGACTGCGTCCTCTACCGCGGTGCATACGAGGATTTGAATGAATGCCCTGTATGCACTGCATTGCGTTATAAGATCAGAGGCGATGACCCTGGTGACGATGTTGAGGGCGAGAAACCCAGGAAGAGGGTTCCCGCCAAGGTGATGTGGTATGCTCCTATAATACCTCGGCTGAAACGCCTGTTCATGAACAAAGAGCATGCCAAGTTGTTGCGATGGCACAAAGAGGACCGTAAGTCCGACGGGGAGTTGAGACACCCCGCTGATGGAACGCAATGGAGAAAGATCGACAGAGAGTTCAAAGATTTTGCAGCTGACGCAAGGAACATAAGATTTGGTCTAAGTACTGATGGCATGAATCCTTTTGGCGAGCAGAGCTCCAGCCATAGCACCTGGCCCGTGACTCTATGCATCTACAACCTTCCTCCTTGGTTGTGCATGAAGCGGAAGTTCATTATGATGCCAGTGCTCATCCAAGGTCCGAAGCAACCCGGCAACGACATCGATGTGTACCTAAGGCCATTAGTTGATGAAATTTTACAATTGTGGGGCAGACCTGGTGTACCTGTGTGGGATGAGCACAAAGAAGAGGAATTTAACCTACGAGCGTTGCTTTTTGTAACCATCAACGATTGTCCTGCTCTCAGTAACCTTTCGGGACAGTCAAATAAGGGATACAAAGCATGCACGCACTGCTTACATGAGACTGAAAGTGTATTTTTGGATAATTGTAGGAAGAACGTGTACCTGGGTCATCGTCGATTTCTTCCCCGAAATCATAACGTAAGAAAGAAAGGCAAGCATTTCAATGGCAAGGCAGATCACCGGCCGAAGCCTGCGGAACGTACTGGAGCTGAGATATTTGATATGGTCAAGGATTTGAATGTCATCTTTGGAAAGGGTCCTGGCGGACAATCAGTTCCGCAGGGAGTTGACGGGCACGTACCCATGTGGAAAAAGAAATCGATATTTTGGGAGCTACAGTATTGGAAAGTCCTAGATGTCCGCTCTGCAATCGGCGTGATGCATGTTACGAAGAATGTTTGCGTGAACCTGCTAAGCTTCTTGGGCGTGTATGGGAAGACAAAGGATACAAAGGAAGCACGGCGGGATCAGCAACTTTTGAAAGACCCAGATGACCGGCATCCGGAATGGTTTCAAGGTCGTGCCAGCTACGCTCTTACGAAAGAAGAGAAGGTCATTTTTTTTGAATTCCTGAGCAGTATGAAGGTCTCGTCTGGCTTCTCGTCGAATATAAAGGGAATAATAAACATGGCAGACAAAAAGTTCCAAAACCTGAAGTCTCACGACTGCCACGTGATTATGACGCAATTGCTTCCGATTGCTTTGAGGGGCCTCCTACAGGAAAATGTTCGAGTAGCCATTGTGAAGCTGTGTGCATTCCTCAATGCAATCTCTCGGAAGGTAATCAGTCCAGATGATCTACCACGGTTACAGAACGATGTGGTCCAATGTCTTGTCAGTTTCGAGTTGCTGTTTCCACCATCCTTCTTCAATATTATGACGCACCTCCTGGTCCACCTAGTCTAAGAGATTTCCATTCTCGGTCCTGTATTTCTACACAATATGTTCCCCTTCGAGAGGTTTATGGGAGTATTAAAGAAATATGTTCGTAACCGTGCTAGGCCAGAAGGAAGCATCGTAAAGGGCTATGGAAATGAGGAGGTAATTGAGTTCTGTATTGACTATGTTCCTGACCTTAAGCCCATTGGTATTCCTCAATCGCGGCACGAGGGGAGACTAAGTGGAAGAGGCACGATCGGAAGGAAATCAACGATATGTATGGACGGTCATTCTATGACTGAAGCACACTACACAGTTCTGCAAAATTCGAGCTTGGTGGCTCCGTACTTCGAGCAACACAAGAATATTTTACGCTCGAACAACCCGGGGAAGCCTGAATCATGGATTAGAAAGGCCCACATGGAGACTTTCGGCAGTTGGTTGCGAAAACATTTAATGAATGACAATGATGTTGGAGATCAGTTGTACATGTTGGCCAAGACACCATCTTCGACTATAACGACTTTCCAAGGGTACGAGATTAATGGGAATACATTTTACACGATCTCCCAAGATAAAAAGAGCACCAACCAAAACAGTGGTGTCCGCTTTGATGCAGCAACCGAGATTGGGCAAAAGGTCACATATTATGGTTACATAGAGGAGATATGGGAACTTGACTATGGACCCTCCTTTAAGGTCCCTTTGTTCCGGTGCAAATGGTTCAAGCTAACAGGAGGTGGGGTAAAGGTGGACGAGCAATACGGAATGACAATGATGGATTTCGACAATCTTGGTTACCTTGACGAACCATTCGTCCTAGCCAAAGATGTCGCTCAGGTTTTCTATTTGAAGGACATGAGTAGCAAACCGAGGAAACGGAAAGATAAGAAAACAATTAGTACATCATGTGATGATCCAAAGCGCCACATTGTTCTTCCAGGGAAAAGAAACATCGTGGGAGTGGAGGACAAGACAGACATGTCAGAAGATTATAATATGTTTGGTGAAATTCCGCCCTTCAAAGTCAACACCGACCCAAGCATTAAGTTAAATGATGAGGATGCTCCATGGATACGGCCAGATCGTAAGAAAGCAGGGACACAAGGGAAGAATTGATGTGTAATAATTTATTGTGTACCAAACTTTTTTGAATGGATCATGTGAATTATATTATCTCTGATGTGTTTAAGACTAACTCCTTTGTAAAATATTTCAGAAAACGAGTGGAAAGCATGGAAAACAGGAAGTTACTTAAATGTCTCAAAACCTTGTGAGATAAAATATCTGATTTCATAAATTTTATTAAAAACAGAAAACAGACGCGCTCCTCGTCGTCGCCGGAATACAAATTCTTTTATTAAAAAGAGAGAACATACGAACACTACTCCTCGTCGTCGTCGTCGGGGAACTCGTCGGTGACCTCCTCCGGGACATCGACGTCGGCGAACTCGTCGGTGACCTCCTCGTCGTCGTCGGAGGTGCATGATGGTATGTCCGAGATAGGCCCCCACCTCGGATCGTCGGAGGCCCAGACTTCGCCGGCGCGGTCGGCCCGACGAAGCTCTTGCAGCGCCCTCGTCCTCGCCTCCCGAGCGGCATCTAACGCGAGGTGGCGTTCGAGGCGGCGCTCCGCCCGCTCAGCCGCGCGGGTCTGCCAGAGCTCCTCGTCGGCGCTCTCCTCCCCCGGGTTGTTTCGGTAATACTCGCGGACGACGCGTTCTTCCCTGGCGTCGACTAGGCCCTGAAACGCGCGGTGACGGAGGTGGAGGTGGTCGGCGGCAGTGACGATCTGCGGCTTCGGCGCCCTGGCCTCCGCTTCCCAGACGGGGTGGCAGTCGTTGAAGTTCATCAGCGAACGCGGGCGGTTGAGGCGCCAGGCCGCCGCGTCCCAGGCGCGGGCGGCCTCCGCCGCCGTCGCAAAGGAGCCGAGGGGGATGCGGTCGTCCCCCCAGCGGATATCTGCGCCGAACATTCCGTTCTGCCGTGCTCGGACGCCGCGAAATCCGGTGGTGCTGTTCCTCCTCGGAGGCATGGTGGAAGCGCGACGGTGCGTGGAGAGGAGAAGACGCGCTCGAGGCGCGACAGTTTATACCGCGCCCTCCTGGCCACGCGTCACAACTCCCGCGCCACGCGTCGCAACTCCCGCGCCACGCGCCACCCTAACAGAACCAAGCAAATAGTTGCACATTACTAACCGAGCTCAAAGTGAACACTGACCCATAGCATGGATGGATGTGTTAAAGGGGGGGGTGTAGAACAAAACAATCGGTATCACCATCATACAGCCCTACAGTGGCTACTCGGTGCAATATGCATACCAAATGCACGGTAGGACGTATGATGGCGAAACCGGATGTTTTGTACTTGCTCGATAAACTGAATATATGATGTATCAAATCTTAAAGGGGGATGTAGAACAAAACAATCGGTATCGCCATCATACAGCCCCACCGTGGCTACTGGGTGCAATATGCATACCAAATGCACGGCAGGACGTATGATGGCGAATCCGGATGTTTTGTATTTGCTCGATGAACTGACCGGTGTATGAAGGTGGGCTATATATAGGGTCCTCTGGCTCACAAAGTGTTGTGCTAGGGTTTTGATCCAACGGTTAAGAAACCACCTCATCCAACGGCTCACAACAGCTCGAAAGAAACACACCGTAGCCCTGATCGAACGGCTCACAGCAGCTCGAAAGAAACACACCCCGGATCCAACGACTCACAAGCGCTTTAAAGAAACACACGATCCGTGTGATTCTATCTGATTGGTCCAAACAAAACCCTAACCCATTTAGTCCCGGTTGGTGTCCCCAACCGGGACTATCGAAAGAAACACACCGTTGCCCTGATCGAACGGCTCACAACAACTCGAAAGAAACACACCCCGGATCCAACGACTCACAAGCGCTTTAAAGAAACACACGATCCGTGTGATTCTATCTGATTGGTCCAAACGAAACCCTAACCCATTTAGTCCCGGTTGGTGTCCCCAACCGGGACTAAAGGGATGTTTTCTTCTCGCTATATATATGTATGCATTGCCACACCATTGGCATAAACACATACAAACTCACCACTCTCTCTCTCATGGCTTCTACCGTACCCACTCTAACATTCATCCAGGCGGAGGCACTTTCGGCCTCGAACTACCCTGCCCGTGCGGCTACAACGTTCCCGCCGGTTGGATGCTGAGCGCCGGAGGAGTGCCGGTCCCTCCTCTTCCTCAAGGTGTGGCGCGTTGGGCGGCCATCACGAACCACTACTATCACGAGCTCACGCCCGAGCAGCGGAGGAATCCCAGTTGGCATCCCGATAACCAGCATACTTCGGATGCCTTCTTCATCAATCGGCGTGAGAGGGCGCTCTCCAGGTATGAGGAGGACGGCCTGCCTCCTGGGAACTTTCACGAGGCCGGTCTTCGGCTATGGTGGTCCGGCCGGACTCTACAGAGCGTCATGGACTACATCAGGGCCGGCGATATCCCCCGCCTGCGGTACCCTCAGGCCCAGTCCTGGAGTCGTGATCCTCCGAGGGAGTGCAGAGCACCGTCAGACGATAGTGACGACGACGGCGGCGGCAACTACGACGACTACGAGTACATGTACTATAGGCCTAGGCAGGAGTATGACTAGCAGATATCAGATCATGCATCTATGCTCTCCGTTTAGGTTTAGATCCACTCTAGCCATTATGTACTGCCTTTTTTATCTATATATATATATTCAAGATGTGTGTGAATCTTTATGATTAGTTTTATTTTTATGATATATTATTTGTATTTTTAAGATTTTAAAAAGAATTAGTTTTATTTTTCTAAATTTTCTGATATATTATTTGTATTTTTAAGTTTGGGAAAAGGAAAAGTATTTGAATAACCACGTTTAGTCGCGGTTCGTGTCACGAACCGGGACTAAAGGCTCGTTCTGCGCGGGAACGAAAACGCCGCGAAAAATTTCACCTTTAGTCCCGGTTCGTGACACCAACCGGGACTAAAGACCCGCGGAGGGTACCCCATGGGACCTTTAGTCCCGGTTGGTGACACCAACCGGGACTAAAGGCTGGCCCTATATATTTCCGGCCCCAAAATTTTCTTGGTCCAAACCCTCGTCTTCCTCGCGCCGGCGCCCTGCTCGTCGATTCCGTCGTCGTCGCCCGATTCCGTCGTCGTCGCGTGCGAGAGTACCGCGCCGTCGCAGTCACCCTCGCCCGCGCCCTTCTCTCCACCGCCTCCGCCCTGCTCCGGCCCCGCCCCGTCGCCGTCTCCGGTAGGTTTCCCGCGGGCCTCGCGCCGCCCTCGAACCAGCGACGCCCTCCCGCTCTCGAGAGGGGACCACGAACCAACGCCGCCCTCGCCGCGGGCCTCGCGCCGCCCTTGAACCCTTCCCCGTGGCCGGAAACCCTTCCCCGTGGCCGGAATCGCCGGAGACAGAGAGCAGAAACTGCCACACCTCCGGCCACAGTGTCACGCCAGGGTGACGTCATCATGACGCCAGGGGCCCACTGTATATGGAATTACAGAAAATAATTAAATATTCTAAATTAAACAACTTTTAATTTATAATCCCAAAAATTATGGAAAAATATGCGAAATGTTCGTAAAAATGTAAGCTATCTGTTTATATCATTTTCAATCATGTTTGACAAAGTTCAAAATGAGACCATATTTGAATTTGAGTTAAATTCATTAAAATAATGAAAATAAGTTTTAATTCAATAAATTCAGAATATTAAGTGTAATATACCAAAATGACCAGAAAAGCAAATGCAACGTAGCTATGGGGTTCTCCAAGTCATTTGAGAAACTAATCTTGGACACACCTCTAAAGTATGGTTTTCCCCCTCCGGTGGTCATCGTTCTTCCACCGGAGTGACATATGGCGGACAATTTGAGAAAGAGGGTGTAATATTTGCTAAGTCTCCTATATACTTAATTAATTTTTACTATATGCATGTCTGCAGGAGTGACATATGGCGGACAATGGAGCCTTGCCGTATACGTATCAGGAGGCTGAAGGTATTATATACGGCATGATAGCCAACCAGAACCCTTATGTGCCGGGCCCAGAAGATGAGCAACAAGACGATGTAGTCTCTTCTTATCTGAACCTTGATGATCAAGAACGTGGAGGAACGGACATTGTCGATGATGAAACAGGTGAAGGAACGGACATTGTCGATGATCAAGGAGGTGAAGGAATGGACATTGATGACGGAGGTCAACCGTCGACAAACGACGATCTCCAATTGCAAAGAACAACCACCTCCGGTACATTGGGACTCTCGTGATACAAACTTACTGAAATGTGAATACATATGCACTAACGCGCGCGACTCTCTTTCTTATTTTAGCCCTCGGCCGGATCTAGTATGACAAAGCGTGGCAAATCCAAGTCGATGAAAGATGGAGAAACATATACCATCGAATCAGTCAGTGAAATCGGCAAGCCCCTACAGCACACCACAAAGTTTATCAACCAATGCGGAGTCATTGTTAGAGACACCGTCCCGATCACCGTCCAGGAATGGAAGGAGCCAAAGAAAGCACGTGTTGGTTTCACTTCTGTCGACAAGAGAACGAAAAAGATTATGTTTAGAAAGCTTATTGCACATTTCATTCTACCTCCGGAATACAACAAAAAAGATGAATTCGGTGAGGACGTTCCGGGTGGACGTCAGAGGAGGAGGATAGTCAAAGAGTTCGCTTTTCAGAAGATGGCCGAAGCATTCCGGAACTTCAAGAAAAAATTGTTCTGTGAATATGTCAGCAAGGGCAAGACTCCGATTTTCACTGGACAACATGAGAAACTGAGAGATGATTGGACAGAATTTGTGACGCAACATAAATCGGAGCATTTCAAGGAAATATCGGCAAAAAATAAGGCTAATGCGGAAAAGAAACAGTACCATCATGTTATGCGGCCAGGAGGATACCGCGTTTCGGCGCCTAAGTGGCAGGCAATGGAGGACGGCCTGAGGGCAAGAGGAATCCGTCTAGGTACAGAGGGATAGGACGAAAGAGCCAAAATGTGGTGGTACGGGCATGGGGGATCGCTAGACCCGGAGACAGGGGAGTGTGTTCACCGGCAGAAAAAGTTTGCTCCCACACAAGACCTTGTTGACGCAATGACCAAAGCTCAACAGGGCGTGCTCACGTTCAACAGAGAGAGAGACCAACTGACCCATGCCCTCGGGAATCCTGAACACGGAGGACATATACGAGGCAAAGGCAGATTGCCGTGGAAAGTAGGGTTTTCCCAGGAGGGTGACCCGTACTGTTACAGAAGCCGTAAGAGAGGTACGGACCGGGCTGCAGATCAAATGTCGCATCTTGCAATGGAAGTCAGTGAGCTGAAGAAGATCGTGGCGGGAATACTTGAGAAAGAAAAAGCGTCGGCTGTAGGGCCGCATGAAGATGCAGCGGATCTCGGAAGCCAGCATCAGCGGAGAAGCAGCGTGGCTTCCACGGAGGCCCGCCTGCAGGTGCTAATGCACCGATGATCGAGAGTCGTGCACCGGAGCCTCACTACCCCGTGGATGATGTAAAGGAGATGAAAGAATGTGATCTGCATTATCCCGTGGGGAACATTTCCATGAAGGTAGCTACCGGCAGTGCTTTACCCTATACACCTGGAGCACTCCATCACAACAACCCCATTCCATATGGCTATGCTCGTGTCACGGCGGAAGACATAGTCCAAGCGTTTGAGGACCTGGAGATTGACATAGCTACACCCGAAGGGGAGAGAAGACTTGGAGATGTCAAGCGTCAGTTCATTCTATGGAAAAAGAAGTACATAGTGTTTCCAGGCGAGACGCCAAGGCTAACAAGTCCACCCCCCTCCGATGGTGCAGGTGCTGGTGGTGGTGGTGGTGCTGGTGCTGGTTCACCTACGCCTCCTTCACGCCATTCGACGCCGTCCCCCGATCCACAATCTCCGGCGGGTAAGATGTCGTCGCCCACGATTCCTCCTCCGGCGGTTAAGCAGCCGTCGCCCACGATTCCTCCTCCGGAGGAAAAGCAGCCGTCTCCCCCCATTCCTCCTCCGGAGGAAAAGCAGCCGTCTCCCCCCATTCCTCCTCCGGAGGATAAGCAGACGTCGCCCTCCATTCCTCCTCCAGCGAAGAAACAGAGGCAGGCGGACAGCAAGGGAACCTGCCCTTGGTCTATTAACTCGGAGCCTTATGTAGCTAAGACCACACGGGTACCGGAGCCATCACTGAAGCCTCTCCCCCCAAGGCCTTGGGAACTTAGTGATGCTGAAACCAAATTGGCCGTGAAGGCTGACGTTGACAAATGGAAGGGCCGACTGGAGGCGCTAAAGGAGCCTGAGCCCAGGGAAGTATTCCCTCCGACTGTAGACTATTGGGCTACGGGTTTTTTGTCGACAGTGTCCCAAGCCGTGAAGAATTTGCCTAAAGACTATGATATTGAACTTCGTAAGCAAGCAGGAATATTGGAGGAGGAGAAAGAGAAAGCAAAAATAGTGGAGGAGGAGAAAGGAAAAGGAAAAATGAAAAAAAGCGGGAAACAAGTTGCCCAGCTCGGGATGCAGAGTAAACAATCGATCCCCCCGCTCATAGTGAAAGCCGCTCCGGAACAGGACCCCGAGGTCATAAATGCTGTGGCAGAAATGGGATTGACCGTACCTACTGCCATGCAAAATGCGTCCGAGGCTGGTATATCTCTTCGTCTCTTTTTAGGCCTAGAAGATGCGCCAGTGGCTGAGGTAGGATTACAATATGAGAAGAAAGGGCCTCTCGTCGAGCCTGCGAAGGAAAAGGATCTACCACCACTAATGCAAGCTCTGCTACGTTGGTACAAACATTTCATAACATGGACCGACAAAGAATTTGTGTATGTGGATTATACAGAGGAGCATCACACTAAAAAGTACTCTGTAACAGTTGAGATGAGTGAATTGTTCCAGCTGTTCAATCTGCGTGAGCTCGACAAATCTATCCTGAGTTGCTACGTTCTGTAAGTGATTTATTTCTACCTCATCTCGTTCTTCATTGCCTACACTATATATATATATATATATATATTGTCCTAACTATATTGTTGCGTACGCTATTATGCAGATTGAAGATTTGGGAATGCAAAATAAGACTCATCCATGATGTTGGGTTCATTACCCACAAATCATTAATGGAACTATGTTAGAACGTCACCCCAAAGACGTGGAGAAAGACTTGTACAAATTTTTTTAAAAGCATGAATCCAAAAGATATATTCTATTTCCTTACCTTTTTGGGTGAGTGTTTCTCTCATGTTCCCATTCTCTTTTGTTTACTCCATGCATAGTATGTCTAATCGATAAGTTATGCATGACTGTGATTCTGCTAAAAATTGATCTTCAAAACTCCATAATTTTGATCTTTGACTCTATGAATTCAAATACAGATCTTTGGATCAACATGAGAAAAATGATGCAAAGGTAATTATTTTTCAATCATTTGCGCTCTATATCGATCGGTCTCTTTTGTTCATTTCCTAAGCTAATAACTCCCTTGTTCATTTAATTTTATTTGCAATGTAGAGTTTGGAGACAGTTCTCACTTGGACATGTCGGTGGATTCAAACATGAGCTAAAATTTAAAAATGTGGTCAAAGGTGTGGATAAGCAGCCACCGGGGACCGGTCTATGTGGATACTATGTCTGTGAGAACATACGGAAAGAAATCTCTGAGAGGAAGAAGGACGAGACCACGCGGAGGGGTATCAATAACTTGCGGAGGGCGCTTACTCCAGAAGCTCGCTTCCGACCAATTCAAGAGGAAATAGCAGGATTTTTCCTTAGGCATGTCATCGATAAGGAAGGAGAGTACCATGCGTCCACCGACGATGACTATTATCCGCATAAGCCATCTTAACTGTTCGAATTTGTGTATGGTCATCCATCTTAATTGTGTAATATGGAAACTTGTTCGAGGTTGTATATATGGTCACCCGATATTGAATATATATTATATATTCCTATTGAATTCTCCTTGTTTGAAATTTCATATATATATATGCATGTATATAGTATCGTGAAATATATATATATATGTGTGTACTGAAACTTCATCAAAATTAAAATAAAACACAAAATAAAATATAAAAGAAATAAAACAAAACAAATTAAAAAGGAACCAGGTTTAGGGGGCCTAAAACCCTAAACCTGCGCAGGTTTTCAGTCCCGGTTGGCCACAAGAACCGGGACTAAAGGTCCTCCGCCGTGACGGATCCCTGGCGCCCACGTGGACGGGCCTTTAGTCCCGGTCTGTAAATGGCGGGACTATAGGGGGGGTCTTTAGTCGTGCATAGCTAGTCCCGGTTGCGCGGCCGGGACTACTGGCCCTTGCGAACCGGGACTATAGGCCTATTTTCTACCAGTGGGGTCCCACTGCTGCAAGAAAGCCAAAATTTTGAACACATCGTCAGATGCACGTCTAAGAAAAATCTTTTCAATCACCATTTTATTGTGCAGCGTACACAAGGACCATGCCACCGCCACAAACACCATCCAAAAGAGGTGTTTGCCACCCTCGGGATGGTGTGCTCGGGTTTTTAGGAACTCACCGAGGTCCGAGGCATGCCATCCAGGCCCAAGGTCCTAAAGGACAAAGTTCCACAGAAACTGGACAGCTGGGCTGTCGAATCTCTGACTCCACAAATCCCTCGGGTGACCCTATCGGGTTTCGACTAGGAGAAGTCATGAGCGCTGGTGAAATCGTCGGCTTGACAGGAGGCGAGATTTACCCAGGTTCGGGGCCCTCGAAGAGGTAAAACCCTTACTCCTGCCTTCTGTTGATCTGTATTGGATGATTAGATCGGTTACAGGTTGCTCGAATCGAGAGTAGATCTCGAGTTCCGAGGCTTTTTGGTCGTGCGGTATTACTTGGTCCCCTCCTTGGGGGCTCTCCTGGCCTTATATAGATGGCCAGGTCTCGAGTTCTACCCGGAGAGGACTCAAACCCTAGCTGGGTCGGTTACAAGTTTCCTAACTTCACCCGCAAGCTGATGCGGGTGGGCTTCACATGGGCCTTCTAGAGTACTCCAAGGGCGCTTCCTCTTGGGCCTTGACCTTGGGCCTGAGAGGGGGTGTCCTTACCCGCAGGGTCCAGGATCCATATCTTCGTCAGTAGCCCCCGAGCGTGTGCTCGACTGGGAATTTTCCAGTCGAGTAGACGGTCAAACCTTCCTTATTTTATGGAGGACCGCCCTGACAGTCATTGTTTTTCAAAGGGTGTGTTCCCTGTATCATGGGTCTTCACGCTCGAGTATCGAGCAATATAAGTGCCTGTTTTTACGGCTTTTTTTCACAGAAGGATGTGGCACAGTAGCTTGGCTCTCCCGAGAGATCAGGGCCAATTAATTGCGACTAGGGCAAAAACATTCTTGGCCTACTCAGATTCGAGACCTCCGACTCGAACCCGATAAGGTGATTGTTGCGACTGGGCCGTTGTGGACTTATCGAATCGAACTTAACCTATGGGGGTACCCGGCGCGTCCGCTAGGATTTTTCTTCGTGTTGTTGACACGGAATTATACCGGAGGACGCATCTTTCGAGTGCGATTCCAGGCCCAAAAGAGAGATCTTTTCGGGTCTTACCTTCATATTCGAAGAATATGGCATCCGGATGTGCCTAGTCGGCTGAACAATCCAGGTTTTTATGATGTAAAATTATCATGTGTAGGAGAGGTAGGTTCTTTCTACCCGATTGATTTGTTTGAGCTCCATACGAAAGAAATTTCGTGCTGGAAGAAAAGCTAAGCCCATATGAAAGAGTTTTCATTTTCGGGATGCTGTGCCCATACGAAAGAGTTTTCGTGTATAGGGTATTTTTCTCTTGTTCGAAGAGGTTTTGCTTTATGAACTGTTCATGGAAAAGTTGCTTTTATCCGAAGGAATTGATATTCGTACGAAGATAATTTCGCGTTTGAACTTCCAATCGAAAAGATCTTGGTTTTGAATGACGAATGCCATGACGTCATGGCGCACTCCTCTTCTCCCGATGGGACGTGACGGAGTGGCAGCAGATGGTGGCCCACCTGGTCAGCTTTTTGACCGGGAAACGAGACGTCGTTCCCGGTTTTTACGCGAGACTCGCAGTAAATGCGCACGATCTTCTGTTAAGATCATGGCACGAAAGAGCGCTGGCCGCCGCTTCGTTTCATCTTCACGCGTGGCGGCCATGATAGGCGCCACGTAGCGCATCGTACGGCTGAGATCGTCTCGCTCCGTGTATAAATACGGGTGTTAGCGCTACGGTAAAACTTTCCCAGCTCTCTGTCTTCATCTTCTTCCTTGCGCCCACCTTCGTCTTCCTCGCGCTCGAGCTCGTGCTGCAAGCAATGGCTGGCGGAAAAAGACGCGGTGCTGCCGGCTCTGCATCCGGTGAACCTTCTGGGCAACCCGCGCCCCGCGCTGGCGACTGGCGCTCCCCCAACACCACCGCGAAAAGCATCAAGGAGATGCAGCGGGAGGGGTTGCTGCCGGCGGAGACGGAGAAGCGAGTCCGTCTCGGAAAAAAAGGAAGAGGTACCCAATCCTCAATCGAACGAGCGCGTGGTCTTTGTGGACCACGTGACTCGAGGCCTTTCTTTTCCCCTTCATCCCTTCTTCCTCGGGTTTCTGTGTGTCTATGGCATACAGCTTCACGATCTTCCCCCGAACGCGGTGCAGCACATTTCGTGCTTCATCGTGTTCTGCGAATGCTATCTCGGCATTCGCCCGCACTGGGCGCTTTGGAAGGCGCTCTTCAAAGTCCGGATCTTCCGCGAGAGATCGCGGGTGGAGTCCGAGCTCGGCGAACCGCTTCGCACGGGCGGCTTCGGGATCCAAGCTCGACAAGAAGGCAGCTACTTCAACATGCATTTCGTCGACTCCGCTCAAAGCTGGCGGAAGAGGTGGTTCTACGTCACCGACAACAGCTCGGGTGGGATTGTGGAGTTCCACCCGTTCGCTGTTCTGACATGGCGAAAGTCCTGGGGGCACAAGATGTCAGCCGAGGAGACTCAGACCGTTGCGCCTTTACTCGCAAGAGTAGCTGCTCTCCGGGATCAGACCGCGGGAGTCGTGCTCAACGGGATGCATCTGGCGAGCATCTTTTTGAAGCGCAGGATCCAGCCACTTCAACAAAGGCCCTCCTCTATGTGGGAGTATCAAGGCTCAGAGGACCCCAGCCGAGTAAGCCGCGAGGAGCTTTCGAATGTAGAATTCGAGAAGAAAATCGCGGGTATCACTCGACTGAAGGTGGGGGAGAAATTCCCCGATTGCTCAGTTGAAGCCTTCGCCGCTTCAAACCCTCCCCCAGCCGAGGTTAGTTTCTTCCTTTTCGTCTTTGAATTGTTCCCTTTTTGTTCTGAGTCCTAGTCGATAAGGTTTTTCTCGTCTTCTTCTTGTCTTTGCAGAGCCTAGCTATGGCGGACTGCTACCCGCCAGCTGCGGGGGAGGCTGCCTCAGAGCAAGTGTCGAGTCATCAAGACGGCGCGATTGACACCAGCATCGCCAACGCCTCTTCGAGTTCAGAACACGATTCTTCGGATGACGTTGAAGACTCGAATGGCGCTCCTACGAAACGTCGTCGGGTAGATGAGGACGAAGCTACTTCCAAGGATAAATCCTTGGAAGCATCGCCCAGTCAAGCTCCTATCCATGCGACTCCACTTCGCTCCCTTGCTCCTTCGCCTTCGTTCCCAGTGATGACGCCCGCTTGGAACGCGGACTTGCTGGATGACGACGAGGATGACGAGTAAGTGCTTCTTCCTTAATCTTGGTCGAACATTTTCCGTGCTTCAATATCGATTGTTTCTATCTTTCGGTGCAGTCTGCAGACGATCAGTCCTCGCAGGTACGCCGCTGCCGTTCCTCCCGAAAAGAGGAATAAGGCAAAGGATGCGGGTGAAACTCCCACCGCCGGCACCGTCCAAAATTCCCCCAGAGCAGCCCCCGAAGCCGCGACGGTGGTACGTGAAGCCCCCAGCTTTGCCGCCAGGACTTCTGCTTCTAAGGAAGTGACGGATAGCTCCGCGGATCCGCTCTCTCGTGCCACCGGCCAGGTAAACTTCATCTTCTATCTTCAAAAAAAAAATTATCGGGTGCACGACAGTGCTCCGGATGGGAGTAGCCCCCGAGGCTGTAGTCGATCGCATGCGATCGGCCACAGGCTCAAAGTCTGGTTTAATTCTTCTTCATGATTTCATTTTTATCGGGTGCACGGCAGTGCTCCCGATGGGAGTAGCCCCCGAGGCTGTAGTCGATTGTAAATAATCGGGTATAGACTCCAATTTAATCCTTTTAACTCTTTCGTCTTCGTGCTTTTGCAGTCGCTTATTGATTCTCTTGCGGCGATTGGTCGCCGCGTCGTTCTCGTCGAGTCGGATTGCGAGTCGCTTCGAGCGAACCGTAGCCGACTTCAGACTGAAAACGTCCTTCTCAAGGGTAAGCTTTATCATCTCCCTGTCTTCAGTATTCCGTACATTCTTGAGTTTTGATAAGCATCTCTTTGTAGCTCGACTTGAATTTGCAGAATCCGAAAAGGTCAAACTCTCTGAGCAGGTAACTGCTCGGGAGGCTGACCTGACGGCCATTCGACAAGAGCTAGAGGCTTCCCGCATGCAATCAGAAGATTTTGGTCGACAGCTTGCGGATGCGCGGAAGTCCTTGAAGGAGTTAGAGAAAGCTGGCAGTAAGGCCGACAACGACATTGTCGGGTTCCTCCGTCCCCTCGATGAGCGTTTCGCGGGTAAGTGTGTTGGGCTTTTGCGACTTTGATTCTTCATTTCGCTGTACTTTGCTAAGTATTTTTTTTTCTTCTTTTGCAGGTCTTCTGGATGTTCCTCTAGAGATCCCTGGACTCCAGCGGGTGGATGTGGTAACCGACACACTTGCCCAGCTTAAAAGGCACGCTGATGGAGTTCTCTCCATGATCAATGATGCTACTCAAGTGCTGGTGCAACTGCACGGTCGCCTCCTCGCCAACGCCACTCCTGCACCCGCGCTAGATGATCTGTTGAAGGTCTTCTCAGAAGGCAACCTTCTGGATGCCTTCGCGGTCGCACAGGCGGAGTCTGGTGCGAAGACCGCGATACAATTTGCTTTGGCGCACGGAGTCGAAGGTTTGGAGGAGGCGTGCACATCTCTTCCAGTCGACCCCTCCACGGGCAAAAAGGTACGCTCTCTCGTTTTGGCGAGCAAGCCGCTATTCTTGCTCGGAAGCTGTCTGAGATTTTTGCTCGACTGCGGGGAGGGGCGACTGCTGCCAACGGGAGCACCAATGTAGCTTCATAGTTTTTCTTTTTTCTCCTTGAATGTAATGAACCTTGGGATGTATTCCCGTACCTTTGTTGTCTTTAATCGAAGAATTCATCTTGCAATTCATTCCCTTTGTTTGTGCATTGTCTCCCGATGGGAGTAGCCCCCGAGCGTTTGTCAGATATGCGACTAGAATTGACTCGAGTAGGGCATCTTACTTCTTTCGTTTTATTCTTCCAGGCTACTGGGTTTACCGCGGAAACTTCGGGTGGATGTGGTACTCCAGTAAATCCACTTGTTGCCGCTGTTGGCACTTTTGCGGGCCTTCGTGATAAGGTCCAGGAGGGTGAGCGCAAGCTAAAAGCTATGCGCGGGATAGCCGATGTGGCGAAGTCCAAGCAGAAATTGGCAGCTGAACGCGAACAATTTCTGATGGATGAGTTGGCTGTAGTCGCAAGGGACTTGCTTTGTAAGTAGTGCAGCCCCCGTGCCTTTTTCTTCCTTGTTTCCTTATCTGACTGAGTGTGTTTTTGCTCTTCAGTCGTTAATCCGGATGACAGGGAAGAAAAGCAGTGGGTAGAAAATCACATCCTTCAAGAGGCTAGTGGCTCCAAACCTCATGCAAACAATTTTTGGTCTGATCGCAGTCGGGGTTTTGTGATGGCCACCTTGAAATTTCGAGTCCTCCAGGCGAGAATTCTCGTGAGTTCTTTTCACGAGGTCTTGGTTGCGATGAACGCTGCATTTTACCCACATGAAAAAGGTCCCGAAGACTGGGGTTATCTTCTCAGTTTGTTTGGACGTGAAGGAGAAGTTCGCGCGTGTGTGCGCAATCAGATGACGTGCGGCGCGGTTGTAGCTCTCTCTTTTGTCCGCATATGGTATCCTGAGATAGATGTTAACTCCGTTTCTCGGCGCAGATTATGCAATCGAGGATATCTCGCCGTACTATGATGCTGTTCGTCCTGCAGCGGAGAAGATTATCCGAATGACCACTGAAGAGGTAGATAGAGTTTTGGCGACTGAGAATGCTCAGCGCTTTTACTGATTGCCGGATGTAAATATCCTGTAATCTGTTTATAGTTTGTAAAAAACTGTTGTAAGGTGTATAACCTTGTATTTGATGATGTTTCTTTGTGATGCTTAGTTGTAGGGTAGCCCCCGTGTGTTTTAAGGGGTGTGTACCTGTAACTTGTAGCATGTAAAGAACGAGAAGCTTCGAGTGAATATGATGAAGGAATCATGTCTTTATTGCAATGACTGAGAAGCCATGTATTCGAACTACAGGACTGGCTAGTATAGCCTTATTTTTGTTGTGATAACAAGTAAACCTATGGATAAAATTTGCGGAGGTGTGCAATGTTCCACGGATTGGAGTAGATCCCTCCGGTCGCCGGATTCTTTAGCCTATAGGCTCCGCCTGGGATGACTTCGTGTATAATGAAGGGTCCTTCCCAAGGTGGCTCGAGCTTGTGTCCTTCCTTCTGTTTGAGCCGCAGCACCAGGTCCCCAACCGCGAATGCTCTGTGGCGTATGCGGAACTGTGATAGTTGCGCAAGGATTGCTGATATACCGCGGATCTTGCGACTGCGATGTCTCGCATTTCGTCTAGTGCATCCATATCTTCTGCGAGCGCCCTGTTGGAAGTTTCTTCGTTGTAGGCTACAACTCGTGGGGCGCTGAATCGAACATCCTCGGGAAGGACTGCTTCTGCCCCGTATACCATGAAGAATGGCGTGTACTTCGTTGATCGATTAGGAGTTGTGCGCATGCTCCAGAGTACGGAGGGTAGCTCTTCCGCCCAATGTCCTGCGGCGGGGTGTAGACGATCGAGTAGTCGCTTCTTGATGCCAGCCCAAACTAAGCCGTTGGATCTTTCGACTTGTCCGTTCGTTTGCGGGTGAGCGACTGAGGCAAACTTGAAATTGATGCCTTTTTCCTCGCAGAACTGTTGTGTCTCCTTTGCTGTGAAATTTGTACCGTTATCTGTAATGATGTCGTGTGGCACACCAAATCTGCATACAATGGAGTCAAGAAACTTGACGGCGCATTGGGCGCTTGCTGAGGTTACTGGCATAGCCTCGATCCATTTGGTGAACTTGTCGACTGCGACCAGCAAGTGTGTGTATCCACCTGGTGTGGACTTGCGTAGTGGCCCAACCATATCTAGCCCCCATTGTGCAAAGGGCCAAGCTATTGGTATCATGTGTAATTCCGTAGCAGGGGCGTGTGGCCTTGGTGCGAATCGCTGGCAGGCGTCGCATCGTTCGACCAGGCTTTTTGCATCGTTGGCTGCTGTTAGCCAGTAAAATCCTGCTCGGAAAGCTTTTCCCATTATTGTTTTCCAGCTAGCATGATGTCCGCAATCTCCTTGGTGTATGTCCTGGAGCAATTCCTTGCCATCTTCGGACTTGCTACGCCTGATTATCTGTCGAGCCTCACGTGGATCGGCCGGGAGCTGTCTGTTGAGCAGGTAGTCGAGATATTTCTGCGTCCAGACTGGCTCGACCAGGAAAACCTGTCGTGACATGTTGTGAATAAGCCCGATAAGCGCGACCTGCGGGCTGACCTCTGTTTCTGGCGCTGCTGCAGCTTTCTTCACTTTGACCGATCGCTTGATCATCCGTTCGAAGTATATTCCTGGCGGTATGGGTGTATTCGTGGAACCCATGTTTGCCAGTCCATCTGCTTCTTCGTTGCTAGATCTTGCAATGTGCTTCAGCTCGCAGCCTTTAAAGCTTCCTTCGAGTAGATTGTACATGTCACGATATGCGACCATGTTTTCAGCAATGGCGTCGCATTCTTTCATCGTCTGCTGCGCTATGAGATTGGAATCACCGTAGATCATTAATCGGGTAGCTCCACAGGCGATTGCCATCTTCATCCCATGCAACAGGGCTTCATATTCTGCGTCGTTGTTCGAGGCTGGATCGTCTGGTGGAAAGTCCAGTCGCAGGACGTATTGCAGCTTGTCTCCCCGAGGTGAAATAAGAACGATTCCAGCTCCTGCTCCTTCATTTCTCTTGGATCCATCGAAGTACATTATCCAATTGCTCATGTACTCGGGTCGTCCAGGCGTTTGTAGCTCTGTCCATTCGCTGAGGAATTCCACGAGTACTTGAGATTTGACTGCTTTTCGTTCTGTATAGGTGATGTCCCAGGCGCCCAACTCGATGCTCCATTTTGCTATTCTTCCGGATGCCATAGGGTTGTTCATGATTGTCCCGAGTGACGCATCATTAACCATTGTAATGGTATGTTCCTGGAAATAATGTTTGAGCTTTCGGGCTGTGAGAACAACTCCATACGCCAGCTTCTGATAATGAGGGTATCGTTGCTTGCATGGCGAGAGCACTTCGCTGATGTAATATATTGGTCGTTGGACTCCGTACGCTTTGCCGTCTTCAGGTCGTTCGACCACGATTGCTGTGCTGATGACCTGGTTTGTAGCGGCTAGGTATAGTAGAAGCGGCTCCCTTTCTTGCGGTGTTGCAAGGACGCGCCTGCTTTGCAACGATCGCTTCAGGTCTGCGAATGCTTGTTTAGCTTCGGGTGTCCACTCGAATTTGTCCGTCTTCTTCAGTAATTTGTAGAAGGGTAACGCTTGCTCTCCCAATCGTGCGATGAACCTGCTTAGGGCGGCTAGTCGTCCTGCGAGCTGCTGGACTCCGCGTAGATTGGTTGGCTCCTTCATAGTCAGGATGGCTTGTATTTTCTCCGGGTTGGCCTCAATGCCTCTGGCGGATACCAGGTACCCGAGGAGTTTTCCTGCAGGGACGCCGAAAACGCATTTGGTCGGATTGAGCTTGATCCGATATGCATTAAGGGCGTCGAACGTTTCTCTGATGTCCTCGAGGAGTGTGTCCTCTACTCGAGTTTTGATGACGATGTCGTCGACGTACACTTGTACGTTTTTGCCAATGAGATTGGCGAGGCATCTTTGCATGCAGCGCTGATATGTTGCGCCTGCATTCTTCAGCCCGAAGGGCATTGTCGTGTAGCAGTAAACACCGTGGGGTGTGATGAATGCCGTCTTCTCTTCGTCTTCCCTTTTCATTCGGATCTGATTGTATCCCGAATAGGCGTCCAGGAAGGAGAGGCGTTGGCAGCCTGCCGTAGAGTCCACGATCTGGTCGATTCGTGGTAGAGGAAAGTTGTCCTTGGGGCAGTGCTTATTCAGCGATGTGTAGTCGATGCACACCCCAAGGATATCCGTGTTCTTCTTGGGGACCAGCACCGGGTTTGCCAACCAGGTGGATATCTTGATCTCCCTAATAAAGTTGGCGGCTAGCAGTCTGTTTATTTCTTCTCCAAGCGCCTTCTGCTTGGGTTCTGAGAATCGTCGAGTCGTCTGTTTGATGGGTTTGGCATTAGGAAAGACTTCGAGTGAGTGCTCGGCAAACTCCCTGGGTATTCCTGGCATATCTGAAGGCTGCCAGGCAAAAATTTCCCAGTACTCACGGAGGAGTTTGACGAGCGCGCCTTCCTATGCTGGCGAGAGGGTTGTGGAAACCATCGCGGTCTTGGCAGAATCCGTCGGGTGCACTTGGTGTTTGCGGGTGTCGCTGTTGGCGCTGAATTCCAGTTCAGGCGCGTTTTTCTTCGTGAGGGGCATAACGGAGTGGTCCGTGGTTTTTGCCAGCTCTTGAAGTTCTTCTTGCATCCCGAAAGATTTCGCGATCTCATTGAATTCTATGTCACACTTGTCTGACTTCTGGAAGTCTCCGTCGATGGTGATCACACCGTATTCGCCGGGTAGCTTGAGTTTCAGGTACGCGTAATGTGGTACTGCCATGAATCTGGCGAACGCTGTTCGGCCAAGGATGGCGTGGTACTGTGAGGGCCAGTCGACGACTTCGAAGTCCAGGAATTCCCTTCTGTAGTTGCTTGGAGAGCCCAGTACAACTTCTAAGTTGATTGTTCCGAGTGGACGGATTGCCTTGCCCGGAACTATCTCGTGGAAGGATGTTTCTGATTCCGTTAGGCCGTCCAGGTTCTTGTTCATTCGACGGAGTGTATCCGCGTAGATGATGTTGATGCCACTGCCACCGTCCATGAACACGCGGGCCAGGTCGTAATTTCCGATTTGAGCCTGGATGACGAGGGCGGCGTGTCCTGGTCGATAGACTTGTGGTGGATGGTCTTTCTTCGAGAACGTGATGGGCTGATCTGCCATCTTCAGGTACTCGGTCTTTGTTGGCGGTGTCTGCACTGCCATGCATAGTTTCCTCGTGTTAGTCTTTTGAGATCTGCGAGAGGGGCATACCTTCTGTATCATCGCGAGTTGTCCTGCCGGGTTCGGGTATGCATTGGCTCCATTGTTTTGTGGTGGTGGCGCAGGTAGTGCGGCTAGCGCCATGTTTGGATTTGCTGGTGGAGGTGGTGGTGGAGGCGGCTGGAATTGTTGTCCTCCTCCTGGCAGCGGCGGGTAGTATTGGGTGGATGCAAATCTTTTCCTCGCGAGAGCATCCGAGATGTCAAGAAACTTTCGGCAATCCTTGAGAAGGTGTGTTGCCTTAGTTTTGCCCGTGCGCTTATCTGTAAACAGGTGTAGCGAGCAGTATGCATCGAGATCCTCCTCGGGGGATTTTTCTTCTGCCTTTGGTTTCCACTCGCGACTTCCACGGCGACCAGAGTCGCGGTTTCGCGTGAATTCTGCCGCCACTAATTCCTCCCTGTCCTCGTGGTCGTAGTATTTCCTTCTCTTTCTTCGTCCATGGCGGTCGTCCTCGTGTGCGGGCGACGATGCTCTTTCATTGCGCACCGCGTCTTCTCCGTTAGCCCATTTTTCGGCTATAATCATTAGCTCCCCAATGGTTTTGGGCGCAGCTCTGCCTAGCTCTTCTCGAAACGCGGTTCTTCTCGCCCCTTTGGCGAAGGCCTCAATCGCTACCTCTTCCGAGATGGTTCCTGCGGTGTTCCTGAGTGTGGTCCACCGCTGGATATATTCTCGTGTGGATTCGCCACTCTTCTGTTTGCATGCTCGTAACTCTTCGATTGTGGCTGGCCTCTTGTACGTCGACTTGAAATTTTTGCAGAAATCGCGGTGCAGGTCGTCCCACGATGCGTAGCAAGATTTGGGTATTCTCTCTAGCCAACTACGGGTCGCGCCTGTAAGATGCAAATTGAGGTATTGCATGGCTGTGTTCTTGTTCCCACGTTGGCATTTTACTGCCGTGAGGTAGTCGCTTAACCACTGGGAGGGCTCGAGTGAGCCGTCGTATTTTGTCACCTCCGTGCTGAGCTTGAACCTCTTGGGTAGAGGTGCTTCACGGATGCTGCGAGCGAAACAGAGTGCTCCACAGGTTTCGTCGTCCGAGGACCTGGATGAGGAGCGCTCGCGATACCGTGAAGCTCTCTCCCTATCCACCTTCTTTTGGGCGAGATCTGATCGCGCGTCATATTCGGACCGGTCGCGGTCGTTGTCTTTCCTTGGTTCTTTGCTTCGCTTTCTCGAGCGGCTGCTGTGGTGCCGCGAGCTTTTGTCTCTCGGGCTGTCGTCGCTGCTGCTTCGACTATCGCCGCGGCGGCGGGCTTCTTTTCCCCGACCACGTCGTGGCGATTTGTCTTTTCTCGGGGATGAACTTCTATGCCTGCGGGGCGTTTCTTTATCCTTGTTCTTCTCCTGTCGCTCCTTCTCCAATTCTTCTTCGGTCTTCTTGCGATCGTGAGAAGCGAGCCTTGCGGCCGCCAATCCTAGTCCTTTGCGAATTTGTTTGTACTGTTCCACCCGAGGGTCGCTTTCCGTCGGTTGGTTCATCTGGATGTAAGTTGCTGCGGCTAGGATCGCGGCAGCTGGGGTTTGCGGGTAGACGTTGCCGTCATCGTCGACCCTCATGAAGGAAGACGTGGTCGACCTGTCGGTCGCAGTCACGGATTCGTGGCCCCTTGACGATGTTGCGTGTCCCTTCCTCGCGGGTCGGGTACCAACCGAGGGCGCAAGGGACTGTTCGACTCGCCGCAGGCTTGATTTGTCCGCCGCTCTTCTGCGACGGGCTAGATCTGCCCGGGCTTCTTTGATGTTTGAGGCCGCTCTTACTAGGTGGTAGTGGTAGGCGGTTAGGTCTTCTTGTGAGGCTCCTGCCGCGGGTGGCTGACTCCGCCGCATGGCCTCCTTGGCCCTTTTCCAGGCCTCCCGCGAAACGCCGATTATATCGCGCTCGGTTGCGCTGAATTCGGTTTCTGAGGGCTGTTCCGATCCTGCCATGCAGACTTGGGCCAGTCGTGGCTCGTGCGTCCTAGGCGTAGATCGGAAAGCTTCCCGTACCCGAGATGTTTCCTCTGTCGAGAGGGCGTGATAGTCGACTGTGTTGAAGCGGATGGACTCGCCACTTTTCTCCATAGGGAAGCGCGAGTTGACGGCTCCAGACTCAGGTTCAGATTCATCCGAAAAGTGGAGGATCCCGTCTCTGTTTGCCATGAAGTTGAAGCTCCCGAACGTCAGGGTGACGCTCTTCTCCAGGTCCTCGAACACCGGGCGTGATTCCGGCGAGTGAGGCGTGACTATGACGGATCCGATCCGTACAGGATTGTTCGGAGCCGTAGTCGATGGTTTCCAACGGGAGTTGGATGTCGATGAAGCCGAAGATGCCGGTGATCCAGCGCCCGCGGTACCCACGGTCGGCGCCAATTGTCGAATCTCTGACTCCACAAATCCCTCAGGTGACCCTATCGGGTTTCGACTAGGAGAAGTCATGAGCGCTGGTGAAATCGTCGGCTTGACAGGAGGCGAGATTTACCCAGGTTCGGGGCCCTCGAAGAGGTAAAACCCTTACTCCTGCCTTCTGTTGATCTGTATTGGATGATTAGATCGGTTACAGGTTGCTCGAATCGAGAGTAGATCTCGAGTTCCGAGGCTTTTTGGTCGTGCAGTATTACTTGGTCCCCTCCTTGGGGGCTCTCCTGGCCTTATATAGATGGCCAGGTCTCGAGTTCTACCCGGAGAGGACTCAAACCCTAGCTGGGTCGGTTACAAGTTTCCTAACTTCACCCGCAAGCTGATGCGGGTGGGCTTCACATGGGCCTTCTAGAGTACTCCAAGGGCGCTTCCTCTTGGGCCTTGACCTTGGGCCTGAGAGGGGGTGTCCTTACCCGCAGGGTCCAGGATCCATATCTTCGTCATGGGCACATAAAGAAAATATGGGAACTCGACATGAAAACCCCACAGAGGGGACATAAGCCGTCCCCCGGGCCGTGGCGCTTGACCACGTCGACCCTCGAGGGTAACCTATCTCGAAGCAACTGCCAAACAAAGATATTACACTTTAGCGGTAACGCACTAGTACAAAACTGAGCATCCAAGACGGGGCCTATAGTCGGTTACAGCAGAAAAAACATCTAACCGCATGTAATGTTATACCTCAGACGGTCAATAATTGAGATCTGTCTCTTCAACTATTAGAGACGTTCGTAAGTATTGCATGTCTCCAATAATCTTTTATTATAGTCGGTTGTTATATTTGACAGTGTTGCAATATTTGTTAGGCGGCCAAATTTAACGAACGTCTCTAAATACTCCATATATGGTTAGAGGCGTCTGCTAGTTTAGACCGACTCTAATATGTAGTTGGCGGCAAAAATGTTGCCAATTTTTTTTGAACTATATATAGTATATCCCTCTCACGCCAATGATCAACTCGCAATACACTCTGTGAAATCGATTGAATTTGTGGAATAGTCGATCGGGGATTTCATTTCATTCAAACTTAAAAAGGAAGATTTCATCGAAAGTAAACCGACGTCTCCAAGGCGATACATTGCATGACCGTCTTCTCCAAGGCGGGCCTCGCCGCCGCTTCTTCCCGTACCAGCACCGACGATCGAAGTCAACCAAAATTGCTGCACAGCCGCCGGTGGAACTATAATTTCATGGCGCCGTTCCCCTGCATCGTTTTCTCCACCTAGTGTGTCAGGTGTGAAATATTTCAGATCCTTCCTTCTTCATCGACCGGCTAGGAGCGCCCGAAAATCTTGGGACCGGTGCATCAAAAACTATTATTCAGAATCATTTAGGCTCCGTTCTTTATTTTTTGGAATCTAATAATAAAGATCGAGCAAAAACTATGTCAGTTGTTTGCTTCTAGCAAAAACTGTCGTTTTATAGACTTAAGTTTTTAGGATACTATATATCTAACTAAACTGGAGTATTTTCTAAAACTGCAATATTGCTTAATAATCTTGGCAACAAAATACTATGCAAATTCTGGCTCTCCTCTTTTTAACTTAATTTAAAAGGATATGGCTTGTCGTCGATGCAAGATGTATGAGTGCGAAAATATGAGCTTGCAATATGCACACAACTTTTCTGTTTGTTTTCTGGATCGCAACCGCGAGAAACTTGTAAGACAGTACTCCTGACCCTTTCCTCCTGTTTAGTTCAGTACAATCTTTCTTCCATTGTGTAACTAATTTAGGTCTTTCATTCTTTTCTTTTGCACATGCTGTACTGTGCAAGATCAGGTGTCATTTCAATACTCTAGTAGGCGATCGGGTGATGTTTTCTTCCCATGGGAATCATGGATGGTTGATACATGAGAAAGAACTACTAATTAGAGATAGGTCTAATCGGGAGAGGACACCTCAAAACTCAATTATAAGAAACTAATTCAATTGGAGGGCTCTAATTAGACCCGGGAGGGGGAAATTTCCAAAGGGTGTGAGGAGTCCTAGTTGAACTTGGAAGGGGCTTGGCCGCACCCCTCCTCCTAGCTCAACTCGGATTGGACTCTTGATGACCCACAAGTGTAGGGGATCGCAACAGTCTTTGAGGGTAAGTGTAACCAAATTTATTGATTCGATACAAGGGGAGCCAAAGAATACCTATAAGCCTTAGCAGGTGAGTTATCAATTCAACCACACCTGAGAAGCACTTAGCAAAATATATTAGTAATAAAAGATGCAATAAAATAGTGAATGGACTGTTGTTGTGATGTTTCTCTTCCGTCCTCAACACACCTAATACAATGGCAATTGTATAGATGCACTAGTTCAGCGAAAAGATAGTTAATGTTGTGGAATACGGAGTTAAACAAGTGATATTTGTAATATGTAATAAACGTACCAGCAAGGAAACAAGTAGTAAAACCATGTAAAAATAGTTGTAATAATAGTTAAGATGAACCGGGGCTCATAGGTTCACTAGTGGTAACTCTCCAAACAATAGCACAAGTGTTGGGTAAACAAATTACAGCTAGGAAATTGAGAAATCATGGAGGGCATAACAATGCTATTATGACGAGATATAGTCCACCCTCAAGAAAGCTAGGCAAGTGTTGGGTTCTAACATGGTAATCATTATGTCAAGGCATATAGACCGCTATCCAGCATGCATCTATATCTAATATTCTGTCTCAAGAAAGCTATCCAGCAAATCTCTGGTATTAAGTTGCAGCAACGCTGTTATTGCTTTGTGAGCAATACACAGTTACATTAAGACCAATATGTAATATAAGCAATGGTTCTCAACCGTAGACAAGAGCACCGCTATTTTCTGCCTAGTGGAAACAAGACATCCCCCACCCGTTAGGTTTCTGTGACTCAATCACATGTGTAAGGGAGTCATGAACCCACTATCTAGCATAAATATTCCCTATTGGAGATGCATACAACTATGTGATCAAGATAATAATACACATCAGAGAGCATGCAAGAACACATTAAAGTACTCTTAGGATATAAGTGAAGATTCTCATATAAAGACATGAACAAAATAATCATAATTCCATGGTTCATCGATCCCAGCAAACACAACACATAGCATTACATCAGATCAATCTCAGTCATGTGAGAAATAACATGAGACTGTGGTATTGATCAGCAAGGGGGAGAGAGTACCAACTAGCTACTGATATGATCCCATAGTCCACGAGAGAACTACTCACGAAGCATCATGGAGGAATAACGATCGATGGAGATGGCACCAGGGGCACTTCCCCGTCCCGACAGAGTGTCAGAATAGAGACTTATGTCCCTCAAATTAGGGTTTTCGATGGCGGTGGAGCTCAGGTGCATTCTTGGAAAAATTGTCTGTGGTTCTTCTGTTTTATGTCAAGAGGAATTTATGGACGAAGAGGCGATTCGAGGAGGTGGCCAAGGCAGCCAGGTGGGTCCTAGGAACGGCCAAGGGTAGGGGAACGGATGGTGCCCCTGGCTGCCCTCCGGGCCACCTTCTGGCTTCTGGAGAGTCTTACGGTGAATAAAAATTGTCGTAAAATTTCAGCCAATTCCGAGCACTATTTTTTTTTACTTTCTGCAATTCAAAGACAAAATAGCCAGAAATTGGCACTAGGCATCTTGTTAATAAGTTAATCCAATAAAGTATAGAAAACCTAGAAAAACATTGGGAAAACATGTAGAAAACAAGCATGGCTCATCAAAAATTATAGACGTGTTTATAACGTATCAATTCACGTATGGGAGTCCAACTCCACCTCCTCTCTCGTTTTTCCCTTTTCCGTTTTCTTTTCTTTTTACCTTCAAATAAAATAGGAAAAACACCGGAAGGTTCCTAGTGCCATGATTGGAGGCCCTGGGGCCCACCTGTCAGCCCCACCTATTGCTGCAGCCTAAGGGTGAAATTGCCCCCCCTCCGGCACTCCCCCCTTCCCGGTTTTTACTCGAAACTCTTCCGGAACCCTATGAACCCAATAGCTAAAATCATCGATAGTATCTACTTATATTAGAAACATATTTCTAACATCCTGAGACATCTCATGTCCTTCCTTATCTCTCATATAAATTCTTCGTAACACCGACATGATTTCTCCCTTATAGTAACTTCCCTGAATCCTCTCCGATTGATACCGGACTTGTTTCTGTGACATCGTAACAACATCGAACATTCATAAAAATAATAAAAACATCTTAATTCTCTCAGTTAAAGGTTCTCACGGGTTAAGTGTGTGACCCGTAAAGGCTCGATAACACATAGACATGTTCGGGAACTTACCGACCAATAACCAACAATGGGACATGAGAACCCTATAAGTTATTTATTACACTTATTCCATTAACTTCATGATACCAACGATATCACGAGTTGAGACTATGTGTTCTTGTCGGATAAACTCTTTGATCATAACATATATGGAACTAGTTGTCGATGTCGTCCTTTTTTCTCATCCATATCCCCGTTGTCCTTGTGATAAATTACATTGTGTATGGCTAGACGATTAGTTTAAATCTATGATACTGAGAGGGCCCAGAGCGTGTATATCTCTATTTTCTACAAGAGTTAAGTACTAGTCTTAAGAGATCTCAGTTCTATTGCACTTTCTAGATTATACCCAGACATCACCGTTATGATCCCTAGTTACGGCAAGACAATTGATGACATCCAAAGTATAATTTTCGATTGTGCAGTAACTAGATATTCTCATAGTATAGGAATTATAGTCAATGACAACTTCATATGTACTTTACTAAATACATTACAGTTGTTTAGTCTCTTTTAGCAAGATTATATATTTGCGTCAGTTCAGTACCATTGTTACTCTAACAATAAAATCTCCTATTTTTCTAGACTTTTTAAACAAGTCCATGATAAGGAAAATGTGATCATCTCACAAACCATAAGATAATATTAGAGACAAGATTAAGAAATCTTGTTTGTTTATGTCTTCACACCCGCAGAATGATTTTCCTTTGACAACTCACTTTTCAAGTGCTATAGCGGTTGTAGCATGATGACATAAGCTTAATTCTGAACTTGGAGATAGAAAAATAACTGAATATTATTGCCTCTAGGGAATATCTCCAACAACTTGTTCTATGACTGACATGGAACTTGTTTTGCATAAGTGGCTGTCGAGTGTCTGCCTCTCTCACTGTAGTTAAGATCTTGTATGCAACGAATTTCTAATAATTTCTTTATCAGCATTGTGGTTACATGCTCATAGGTAAAAACGGTTCTATCTTTGAAAGCCTAAATCGCGTAAACCATGCAAAAATAAATTAGGGGGTGTCTAATTTGTTTTTGCATGGCTTGTGATGTGATATGGTCAATGCTACAAATTTGATGTATGAAATGATTATCTTTGTAAATTATGACATACTGATAGGATCCTAATGGTTGTCTTATTATTTTATGGTATACGTTCTGTATACCATATCCATGTGATATGTTGTAATTTTGGAGGACAGTCAAGAAAGAGTCGTCATGAACCTTCGTGGCATGCCGGTGGAATGATGGAGATCATACCATGATTCACAAGATGGAGATCAAGTGCAAGAAAGAGCCATATCATATCACAGTATTTGTGCATGTGATGTAAATCCTTTATGTGCATCTGATTTTGCTTAGTTCACGATGGTAGAAAAATAAGATGATCCCTCACACATAATATCAAAATAATAATGTTCTTCTTTAGTATGAACCGTTAAGAAAGTTCGTCGTTTTGAGACACCATGTGATCATCGGGTGTGACAGACTCAAGGTTCATATATAACGGCTGCACGCCAAATTTACACACTCAAATACGACAGTTCTACTTAGTGAGTCTAGAATGCACAAACATGGTCTCGGAAAACGTAACCAAAGGTAAAGTATTAGCTATATGAATCATATGATGAACATGTCGATGTTCTCCTTTGCTACTACACCATCTAACGTGACGATCGCTTTTGGTGTAGTGAATTTGGTTTGTGTAATCACTAAAACGAATAGAGTGATTTTGTTTCTGAGTGAGAGTTCATATGGTATTTTTTGAATTAAATTGAACTTAATTTATCATAAACTTAGTCTAAATAGTCTCTCTCACAACAGAGAAGGCAGTGCAGCCATCCGCGCACGGGGCGTCGCTGCGCCACCGCCGCCATCCCATCCACATTCTGACACCGTCACTACCACTTGACGATGCTTTTCTCATTTCGCATCCTCCCGTCTCCACCTCGACACACTCCCATGCGAAAGAGCTCAATCCCCACCCACGCTATGTTGTCGTCGCTGTTGTGTGTCCTTCGCGATCAAAGGAGACAACCCAAGGAGGCGCTTCGTGGATGACTGCTTCCATGGGGAGCATCCTTGCACCGGGCCCCGAGGAGCGGACGCCGCCGATGTGAGCTGGGATATGGGATGCTGCAAGCGATTGTCAATGCTGCAACATTTGGTGATTGTCGGTGCTACCATAACCGATTGGTGGTGCTCCCATGGGACGGCGGAAGCGCTGACGAAGGAGCACGGAGGTGCTCCCATGGGAGGGTGGTGGTGCTGCCGAAGTAGCCGGGCGGTGCTCCCATAGGAGGACGGGGGCTGCCGAGGCAGTGTAGCACTTCTCCCATAGGAAGACCACGATGTTGCAAACCATATGGAGCGGTGCTATCTACGGCGTCTGTCATTGCTGCCACGGGTGAGGGCGGGTGCTACGAACCAGCGACGATGCTTGTATTACCGGCGATGATGGTGCTGCAAATTGCATCAAGCGGTGCTTCTTACGATGGGCAACGGTGCAACTCGACGAAGTCGGGATACTGTGTTGGCCGTCACAAGGTCAGGCCGGACGGCCGACCATAGTCATGGCGGAGCTGCGAGCAAGGACGACTTTGTCGTGACCAAACTTTTAAATAGCGAAGCTATAGCGTTTTTTGCACTGTGACGATAAGTGGGTTAGCGCGCTAAATGTACCAAAACTCTTAAATAGTACGCTATAGCGGCGATTTAGAATCGCTATAGCGCTTCATGCAGGTCGCCGCTAAATGTCATAGCCCGCTATTTAAAACTATGGTCGTGACCAACGACGTGGCACAAGGGGATGCTGGTGACGTGTGCTTCTTTACGCGTCATGGGAAGACAAGGAGCGATGTGCGGTGTTGGGTGCCATGATGATATTTTCGTTTGGATGCAGATGACTCGGATGGGAGTCGTACGGCCCAGTCAACTATCAATGGAGCACGTACGGGAGTGATGGTCCCCATGCTGTATCTTTTTTTACCAAAAGTGGTCGCTCCACTAATGTTGAATCTGCCCTCTTTGTGAAACTATTTCCAAATCTGGCCAATCGGTTCGGCGCCAATGCAAATAGAGCCGACGTTGTGCAGTTCGGCGCCAATATCGTTTGGCATTTAGACCGGTCAACGTAGGCCGGCTCCAAAGCAAACGATGCCGACCTCTGTTTTTTGTGATTTTGACGGTCGTCGACCGACACAACGTCGGATTCATCCTCGTTGGCGCCGAACTAAGACTCAGATTTAAAAATAGTTTCACAATGAGGCCACATTTAAAATTAGTTTTGTCCTGTTGAAGTCTCTGAAAGCAGCGCAATGCAAGAGTATTTGGGAACACCAGTCACGAGGATGGACTTTATGACAAAGTGCTTGCTGAACTTAAGAGGTGGGTTGCAGCTGGAGCTAGAGTGGAGGGGATCTTTTTAGATTAGTCGCGGGTTTGGATCAGTGTGTGTGACAGCAGGGTTCCTATACCCAGTGCTGTCAACAATATGTACTTAAAACTCTCTCTTCTATAAAAATAAGGTATGCAATTGCATACCCCTAAAAAAAACATTAGTTTTGTCTGAGGCCCGTTTTTGACAAAAAAAAAAAATACGCAGCTGCTCTGGATTCTTGCTGTATCAATCATTGGCGCCGGACGATGGTGGCAGTACATACGGTGGGTCCCCGAGCACCGAAAAGGTAGTTTCCGTGTCTCTGTGTGCGAGAGCACAGCGGATGGAATATCGTCACGGTACGCGTCCTGAGGATTGCGCACGTCAGGTGTCCAGCAACAAAAGCACAGCGACAGTACTTTACTGGGGACTGACTGCCTGGCCCTGCACAACTGTATTCCTTCCTTGTTTTAGTAAGTACGACATCCATCCCCCGCTCCACTAGACTGACGGCCCACAGACCGAAGTCATTGTCTGTCTCTCTAGGGCTCCCCTTCCCCCTCGCGCTGGCTCCCCCGGCCCCAACGGTACCAAAGATTCAGCCGCCGGCCGGCGACCATGGCATCCAGCCGCGAGGCCAGCCTCGACGCCCAGCTCGCGCAGTACAGCGCCAGGAAACTCATCCACCTCCTCCGCTCCACGCCCCGCAAGGATCACTTCGACTCCGTCGCGCGCGTGCTCGAGGTGCGCGAGGCCAGGGCCACTGCCGTCGAGGCCCAGCTTACCTTCCTCCATGAGATGCTGCGGGAGAAGGACGCCGGCGACGAGCAGGCAGAGAATTCTGCACGCCTGCCGACGATCGCGGAAGAGGAGGCCGCGCCTTCCGAGATCCACGCTGCGGCTGACGAGACAGACACCGCGGATCTAGGGGTCGCCACCATATCCAGTAAGTGTAACGTCGAGGCTCCTCCGGTACAACCGCAGGTTCAGCCGGTCGTGGAGGAGAGTCCGGAGATGGTCCCGAGGGAGGAGGCTCTTCCGATCAAGAAGAGGAAATGGGCTGCCCTCGTCGTCCACGACGAGATTATCTCCGACCTGCCGGTCCAGATCACAGCTTCTCCTCCAAGGATCTGCGACAAATCTCACCCGAGAAAGGATCTTCCACCGGCTGAGAAGGGAGATCTTGCTGATCGTTGTGCCGTTTCTCTCAACAGGGAGGCCGACGCGAACATCAACGACGACGACCAGATCGTTGGCGTGGATGTTGTCGCACCGGTCCAGATCACGATGGAAGAAACAAGGGTGGTCACGGGAGTTGCACTACCATCCAAGAAAAGGAAATGGTGTGTGGTTGAAGAAGACGACCAACTTCTTCTCCCGCTCCAGCCAATCAACGATTCTGGACTCGTACAGGAGGAAGAGGTAGAGGAGGGTGAAATTACCGATGATTCTCTCCTTCCTCTGAAGTGGAAAGCCGACGACAAGGAGGTTGGCGAGGATACGGTCCCACCGGCGTCGATACAGATGTCAAGCGGGCCTGAGGAAGAAACAAGGATGGCCACGGAGGAAGAGATAGAGGAGGGGGAAATTACCGATGCTTCTCTCGTTCCTCTCAAGAGGAAAGCCGACGACATGGAGGTTGGAGAGGATGCGGTCGTCCCACCGGCGTCGATACAGATGTCAAGCGGGCCTGAGGAAGAAACAAGGATGGACACGGAGGAAGAGATAGAGGAGGGGGAAATTACCGATGCTTCTCTCGTTCCTCTCAAGAGGAAAGCCGACGACATGGAGGTTGGAGAGGATGCGGTCGTCCCACCGGCGTCGATACAGATGTCAAGCGGGCCTGAGGAAGAAACAAGGATGGCCACGGAGGAAGAGATAGAGGAGGGGGAAATTATCGATGCTTCTCTCGTTCCTCTCAAGAGGAAAGCCGACACGGTCGACGACAAGGAGGTTGGAGAGGATGCGGTCGTCACACCGGCCTCGATACAGATGTCAAGCGGGCCTGAGGAAGAAACAAGGATGGCCACGGAGGTTGCACCCCCTGTTGCCGTTGGCGAGAAGCATGGTCCATCTGATGTTCAGCCCTGCTGGGAGCCTACGTCCTCAGACCATTCCCAGTCTCAGCTGGTAAGTGTTACTATTACAGAGAGCAAAGGAAAGGCATTAGCGGAAGAGGAAAATAGTGGCACCCCCGTCGCTCGTTTGGAGGAGAACGAAGAGGAGGGCGAGATTGGCCTGCCAAGCGAGGCGGCGCAGGAGGAGGCCGAGGATCCTGCGCATCTGGGGATTGTTAGTCCAGCCCCGAGCGAGCAGGAAATCATGGAGGAAGATGATTCCATGATGGCTGATACCCTCGGTCACATGCCTCAGCAGGAAATCATGGAGGAGAACCAAGACAAGGGCGAGATTGGCCTGCCAAGCGATCCGGCGCAGGAGGAGGCCGAGGATCCTGAGCATCTGGGGATTTTTAGTCCCGCCCCGACCACGGTGCTGGCGCAGGAGAGCGAGCAGGAAATCATGGAGGAAGACGATTCGATGATGGCTGATACCCTCGGTGACATGCCTCAGCAGGAAATCATGGAGGAGAATCAAGAGGAGGACGATATTGGCCTGCCAAGCGAGGCGGCGCAGGAGGAGGCCGAGGATCCTGCACATCTGGGGATTGTTAGTCTCGCCCCGACCACGGTGCTGGCGCAGAAGGGCGAGCAGGAAATCATGGAGGAAGACGATTCGATGATGGCTGATACCCTCGGTGACATGCCTCAGCAGGAAATCATGGAGGAGAACCAAGAGAAGGGCGAGATTGGCATGCCAAGCGATGCTGCGCAGGAGGAGGCCGAGGATCCTGCGCATTTGGGGATTGTTAGTCCCGCCCCAACCACGGTGCTGGTGCCGGAGGGCGAGCAGGAAATCATGGAGGAAGACGATTCGATGATGGCTGATACTCTAGGCAACATGCCTCAGCAGGAACAAACCAGTGACAGTGACAGTGACAGAGAAACAGTGAGCACAGGAGGTCGTGGACGTGGACGTGGACGGGGGCGCGGACGCGGACGGGGAGGCAAGAAGAAGAAACAAACGAAAAAGAAAGGTGCGGGGGAAAGCAGCCGTGGTCGTGGTCGCGGCCGCCGCGGCGGTCGTGGTGGACGCGGGGGCAGCACTGCAGATAAGCCGGTGGAGGCTGCTTCGAGCTCAGAAGGATGCCGATGCTGGCTGGCAGCGCCAGAATCTTCTGCAATGGCTGACGAAGACGGCTGGGGCTGGCTACGACGATTGACACAAGATGAAAATACTTCTGCTGAGGGTGCTGAACGTGACGCGAGTACCACATCAGCATTGTCCGTTCTCCCTGGTGCTTCTTTGATGCTCACTGACGCTAGCGATACAGAAGGGATACGATATACACAAGTTCAAAGTAATCCAAACGGTGGATCTGATGGAAGTATGGAAGAGGAAGAAAATGCCGCTTTGGCACTGAGTGTGCTCGCTAGTGCTGCTTCGATGGCCGCAGACCCTAGTGGTACAAGAAATGATGTTGAAGGGACTTCAGATGAAGGAGGTGATGGTAGAGCTGGTAACTGCACAGAAGGTATACAATACTTTGGAATGAAATAATCAAATATACTTAATTATACAAATTCACATCACTATACTCTCCTTTGTAACTACAGGAGCGGACACATAGGGAACCGATAACCTGGAAATACTATAGAGAATGCCAAAGGGGATACATACATGTGTACTCAATTCCACTACTAAAGGCAAATGTATGCATTGTTATTCTATGCATATGATATCAAATTCACTAGCTTATGTGGGATTACTTATGGATACTATACATGATCGAAGCAACATAAAACAATCTTGAAAATACAAATCTGAAAAATTTATGGACAGTCTGAATGGATTTCTTGAGTAAAATAGTTTTATATTTCAAACTTCAGTCGTTTTTATTCCTAGTGAAAAAAAATGTCCATTGAACGAACGGCTGAAGTACCTATTAGTATCAACCTCCATGGGATTTGCCATTTATTTTCTAATATTTGAAAATCTTTTTCTATATAAAGTGCATTTTTTCGCCATGGTAGCACATTTCCGTCTCATCCATCTATCTACTAGTACCTTCGTCCCTATTTGTAAAACGTTTCGGTAAGAGAGAATAGGCTACCAAAATGTCCTATAATTTGAGAAAGACGCAGCATATAATAAAAGCAATATACAAACTGAAAAGGGATGACAGGCTAAAAAAATCCCAAAGCAAAACACTTAGCTGTTTATTTCAATTGTAATCATGTAATAACCCTTTATTAGACAAAATCCACCCCCTTAGACTGCTTAGAGCATCTACAACCACTGCGCTTAGAAGCCAGCACTTGGATTAGAATCCCAATCAACTGTCGTGCTGTTTGCAATCACGGAGCCCGACGCTAGTGCTTTTTTTCTCCCTCGCGACATAGAAACGGAGGCTGTTTTGGAGTTAAACTAGCGCCTAGGTAAGAGCCCACCATTGAGAGGGATGGACGCTTCGGTATATATCGTTTTTGTTCAATTCATTTTTCTTATGTTAGCTCCTCAATAGGCGCCATGGCATTGTGGATGCTCTCAGGCTGTTGTTTTCCAATTCTCAACAGTCTCCTATGGGTATCCGGGGTCACTTCTCTGGTAGCGGCAAGACAGGCCTTCATTTCCTTCCTTTGGTACCACACCTAAACTAGCTAGGTTGCAGATGGCAGCGTGTTTGCGTCCTGGGCGGGCAGGCCTATTCATCTTCCTTCCGCTGGCACCTTAAACATATGTACAAATTGATTATGTCGTCAATGGCAGCAAATTAGTGTGAAGCTATGGCCTTGGAATTCAGAGGCGTGACGAAACCTTGTTAGATGAATTTCCAATGGATATGATGAGGTGCAAGTGTATATATATAGGACACAGAGGATAACCTACTGGTGTGCTCAGACACTAAGGTCTTACGGCTTTCGCCTGGGGAACTTCAAAGCGTTATCCGATATTAAGATCCATTGGAGCTTCAAACCTACTGGTGTACAGTGTTCTATTTTTTTTAAAACTTTGAGAAAAAATACTACTCTATTTTCTACACATCGTCCAAACAAGAGAACGAACAAAATGCATTACCAACTAAGACGCGCATATGTCTTAGTTGACTTAGAATTAGTCAGTATCGCAATGCCATAATAGTTTTGACTATTGCAAAATGTATTATGTCTCAATCTGATTACGCTCGCATGTCTAAATATCACCATGGTTGATAAATGAGAATGCATCTGCTATATTGTAGTTTGCAAAATGTCTGCTTTAGTTTTCTGGGGGTATGTACGTCCTTCATGTTATAATTTTTTTATTTAAATATGTGTTCTGGAAAAGAATTATTCAGAACTGAACCTAGAAGATGAGGATTTATAGACATACTGAATGTATTACAACATAACTGTATATAAATATCATCAAACTTGGATCCTAATTATTATTTGAGCAACAGACAATATACAAGTTATACCTTATTTAAACATGTTAGGCCTTATGATAAACACACCGATCCATATATTTCAATCTCCATGGATACACAAAAATTGACCACTGTACACCAGTAGGTTTGAAGCTCCAATGGTATCAATGTTGAAAAAATGGTTGCAGCCAAAATTATTTAACCTTTGACTATAGATATCTAACTATATATTGGAATAAACAAAAACAAACATTATGATTAAGTTTATGCTAATCTATTTTAAAAAATACTGATTTTTAGCAACATATTCATGCTGCTTCGTGGAGATTGTTCATGTCTAAAACTTCATGTGTTTCATAACAAAGGAAAACATCATACATTATAAAACGAAGGAAGTATCTGGTGGAGACGAAAGACCTGCCCAATGTAAAATCAAATTTTTATTCTTTAATTGGTGCTTTCCTGTTAACATCGATTCTTTAAGGAAAATTTGGTAAACCCTTTTTTATTTCACTTTAAGAAGTTTTAGTTTGACCCTCACAAGAAATATCATATAACTAAATATCATCTATGAGAACCAAATTATTATTTGGAACACAACACATATAGATTTCTATTGGCAAACCGATGGTTGGAATATTTTTTGTGTACTTGTTTATTGTCCTGGACAAATGTGTCATATAGCCATCAATATAGTGTTTTGATGACATAATCACCATTTGCCCACTAAACTAAATCTGGTTGAACAGGTTTCATTCTCATGTGATATTTTATTTTAGCCAAACATTTATGGTGGATAGGTATTATTTATTATCGCAAAGTGTTAAATACTCGAGAATATATATAAAAATATTTATCTTCACTTGCAAAACAATTATGCTCTAACATTACTAAGGGCCACCATGCTAGTTAGATTAATGTTAGTAGAAATACCTACTTTCTCCTTCGCTCCTTCTTCATATTAATGATGTGGAGTCGACAATGGAACTAACGTCTCCTTAAGACCAAGACAACATTGGTATATATCCTTGCTTCCTCATCTGATTAGTCTACTCCTTAAGTGATTATTGGTTACTCGGACTAGAGAAAGTTATGCTTCGGGTTATGGTTTATTTTAGACGCACGAACATGACATAAATTCAGGGGAACTTGGTAATTTCGATCTCATTTTAAGAAATGATATGTCGTAAAACTAAAAGACAGCCCTCATATACGTGGGTGATCTTTAATAAAAGTGTTTTCAAGCAAATGGTCGTGCAATATATCCCTATTTAGGTGACCATATCTATGTATTTCTTTTGGAAGAAAAGTGTCCGCATAGATATTTGCTTTTGGAGTTAATGGTCATTACGTACAAATATGAGGGTTTTCTATATCATAAGAGTTGCATACATACATGTTTTGTGAATTAAAACGCAAAGGGAGGGAGTGTCGGTTTAATTCTGGTACTAGATGTGTAGCTCTATATGAGTTCAAGATCTTGATGACACAAGATATGACCAGGTTTGTGCCCTGGCGCCGGTAAAATCCTCCTCCCGTGGTGTGGTATTTGTGTTAGTAGTGATCGCCACGGCTAAATTTCCTCCTCGTGGTGCGTTTCTATATCTGTGCACCATTAGTAATCTAGGCCCTCTCTATGGTTGCTTCGGATGGGATATAATCCCCACCCCGGTGCCGTCACTTGAGAAACTCACACACACTCCTCTACAACCTTATTCTCTCACAGTACTACTCGGCGGTGCCCATGGCAGGTTGTGGGCCGGACGGTGGTGGCAATAGCGGTGGCAGTGGCGGCGGTGATGGCACTGGACGGGGCGTGCATGGTGACGCAATCGGTTCGTCCATGACTCCACGTGGGCCCGGCGCTCCTCTCGGCATTGACTGCCCGGGCGCAGATCGAAGCCATGTGTGCCACAGAGGTGAAGCTGGCGAGGGATGGCCATGTTCTAGGAGTTGGCTGACCATCCGATGATGTCGGTGAAGTGTACTAGGAACGCTGAGTACCACCGATTTCTGGTACAGGCGGGGTTAATTGTTGAGGAAATTGGAAGCAGCGCCACCGCGGAGTCGCAGGTCAGGAGCGAGGTAGTCGACGATGAAACTCGAAGCAGGTTCACCGATGTCGATTATCCCAGTCTTCCGATCTACTGTGTTTCCGTGTGTAGAAATTGCGGGAAAGGTTGCCCCTGCCGTTGATGTAGAGTATTAACATAAGTTTTAATTTTTTGCTCTATGTTTTCAATCCTAAATGTAATCTTATATGCAATATCGTTGAAGTCTTTAGTGATCCTATATGTAATGTTGCAGGAGAAACCAGCAATCCTATATGAAATGTCATGGGAGACACCACTAACCTAATTGATTCAAAATTCAAAATACCAGAACAAATACCTGCGGCGAACAATGCCTCTCTGTCACTAGTATTTGTTAATACTTGTGGCAACATAAGTTTGCTACTAGTAGTGCTTACCGTTGGCGTGGCAGTGGTGGCGCACGCCTGTTCGCCATTGGTGGTCAAAATCCGTGCGCCACGGGTAGGATTTTTCCTAATTGTGCAAAAGAGTAATCTGGTTGCAATATAATGAATATGTTTTTTCTATCTGCGCTCTTGGTATTGTTTATATTTTTGTTTTGGGTTGAGATGTGTTTATCTATGTTTGATAGGCGCTAGGTCGCATTTTTGGCTTCCTAGGGTACCTTTGTCTTATTTTCTCTTTTGGTTCCTCACTAAGACCATCACTTATGTAGGCACTCATGTGTAGTATTTAGTGGGCATAACGTATGTTCAGGGTCGACAAAACAACTCTTTGGGGAGTAGTTTGAAGTCGATCAACAACGTTACGCGCACTACTTTGTGCCTTGCGCAAGTCGATGTCTACAATAGGGGGAGTACAACCAAGCATACCTTCAAGAGGCGGGACGTGAGTATATTTATTTTTACTCAATTTGTTCTCACTGAGCCCCACCATACCGTTACTAATGAAAATAAAGAGTCACAACTAATGTGCTATGACAAGGGAAACAACTAGTTCCCGAGTATCAGCACTGGTAGAAAAAAGGCCTTCCATACGCCCCCTTCAGTCCCCAAAATATACGCACCGTGACTAAATGGGTTTTAGTCGCGGTTCGGGAGGCGACCCGCGACTGAAGGTCATGCGTCGCGGGTTGGGAAGCGCGCGGAGGGCTTTAATTCCAGTTGGCCTGGCCACCCGCGACTAATGATCCAAACTGCTGGCATCCTGTCTTTAGTCCCGGTTGGCCTGGCCACCCGCGACTAAAGATCCAAACTGCTCGCCTCCCGCGCGGTTTTATTTCACGAGCCAGAGGCAAAAGGCCATTCCTACAGTGCGCACCCGACACTCTCTGTTTCTTCTTCCTCTCTTCTCTTCTTCCTCTCTTCTTCCTCCACCAAGCACCCATGGATTCTCCCGTTTGGAACATTCTCCGTGTGCCCACACCATGCCGCAAGAATCTCGACGTGGCATATACCAATATATGCGAGAGGCTCCCCTATGCTCTTAACCGTTTGATCGATCCCTATGAAGAAGTCGATGAACACCATAAGTTCTTCGGGCTTGATCTAGAGTATACGGCGAATCAGAAGGATGTTGCTGTCATCCAGATTGCCTTCAAGGAGACCGTTTTGGTCTTCCAATGGGCAAGGTACGCACACGTACAATCTCTCTTAGGATAGTTGTTGCATTTTCGATTTGTTGTTGCATTGGAAGAATACACGTGTTGCAACAAAATCTAACACATGTTCCATTTTTGTTGTTGCAGTAGTTCAAAGCAATCTCAAGAACTTGTTGATTTTCTTGTCAACAAGGGTTACGACTTCTGTAGCGTTGACATCACTCAAGACCGGCAGAAGTTGATGCGCACATTGGGAATTGAGATACCTGAAGATCACTACATTGATCTTCAGGACCTTATCCATTTTGATGAGCTGTACGGGCACAAGACCGGGATGGCTCAGATGACAACTGCCTTCATCCATCCCGACTACAAAACCATGAAGACAGGTTTCCCCTCGAGGAATCACATGTATTGGGAAAAGAACCCACTTGACCGGATCAATCTCGAGTATGCAGCAATAGATGCATACGTTGCCTTCGAGTTGTTCCGCATCTACTCTTCAGAGCTCGAGTAGATGTTGTTTGTGTACCGCATCTATGTACCGCTATGTTGCGTTCGATATATGTAATGGATATATGTCTTTCTATTAATTCCTATATTATTTCTATATTAATTCCTAGCTATATTATTTCTATATTATGTAATGGATATATGTACCGCTATGTTATGTAATGGCTCAAATAAAATCACGGGTTAAACATAGCACAAAATTTACGAAAGCAATCACACAAAGATCTAGCTCACACACAATTCCAAAATAATAAAACTAGAAAGTAACAAATGCTAGTTCCATTTTTATTTGGGTTTCCAATCATGCACACACTTTCTAAGGTAGATGTTCTGCAAGCAAACAACCTAATATCAAGTCCTAACACTCTATACAAGCTAGGAAACAAGATAAGATCAAACACACATTTCAAAACAAACAAAAACACATCAAGAAAACAAAACAGAAAAACTACTGTTTCTATATCTGTTCACCAAAAATAAATCTAGAGCTCCAAAAATTAATCTAAGCCAGGAAAACATTGATTTAGTCAATACCAAAGTCATCCAGTTGGATTTACTTCAAAATTCATTTTTGAACTCATTCTAAAAATCATAGAAGAGCCTACTGGTCTTTTATTAAAAAGGATGGTATTTTCATTTGGTTGCTGACCTTGATGTGAGGCTAAGTTCTATGGATAGATCTTTTCAATATCTATCCAGAACATTTTAGTTTGTCCATTTTGTTTATGTATTTTAAAAGTTAGGTTCAAATCATTCTCACAGATAGTCATTGCCAAAACAGTTCTTGTGTCCAAAATAATAGTCCAAACTTTGGATCTGCAAATTTTATATGGTTTAGATTTCATATGGTTTGGTTCATGAATTTTATCAGATTAATTTGCATTTAGGAAAGGGGAAAATGAATTAGTTTTATTTTTCTGAATTTTTTTATATATTATTTGTATTTTTAAGATTTTAAAATGAATTACTTTTATTTTTCTGAATTTTTTATATATTATTTGTATTTTTAAGATTTTAAAATGAATTAGTTTTATTTTTCTGAATATTCTGATATATTATTTGTATTTTCAAGATTTTAAAATTAATTAGTTTTATTTTTCTGAATATTTTTTAGAAATAATACAAATTAAAAAGTTAATGATTATTTATTTATTCAAAATTATTAATTACATCATTACTTTTGTTTATTAAAAGATTTATTTGAAATTCAGACAATAAACAAATGTGGCATCGACCAACATGTTAATAGGATTGATATGATACTAGTATCACATACATGCGTGCGAAACACTTGGATGTGGGACGGGATGGAACTCGGAAGTTAAGCGTGCTAGTGCTAGAGTAGTGGGGGGATGGGTGACCGAGCGGGAAGTTTGACCACGAGTAAGTAATTTAACTAGAGATAATTGTAGTTAGACACTAAGCAAATAATAAAAATTCTGAAAAAAAAGGAGTGAAAAATTGGAGTGAAAAAAAGGGAGTGAAAAATTGGAGTGAGAAATAATTAGAAACCCAAATGAATTAAAGAAATAACGAAATAGCATGTAGTCCCGGTTCGTGTTGCCAACCGGGACTAAAGGTCCTCCGCCCCCGGCGCACGCCACCCGCCCACGTGGACGGGCCTTTAGCCGCGGTTCGTAAGAGGGGCGACTAAAGGGGGGGCCTTTAGTCGCGCCTACTTAGTCCCGGTTGCACGGCCGGGATTAATGGCCGTTGCGAACCGGGACTAAAGACCTATTTTCTACCAGTGCAGGGTGCCGACTTTACTTCACTAACCTTGTATATTTGTATTGATTATATGAAGTAAAAGTAACTTACATGATAGGTGCTTATTCCTATGAAATAAAGTAAATCCCGCTGGTTTCTAAGTTAAAAGAGTCAAAGCGAGCTTCCTCGGTTTGTTCTAGGGTGATGACGACCATCCTCGTACGTATGGTTGACGACGAGATTCCTCGTACGTCTGGTGGATTTCCATTTGCCTTTATCTCGTTTGTGCGACTCATCAGGCTTCCCTGAGCGGTCCCTGTCGGCGACTTCCTCCATTTGGGTTGTGCCTTGGTCCCATGATGAGGGAACTTTGGGGGAACTCATTGTTCGACTTGGCCCCGCCCGTACCTCACAATTTGACTGATGGAGGGAACCATGGCCAAATGCACAATTGGAGCCACGCAATTGGTACTTGGTAATCTATAAACCCGCCAGGGAGCAACATACAAGCATATGTGCTTCTGAATGTCATACACATTTTTCATCTAGTGTGCACCTGGTACAAACATATGTCTCACACATCAGTTTTGTACATAATATTGTATATCCTGCTTTGTTGTTGGTTGCTAAGTAAAAAAGTTTTCATAAATATGGCCTCTTAGACACTTCTAGTTTATTCCTTCAATTAGTAACTACAAAATGTTTTGGTTCGACATATCATAATTTATTATTCCATGATTTCCATCTTATCAGATTTGTTTTAGATGGAATTATATGATCGTTCCATTTATTTTTCCTGATTTATGCAATCTAGCTAACCGGGGTTTTTTTACATTTTTTTATTTCTCACATGGGTGCGCAACCCACTTATTGGTGGAGTGGTCGGTGTCATGCAGGCCCGATTACGGGCGTGTTTGTTTGGGCTGTGGCTGCGTGGCTGTGGCTAGCTGTGGTATTATGGAGGGAAAGCTGCTGTGTAGGGGAAGCCGCTTTTCTGAACGTGATTGTTTGGCGATTTGGCTGGCTGTCTAGCTGTGTGTTGAGGAATTGTCTGAAATACCCTGAGAGTAATGAGGACGTGTATTTAGGGGTGCGTTCGGGAACGAAATAAAATATAATATGTCATGGTTCCGTTCCATTAGAATGGATTGGTTTCATTCTTGTGTTTCGTTGGGACAAAAATGTGCAATGAAATGGTTCTGTTACGTGTTTGGTTGAGACAAATAAAATGGAATGGAATGTCTGTAATTTGGTTAAGGGTTTGGTTGAGACAAAAATATATAACATATATATATTGCAAAAACGACAACACCCCTAATCATCTTTGTCCTTTTATTAATTTTTGCCATCTACAATAAGTGCGTACGTCAGCATACATCACCAGATCTGATGATTCTGGCGGCGGATTCAATTGCGTCTCACATCCCTCCTTGACCACCAGCGAACGTATCTGTGGTGCTTCTACTCCCGCCGTCGTCGTGGCCTTTGAACTGGTCGCCGGCGGGGATGCGAGATGCGAGGAGCCCTATCTTCTGCCGAACGATCGTGAAGATAGAAAAAAAGGGGCGGGGAAAATAATAGAAGGGGAGTGGCATTTCATTGTAAATTGGGCGAAGGACATGTCCAAAGCAAAAAAAAACGTTTGGTCCCACTTTGCGGGAAGGAGCGCAAAGCACGTCCACAGGTGCTTTCTCCTCCATGTCTATTTCCTGGGTGGCTTTGCCAAAGCCCACAGTCACAACACCCCTGTTTGGTTCGTTTGGGGTGTTTTTTGATGTGGAAAGCCACCAAAATCCCAAACAAACACCCACTACATCCTCCGAGGCTTGCCCATTGAACAAAAAAATACATTCATGTCTAATTATGTGTAGTGCATTTTCACCTTTGGAGTACTTTACTTTATTTCATCCATTATTCAATGATGTTGAGTCGACAACTCAAGCAGCCGATAGTTACGATGTAGAGAACATTAGTTCTGCTTCGTTTCTCGTATGATTAGTTTACCCTTAGGAGGTTATTGGTTCATCGACAAATGATAGTGCACATTGCAGCAGAGGGATTTATTCTTCGGTGTGCTTTATTCTAGGAATATGGAAATGACCAAAGTTGAAGGAAATTCGTCAATTTTGGTCTCATGAGTGTTCCTTACAAAAGGGTTTATTACACTTAAAATGGTGTGCGATATACCTCCATTTAGTCGTCCATATCCATGTATTTATTTTGAAGAGAAAGTTTGAAGCATATGTTTTTTGGAGTAAAAACAAATATAAGAATTGTGTTTCATAAGAATTGCATTTTTGCATGTTGATTAAATAAAAATCAACTTAGAAGGGAGCAATATAAAAACATATGTGATCCTGGATGGTACAATTGCATATTTTCATGTTTCAAAAAATTGCATATTTTTCATCAAGCAATGTGCACCTAGTAATATCATATGTCTCACATGGCAGATATATATGTAGACAATATTTTAAACGTCGACCGGAAAAAATTGTTTTTCCTAAGTAAAACATTATAATAAATATTGCTTTATACACACTATTGATTTATTCGATTAGTTAATATGTTAAAAATATAGTTCGACATAATGTATTTTTGTTCCACGGTTTCCATCTTACCTCATGTTTTGCAATGATATTATGTGCTCTTGCCTTATGTGAAATTGTTCCTTATATATGCAGCCTTGAAAAATTATAATATTTTTTCAACAAAAATTATTTTCCATTATGACCTGAATGTGCAAACCAGTTGTTGGTGTTCACACATTGGAACAATGTTTTGGTAGGAACATACATTTTTTTTTAGGATTTTTTGATTCTCGACTCATGTCAATCTCATTCTGAGCCCTGAAGACAAAAACAGAGGGGCCCTGCACCGGACCATGATGGGTAGATTCCGGCGCACTCTGTCGGCCTTGGAGTTGTAGGAGGTCTACCTAAATGGCCGTCGTTTCACCTGGTCAAACGAGCGGATGCAACCTACTTTAGAGAAACTCGACCGGGTCTTCACGACCGTTGATTGGGACGAGGCGTACCCAGACGCATTTTTGTCAGCAGGATCTTCCGGCCCCTCGGATCACTGCCAACTTCTGCTCCAGCTGGCCCCAGACTTGCAAATAGGGCGTAGATTCCAGTTCCAATCTTTCTGGACTAAGGTGGACGGTTTCCAGGACGTGGTTGAACAAGCCTGGCATTCCATGCCGCAGGAGCGTAACCCTTTCAAAAATCTGGACACCAAACTCCGAGCTACCGCTAGTGAGCTGGCTAGCTGGAGCACTAGGTTTGTGGGAAATATCAGGCTCCAAATCCTCGTGGCTACCGAGGTCATCCTCCGTCTTGATATGGCCATGGACCGGCGCCAGTTTTCAGAAGGAGAGCGGGGCCTCCGTCGACTGCTAAAGGGGAAGCTACTTGGACTCACCTCGTTGGAGAGGACACTGGCAAGGCAGAGGGCTAGGATTATGTGGATTCGGGAAGGCGATGCATGTTCAAAATTCTTCCACCAACACGCAAGCTACATGCGTAGGAAAAACTTCATCAACCACCTATTGGTGGATGGAGTCAGGTGCACAGAACATGATGAGAAAGATGGTGCAGTGGACGATTTCTTTGATGAGCTTCTAGGGGCTGAGAGTGACAGACCTTTCTCGTTGGCACTTGATCAGCTGGGCCTTCCGGCCGTAGAGTTGGGGCACCTGGACGGCGACTTCACAGAGACGGAGGTCTGGGAGGCCATCCGATGCATGCCTTTAGATAAATGCCCAGGGCCTGACGGTTTCACAAATAGGTTCTATGTGGCATGCTGGGGGATCATCAAGTTGGATGTCATGTCCGCTTTTTACTCCCTGGGACGGCGAGATTCACATGGGTTTGGTGTGGTGAACCAAGCCCTAGTCACCTTGCTTCCCAAAAAGGACGGGGCGGAGGAGATAAAGGACTTCAGGCCTATTAGTCTAATCCATATCTTGGCTAAACTGGTGGCCAAGGTGGTGTCAGGCAGGATAACCACAGTCCTACCACAACTTGTGTGACAACATCAGAGTGCATTCGTGCGTGGACGGTGTCTTCATGACAACTTTATGACTGTCCAAGGCACGGCCCGCAAACTACATAGTGTGGGGACGGCGACAGTACTTCTTAAGCTCGATATCACCAAAGCGTTTGACACGGTGAACTGGGCCTTCCTGCTGGAGGTGTTGAGGAGGTTCGGGTTCGGAGATCGACTGCTATCCACTATCTGTGGGCTGCTGGCTACGGCGTCCACTAGAATCCTCCTGAACGGACGGCCGGGGTCCAAGATTTTCAACAGACGGGGTCTGCGACAGGGAGACCCCCTTTCCCCCCAACTCTTCATCATGGTAATGGAGGTGCTCCACCTTCTTATTGAGTGGGCTACGGCTCGTGGATTGCTTGACCGGTTGGCCAGGACAGGCCTCCACCATCGCACGGTCATGTATGCGGACGACGTCGTGACTTTCCTTCGCCCCACTGTTCGAGATCTGAAGGTATTCGCCATACTTCTAGAGGATTTCGGAGCGGCTTCCGGACTGTTTACGAATTTGGGGAAGTGTTCAGCGCACCTGATCCGTTGCAGTGCTGAAGAAGAGGAGATGGTCTCGCGTGAGCTGCAGTGTCAGATATTGCCTTTTCCCCTACGCTACCTAGGCCTCCCTCTAGCTCTCAGGAAACCCTCTGCGGAGCAGCTCCGGTACCTGGTAGACGCGATCGCAGGGTACCTACCCAGTTGGCAGGCGGCCTCCTGAATCGGGGGGGGGGCAACTGGAGTTGATCAAAACAACCTTATCAGCGGTTTCCATATTCTCGATGATGTCACTCGATCTGCCTATGAAGACACTCGCAGAGATAGACAAGATCCTCAGAGGATTCCTATGGAAGGGACGCAAAGACGTCCGTGGAGGTCACTGCCTCGTCGCGTGGGACAAAATCTGTATGCCTAAGTCCCTAGGGGGACTTGGAGTACCAAACCTGCGGAAGATGAACCTGGCTTTAAGAGCAAGGTGGCTCTGGCTCAGCCGTACTGACACTTCCAAGCCTTGGAAGGAATTCAACATCCAAGTTCCTCAAGATGCTAAAGTTTTGTTTGAGGCTGCGACAATGTCGGTACTAGGAGATGGCGCTTCCACGCTCTTCTGGACGGATAGATGGCTGGATGGTGGACGTATTAAGGACTTGGCCCCCAACCTTCTGTCCAAAGTGTCGAAGAGGGCCCGCACTACTAGGAAGGTTCGTGAGGGGCTCGCAGGTGGTTGGTTGGAGGATGTACCCACAGACCTCGACACTCCCGAGATCCGTGAGCTACTTGGACTTGCAGAGCTAGTAGCAGGCGTCACCCTCACGGTAGGAAGGGAAGACGTTCTCAGGTGGAACTGGGATGCAAATCTCTCTTATTCGGCTCGATCGGCCTATAGGGCGTTGTTTCAGGGATCGACAAGGCTTGCAGGAGCCCAACAGGTCTGGCTCTCTAGGGCACCATACAAATGCAAGGTCTTCCTTTGGCTTGCGTTGAGAAACAGGTGTTGGACGGCAGATAGGCTTGGCCGTCGGGGTTTGCCGCACCCCGCAGCGTGCCCCTTCTGCGACCAACACCCAGAAGACATCGACCACCTCCTTCTGGGATGCACGTTCGCACGGGAGATCTGGCATACCTTCTTCTCCAGATGGGAGGGGCCAGACTGGTCCCCAGTCGCAGGAGACACGCTAGTGGATTGGCTGCCTGCAAGGCTGGGTACTGTAGGAGGGCCTGAAAAGAAAGACTGGTGGACAGCCATCAACTTAGTCTGCTGGTGCCTTTGGAGACACCGCAATGGAGTTGTGTTCGATGGGCTTCGACCATCAACCCCAAGAGCCTCCTCGTTGATCGTGGAAGAGGCCCAGTTGTGGTGCGCAGCAGGGCTGTTCCGAGGTAGCCTTCGGCTAGTGGATAGGTGGAGGGGGCGTGAGTAGTCTACTTTTTGTTTGGGGTGGGTTGCGTTTCTGCACCTTGGTGCCAAACGCGTTGTAATCGGCCTCTTGGCCCTTCTTCTATGAAACTGATACGTCTCCCAGGACGTATCCTTGAAAAAGGAGTATGATGCAGTGTGCACTTGCATTGTACCTATTTACATTTCAATTTTGCATCATTTTCTATATGCATGTGCGACTGTGATTTAATTTATTCTGACCATCCTAATTCTTTGTTAGGGAAAATATGGAGGCGGAATTTCTTGTGGAATGGTAATATGTTGTGCTGGATGATAAGGATTAAGCATGAAGAAATTCGTGATTACATTAAATTTAATACATTGTTGGATAATTCTTACTTAACAAAAATGGTTCTTTTTTTAGACTATTAAGATTCGCATATACCTTACTCCTTGTGTGAGTTAGTTACTCTATTCTGGCGTAGAGTAGCTATTGTGCTATGTTCCATTCATATTTTGTTTCGATGTATGATTGAGACTAGCAAGTTGGGTAAGCAGATTATGGCAAAACTTTTGTTGAACTGATTTATTTTCTGAGAAATCAAGTTTGTTTGATAAAACTACTACGTAGACCAATGTCATGTGCATATAATAGAAGGAAAGTCTAAATTTGTCTAGACTAGCTAATAATATTAGGTCATTATGCATAGCATACTCTTACTCCACATGCTTGTATAATATCGTAGCATTGTACACTCAAATAGTTTCTATATATTTACAATAGACCATAATAGTGTAGATAAAATTTATTTAGCACACTGAAAGAAAAATATTAAAATACGATAGTTTGTATGATTTTCTTTCTTGTTGTGATCAACAAAGTTGTTTCGGTATTAGTTTACAATTCTTTTAAATACAATATGCATTGGTTCGAAATAGTGATTCACAAGTCTGGGTTCCTTGCAGTGTATTAACCTGATTTGTCTCTAACCTCCTATTATTTAAGGGTTGAGAACATAAAATTTTCGTTCACATAATTATATTTGATGTATTCTTACATATAAGTTTTGTATTAATGTCCGGTGATTTTTTTTTTTCACTGCTAGGAACTACAGTTCTTTGCAAGTATATATTTATTTCCTATTACGTAAGCAAAGGGCCAACTCTGCGAGTAACCATGAGGCCGCGGGGCCAGATGATTTTTCCATTGCCACATCACATGATCGCCATGAAAATACCTATTTCGGTATTCCGATCCACACTAGCTTAATTTGGCTAGCTCAGTAAAACTCACCACGGAAAACCGATAGTGTAGATAGCGTCCAATATCTTAGCCGAGCAGGTAGAAAATTGACTCCAGAAATATCTAACCAAAAGTCAACAAGGAATTCCATATACATACACACCCATATATACCTACCCTCCTACCCTATTGAAGGTGTTACCAGGGTTAGGGCATCTCCAGCCGTTGCGCCCCCCCCCCCCCCAGGGCCCAAAACGCCGCCGTTTTGGTGCCGCCGCGGCGCTAAACGGCGCTATTCTGGAACCTGGGGGGCGCGTTTCCCAGTCGCGTACTGAGCCCAAGAATCGGCCCAAACAAACGCAAATTTAAAAGGGGCGAAATTTTATTGATCAAAGCGAATTGCGTACATTTTCGAGTGAAATTCAAACTAAAACAGCGGAAATGTAAACTACGCGACAACTACCCCTACGCCTACGCATCGTCGTCTTCATCAGCGGCGTCGCCGTGGCGGCGCTGGTTGGAGGGGCCAGCTTCGCTCTGACGGCGTTGCTCCGCCCGCTCCGCTCGGGCTTGCAGACGCAGCCGGTGCAGCTGCGCCTGCTCGGCGGGCGGGCGGCTGCGGCGCTCGCCTGCAGCGCCACCTGCCGCCGGTCGGCCTCGTAGAGGGCGATAATACCCGCCTGCTCGGCCGATGCAGCGCGCGCGGCCATCTGCCGGCGCACCTCTCGCGCTGCCTCCTCCCTCTGGTGTGACTCCAGAGAGGCCTGGATGGCGGCCGCCTCCGCCGCCTGCGCCGCCTGCACGAGGACGCCGCGAACCTCGCGGTACGCGCCCTCGTTCTGCACCGTCTCGAACGAGTGCAGCCCGGCGTGCTGCTCGGGCCATATCGGCTGCCGCCTCACCTCCCGCCTCCACTGACGGGCAGCCCGCCGTGCTTCTCGTGCCTCGTCCTGCTGCGGCTCCGGCGCCACCTGCTGCGGCTCCGGCGCCACCTGCTGCGGCTGAAGTTGCTCCGGCGCCGCTGGCTGCAGCTCGTCGTCGTAGTCGCTGTCGGGCCACGCGTCCCAGAGACGATCCATTGCGGCGAGGGCGAGGACGGAGAAGATGGAGAAAGAACGGCGAGGGAGGAGACGAGAATGTGCGTACGGGGAGGGGGCGGGCACCATTTTTATAGCTTGGCGGGCCAGTCGCCGCGCCGCGCGTGTCACCGCTGCCGCCACGCCATTAATCCGGCAGCCTTTGACCGGGGTGCATGCACTGGGCGGCCGCCACGCCATAACTCCGGTAGCCTTTGACGGCGCGGGCGCCGAGAAGGAGGTCACGGGTGGTGGCTTCTGTTCCCGCGCTTTCCCGTCGTGTCGCTGACCGAGCTGGGCCACGCGCGCGGCCGCGCAGTTTCGCCTCCCCAGGCCGAACCCAGCGGGCTGGGTTTGGCCTGGGTGCCGCGGCGCTATTTAGCGCTGAAACGGCGCTATTTGGGCCTCTGGGGGGGCCGAGTGGTGAAGAAGCGGCGCTATTCGCCGCTTCCGCCACGAAAAAAACCCCCTGGGGGGGCTCTGGGGGGGACGGCTGGAGATGCCCTTAGATTCCACTCCTCGACACTCACCTCTAATGTTATCATATAGGTCCTGAACATAGCCATGAAGTGTCATTGCATCCAAATGGCTCCTGATCATTACTCACTCCACTAATATGTGTTGACCTAGTCCATGGACATCATTCCATACATATCATCTAATTGACAGAAAACCATATATAGGGACCAACTAGTCCATTTTTAGAGGTAAATCATTGGGGTCCATGTGGGAAAACCCTTATGACTCAAAGTTGCAGGCAAGTGGGGATTTTGCCTAGTGATTTCGTAGAAACTTTTCAATTTTAGTTATCACATATGTTCATATCTATGTAAAACGGCTATATTTATCTTTAGTACTCAGCGTACGAAATTATAAAGTATAGTCTATAAATTGTAACAATTAATCATATAGAGTGTAAATTAGACTTGGCATGTAATGCTGACATAATTCTCTCAATCTTGTATTGTAATGCCTTAAAACATATATTTTTTAAATTATAAAGGGGGGCATGAAAGATCAGGATATACGACTAGGGGACATAGGAGTTTATGAAAAAGATCTCAAAATAATACTTTTCAAGAAGAAACTATATATGAAAGCAACGGATATATGAATCTAAATTCTTCGAGATAAGGGAATCAGGTTCAGATAAATATTACCACTTCATAAGGTGATTAATAGGACAGGGCAAATAAGGTAACAGAAGCAAAGCTACGCTGTCGAAGAGGTGGTTTTGTCAAAGACAAGATCACCTCAAGAGGTTCAAACACTGGGGGCTAACCATGTTCTAACGCACCTTGCGAGGGTTCAAGAGGGAATCTCGGCCAACAAGCAATGGTGACACGGTGAGTTGCCCAGGTTTAGGCCACCGTTGTGGTGTAAAACTCTACTCCTGCTTGTTTGTGGATTGCACTGCGATGGGTTACAGTACAAGGTGTGAGCTTGTTCTCGAGACTAGCTATGGTGGCACCTCGGTGAAATGAGTCTTGGATGAGGTGGTCTCTCTTCTTTCTACGGAGGCCAAGGGGCCTTACTTATACCGGCGTTTTTTTTGGGCCTCCTTCCCGCTCATACTCGGCGGGAAAGGGCTACCACAAGGTGTCAAAGTGGAGAACAACTCCGCTCTGTGTTGTCCCCTTGGTCGTGGTCGTCGAGGACAGCGCCTAACGAAGGGATGACTCCTGGACCTATCGGGTAAGGCTACCCGGTCCAAGGCCCAAGACCCAAGCCCAAGGGGAGACGCCGCGGACTGTTCTAGAAGGCCCAGTTAAAGCCCACCCGCAAGGCCTTGCGGGTCAAGTAAGGAAACTTGTAACCGACTTAGGTTTAGGGTTTGTATCCCTCCCAGGTACGGTTTGAGACATGGCAGCTATATAAGGCCAGCAGATCCACCAAGGAGGGGACAAGCAACACCGCACCACCAAAGCCTTGAGATCGAGATCATACTCTCGACTTGAGCAACCCCCCATTGTAACCGATCTACTCGTGAATACAGATCGACAGAAAGCAGGAGTAAGGGTTTTACCTCTACGAGGGCCCCGAACCTGGGTAAATCGTGCCCCCTGTTTAGCCAATGATTGTCATCAGCGCCTACACGTTCTCCTAATCGAAACCCTATGGGTTCACCCGAGGGACTTGTTCAGACACAGATTCGACAATTGGCGCCGTCTGTGGGAACGGCGGGCGCTGGATCTCCGGCATCTTTGGCCCCATCGACGACCAACTCACGCTGGAACCCCGGAACTTCGACTCCAGCCAATCCTATCCGAATCGGATCGGTCATCGTCGCCACTCACTCGCCGGAATCACGCCCGGTATTCAACGATTTGGAGAAGAGTATCACCCTGATGTTCGGGAGCTTCCAGTTCTATGCCAACAAGGAAGGAATTCTTCACTTCCCCGAGCAAACCAATCTCGAAGGATCGGGATTTGGGTCGATCTCTAGCCCAGGATCTGTCGATTCGCGACCCTACTACGCGGATCGCAACTTGGAGAAAAGCGCCGAATCTATCCGCCTCAACACAAACAACTTCCATACCCTCTCCACAGAGGAACCTTCTTGGGTCAGGAAAGCCTTCGAAACTACGCCTAGGACCCGCGAGCCATATCTAGCTCAGGTCTACATGGCAGGATCAGGAGATCCACCTGAAGAAACTGAGAACAGCGCAAGTGAACGCGCTACCATCGGCGTCTCACGAGCCGCTTGGGATCGACCAAAGGACGCCATCCGCACAAGAAAACCACTGGAAGTCGGAGATCCTCATGAGGATATGACCGGCTACCACTATCATCTAGTGAGAGCGGCTACTTTAATCAAGGAAGCTCGCATAGATCTAGCCGAGCGGAGGAGATTAGCAGACGAGTCAAGCCAGCGCCGAGCCGCGCTATCCAAAACACCTTTTGTCGGGAATCGTCCCGCAAGAAAAGGATACGTCTCAAGAACCGCGACCATGGATGGTGAGTCCTTGACTGGAATCAGCAAATCACTCGAAGCTTCCCTTATGCGCGTCGACGAGGATGGAAACGTCTATCCGCAAACTCCCGCCACCGCGGTACTGGCTGCAGCCACCTACATGCAGACAAATCAACCAGGGGAGAACGACCCCCGTGCAGAGCAATACAAGCAAGTCCAGAAAGGATTAGGCATGGCAGCCGCAAGCCTCGCCTCCTACGATCGCAAGAAAGCAGCAGAACAAAAAGATAAGGAAGCATCCCGCAGACATAGGAGCACATCGCCCAGAAAGGAAAAATCACCTCGTCGCGCCCAAGGAAAAGAAGCTCGGCGACGCGGTGATAGTCCGAGTAGCAGCGGTGGCAGCCACTCGCGACATCGCAGCAGCCGCTCGCGACATCGCAACAAGGAGCCAAGGAAGGAAACCGATCGTGATCAGCCAGGATACAACGCGCGACCAGACATCGCGCAAAATAATGTGGACAAAGCACGAGCAGCAAGGAACCGCGCGCGTTCCCCATCCACCTCTTCCGACGATGAGACCTGTGGCGCACTATGCTTCGCTCGCAGCATCCGCGAGGCGCCTCTACCCAAAAGATTCAATCTTAGTACAGAAGTAACGAAATACGACGGTTCACTCGAACCTTCGTCCTGGATGTCAGATTACCTCACGATAGTAAAATGCCAACGTGGGAACAAAAACACAGCTATGCAGTACCTCAACTTACACCTTGTAGGAGCAGCACGCAGTTGGCTCGAGGCGAGACCAAAGGCTTTCTACGGGTCGTGGGAAGATCTACACTTTGACTTCTGCAAGAACTTCCAGGCAACATACAAAAGACCAGCGACCATCGAAAAACTGCGAGCCTGCAAGAAAAAGAGTGGCGAGTCTACTCGCGAATATATCCAGCGATGGACCACACTTAGGAACACATCAAGAAACATATCTTAGGAAGTGGCAGTCGAAGCTTTCGCGAAGGGCGCTCGACGAACTGCTTTCAGAGAAGAACTGGGACGAGCCGCGCCCAAAACTATTGGAGAGCTAATGGTTATAGCCGACAGATGGGCCAACGGAGAAGACTCGGTGCGCAACGAGAAGGCATCCTCGCCAGCACCCGAAGAGGACCGTCATGGTCGAAAGAAAAGGAGGAAATATTATGATCACAACGATCGAGAAGAACTAGTGGCAGCAGAATTCACGCGAAATCGCGATAATGGACGCCGTGGAAGTCGCGAATGGAAGCCGAGAATAGAGGATAAAACTCCCAAGGAGGACCTCGATGGTTACTGCACGCTACATCTATTTACAGATAAGCGCACAGGCAAAACTAAGGCAACACACCTTCTCAAGGATTGCCAAAAATTCATCGACATACACGAGGCCTTCTTGAAGAAAAACAGAGCAGCAGTCAGCCAAGGCTACCCGCAGCTCCCAGGAGGAGGAAACCAAGGATTACACCCGCCACAACCTCTACCACCACCGAGAAACCAAAACGCGATGCTAGCCGCACTACCTGCGCCACCTGCCGCAAACCAGGGAGGCAACGCGTATCCGAACCCAGCGGTACTCTTAGGCATGATACAAAAGGTCTGCCCACCGCGCAGGGTCCAGAAGACGAACACACGACAAACATACATGGTTGTCCAAGCCCCACCCACAAAGCCAGAGTACTTGAAGATGGCTGACCAACCAATAATTTTCTCCAAGGAAGATCATCCCCCGCGAGTCTATCGACCAGGACACGCCGCTCTGGTCATCCAGGCGCAAATTGGCAACTACGAGCTGGCTCGCGTGTTCATGGACGGAGGCAGCGGAATCAACATCATTTACGTGGACACACTCCGTCGGATGAACAGGAACCTGGACGGACTCGTAGAATCAGAAACATCCTTTCACGGGATAGTACTAGGGAAGGCGGTCCGCCCACTCGGAACAATTAATCTGGAGGTGGTGCTTGGCAATCGAAGCAATTACAGCAAGAATTCCTTGATTTTGAAGTAGTCGACTGGCCCTCACAGTACCACGCCATTCTTGGTCGAACAGCGTTCGCAAGATTCATGGCAGTACCACATTACGCCTATCTGAAGCTCAAGTTACCTGGGGAATATGGCACAATTACAATCAACGGAGACTTCCAAAAATCCAACAAGTGCGACATTGAGTTCAACGAAATCGCTAAATCTTTCGGGATGCAGGAAGAACTGGTGGAAATAGCAAAAACCACGGACCACTCCGTGATGCCTCTCACAAAAAGGAATGCTCCAGAACTCGAGTTCAGTGCAAACAACGACACTCGAAAGCATCAAGTGCACCCGACGGAGCCCGTGAACACGGCGATGGTGTCCACCACCCTCTCGCCCGCATAGGAAGGCGCGCTCGTCGAACTCCTCCGTGAGTACTGGGAAATCTTCGTCTAGCAGCCTTCAGATCTGCCAGGAATACCCAGGGAGTTCGCCGAGCACTCACTCGAAGTTTTCAAAGACGCCAAACCAATCAAGCAAACAACCCGACGGTTCTCAGAACCAAAGCAAAAAGCACTCGGAGAGGAAGTGAATAGGCTGCTCGCTGCAAAATTCATCCGAGAGATAAAGATATCCACCTGGTTAGCAAACCCTGTGATGGTTCCAAAGAAGAATACGGACATCCTTCGCGTGTGCATCGACTACACGTCGCTGAACAAACACTGCCCCAAGGATAACTTTCCCCTCCCGCGTATCGACCAAATTGTGGACTCCACTGCAGGCTGCCAACGCCTCTCCTTCCTAGATGCCTACTCGGGATATAATCAGATCAGGATGAAGAAGGAAGACGAGGAAAAGACATCATTCATCACACCTCACGGTGTCTACTGCTACACGACAATGCCTTTGGGATCAAAAACGCAGGCGCTACATATCAGCGCTGCATGCAAAAATGCCTCGCCAAGCTCATTGGCAAGAACGTACAAGTGTACGTTGACGACATCGTCATCAAGACTCGAGTAGAGGACACGCTTGTCGTGGGATAATCACGGCAGATGTTACCAGGGGTAACTGATCTTGGGGCAAGTCGACACAGGCGTTTGGGAGAGGGTTTAGCTCAAGGGAAGACATGGTACAACTTGATCTGATAGCCGGCAATCGAAGTCGCCGGATCTCTATTCTCGATACGATAATTCGATTAGGGTTTACACTGGATGCTCGATATCACGCGATATTGCTAGGGTTCTTCGATCTCTATCTAAAACTATACCTGAGGGTCGGTTTATAAAGCACCCGTACCCCCTAGCTTATTCGGCAAGGCATATTCCGGATCCTACATGGACACGGCGCACTAACCATAACTTTCCTTTACAATAGCCCATAACCCGGGCCGTTAAGCCCACAAGTTTGGGCCTCCACAAGCTTCTTTATTCTTAGCCGAATCCTGCACACCATCCTTTGGGCCGGGTTATTTCCTCAGAGCTTGGCATACCGGGTTAGCATCCCCCCGTCAGTAGTCCCCAGAATAGCCTGGGCTTCATGGATCTCCTTGAAGCGCTTGCTATTCCCTGCAAAGATATCGATCATACGGGCATATGAAGACCGGGTTAAGATGTTTTGATATTCGGCTAGGCCTCACTCCATGGTGGCCATGTGATAACCCGGATTTGGCCTCCAGACATTTAGGTTCAAATTCCCAGGTCCGGACTACAACGAAAATGCCAAGATCTCATGCTCGATAATCAGTCCCGTCATTACGGGGCAAATCCCTTCCTTCTTCTATCCCAATGCCTCGCCCAATACTTGACGCATATCTCGCAAGATCTTCGCTGATAACCTTTACCCCGCGGTTTCCGGCTACTGGCCGTTAGGATAGGCTCACCCTTGCCTTATAAATAGCACTTAATGGGCAACCCTAAGCCCCTCACCACGCCACAACTTCCCCTTTTCTTCCTTGCTCCCAACACCCTCGCAACACCACCGTGAGGAGCTCGCACCTGTTACCAACGCAAGATCACCAGCGGCCGCGCCCGCCCTTGAGTCGCCTTGCGCCACCGTCAAGTGTCACCGTTGCTCCTCCGTTTCTCTCATTCGAGCCACGCCGCCCGTCGCCATCGTATTAGACTCCAATCTCCCCGGTAAGCTCCTCGCAACCAGTTAATTTAACCTCACAACTTTCAATTTATCCAAGATCGGATCTAGGTCAACCCGCAAGTCATTTGTCCGATTGCACCAAATTAGATCGACTCGAGGCTTGCCAACTCCTTTAATCATCTGCCCTATAGTCACAAATGATCCTCCAACCCTCATTGATTACCAATTTTACTTAAAAATCATCGGCAAGCATTTCCATCTAGATCCGTTCCTCCTCGATTTTCCGCTTATTGCATTGACACCCGGAAAAACCCTCCTTTTCCAGCTATTTCATTTGCGATATAAATATGGGCAACCATCCGTCATCCCCAAATGCCTTTCCCTATGTAAGTGACCAACAATTTCACAAGTGTGCCCAATACCCGGACAGTTCTCGGCTTCGCACCTTCTTGATACCTTTATACTCGGATGTCTCAGCATTCCCGGGTCTTATTTCACACGCATCTTCTCTTTGTGTTTTGCAGGCTGGCCCCATGGCTCCCAAGCGACAAGGAAAACAACCGGCTCCGGCGAGGACCACCCAAACCATATCTGCCAACTGGGGGCGTTCCACAACCAAAAAAGCCAAATTGGACGAGCTAGCCGAATTAGGAACCCTTCCTTCTCAAAAAGACATCCACTGGAGGGTACCGGGTAATGAGACTCGTCCCACCCCCGAAGAAAACGAGGTAATCTGCTTCGTTGACCACGTGACCCGGGGATTTCGTCCTCCGGGTCATCCTTTCTTTAGGGAGGTCTTAGATCATTATGGACTCCGGGTGTTCGACATAGGGCCTAACTCCATGTTGAACATTACCCACTTCATTGTTCTATCTGAGTCGTACTTGTGCATGCCACCGAGTCTGACTCTTTTCATTGAGTTATTCCAGTGCAAGCCGTGCCGCGAAAGCGGCGACGGAGCGCTTCTCACTTGCGGCGGGGTATCCATCCAACGCCGTAAGAATTCTTTGATGCCAACCCTCAACCTGCACTCCCACGTTAAACATTGGCAGCTATCCTTCTTTTACTGCCACGATACCTCCCCTGACAACAAAAAGAAGCTGCCGGGTTACTCAGAGACCCCCCTCAAGCCCTCCGAGTCTTTCAATGCCTTCGCATCAGACTCAGACAGGGAGGCAATCCTTCCTTCGCTAGCCAAGATAGCCATTCTCTCAGCCCAGGGCCTCCTAGGGCTCAATTTAATAAAAACTTGGGTCGATTTCCGAATCCAACCTAATTCCGTTCGCGCCAAATTGATGTGCGAGTATTCGGGGCACACCACAGACGCGCTCCGCTACTCCACCAAGAGCTTTGCGACCGGTGATACTATAAAGACTATCAAGGGCTTCTTGGCGGAGAAACTGGAGGCGATAAAGGGCATCGCCGGGTTACCCCCGTTTACCCGGGAAAATCCAGCTCCAGCGGTAATACCCGGCGCTCATAGCTTGTTTCCACATTTCAACTCGATACTGCTTCTAAGCCTTAATCTTATCTTTTTACCTCAGGCTGATGACCCTTTCTGGAGAGTTGAACCACTCCCCCCCTCCAGAGACCCGGAAGAAGAGGACGAGGCGACTGACGATAGTGAAGGTACTCACTCAGGATCTGCATATTTTTACTTGCATTACTTTCCTCTCGTCTGTCTTTTTTCCAATGAATGCACACCTGATTCGCAGGGCTAGAGGACGAGGGTGGAAACAATGAAGACGACCCGGAGAGAACCGAGTCTGACCCAGAGGCAACAGTCGGGGCCAAGAGGAAAGGCAGGGGGACAGTGTCCAAGGTTCCTTTTTCCTCATTATCCTCTGAACCTTACTCCTTTGACGTCATGCGACGACTTAACCATCAATTATCAAATTCGTCATGCTTGAAGGATTCCTTCCCAGCCAAGCGCAGAGTAACTCAGAGCTCCCCAGGTGAAGATCCACTTAACCCGGGCATCTCCGCCCCCTTGGTCCCTCGTGGCAGTGCTCCTCCATCTCGTTCTTCCAACTCTCCTCAGCGCCACCCTTCTCCTAACCACCCACGTGCCGGGCAATTCCGGGATCCACTAGTGGTTCCTGCGAATACCTCATCTGCTTCCAGTGGCGAGCTCCCACCGGATTACACCGTAAATGCCGGGTAAGTTTTTGCCATACTATTTCTTTTTGCATCTGACGAACTTTCATTCAAGCCGCCGTCATCATTAATAACTGCCTTTATTCATCTTTCTTTCAGCGCTCAAGTCACCGTCAGTGACCCGGAAAACACAGAAACGGATAACCTCCAGGTGGAGAAGCCGACTGACGACGGAGACGCCGCAACTGGTGGTGATGCGACAACTAACCGGGAACAAGGCCCTCTGAACAATCCACTTTCCCAAACCGTCGGATCTCCTTCCTTATCGGAACCAGTAGACGAAGAGATAGAAATTCTAGATACAAGGATGAGCTCTCCCAACCCGGACACTCAGACTGTCCGGGTCTCCACTCCAAATGCGAGGAGAACCCCCCTACCAGATGATCAAGGTGCCGGCTCTTCCGGGACTCGCTCCGAGGAGTTAACTTTTGCCCAGATGCTAGAAACTCTGCGCGCCTTAAGGGCTAACGAGGAAAACATCTTGGGATCTTTAATAACCAAACACGAGGTAAGTTCGATTAATATTGCTTGTACCTTTGTCCAGTCCCCAAGTTCCGAGTGAGTTCATTCATGACTTGCTCGGTACTTTTATGATACCAATGACTGATAACTGTGCTCTTCTACCTGACTAATGCTTTTTTAACATCCATGCAGTCTTTCGTGACTCAATACGAGGAGAAACTTGCGGTCGCCGCCAAGCTCATTGAAAAGGAGATATCTTTACGTGAAGCAGCCGAGGCTGAAGCCAGGAGGAATAGGCAATTAATGAAGAAGTACCGAAGAAGGGCTCACCAAGCCGAAGATGACCTGACAAGCCTTTCCGTCGAAATATCTGACACCTATCGTTCTTTGCTTGGTATGCTTCCTTCTCCGGGTTTATCCTTTTGACAAACAACAAAAGTTTTCCGACTTATATCTTCATTTTACTTCAGGCCCGGACGAAGCCATGCCGGATGAAGATGACATTGCCAAGCTGAAAACCATAAAGAGTGCTATCCGGCAGCTATGTGCCGGAACCAGATGGATCCTTGACGAGTTGCGGTGTCCGGGTAGAGGACATGTTGATCTGAAGAGGCTGTTGGACGCCCTATCCACTATTCCCGAGTGGATTCGGCACTGGAAGCGCTCATCTTGCCGGGTTGGAGTGACCCGGGGGCTTGCACTTGCGAAAGCTTATCTCCCCAAGCTCGAGTTAGCGAGGCTTATGGGCGGCTTCCCAGAGTTCAAGCTTGACGGATCCAAGTTTTCAGTAAAGGATTTCCAGGCCGTCCAGAAGGAGGTCCGTTACCCGGCCAGCGTAATTGCTGATGAACTGGATGTTAACATACTTGTTCCAGCATATGATTCTGCCGATAAAGTAATTAAGTCGGATCTTCCAGAGCCGTATGACATGCTGGCTCGGTGGAAGGAGGAAGATGCTGCGATAAGGGCGGAGGCTGCCAAGAAAGAAGCTGAAGCCGGCTCTGCTCCTGCTGCCTCAACATCAGCCGTTCCGCCCCCTGCAGGGGCTGGCACCGCCGATCCGGGTGCTGCTGCTACCACCAATGATGGCAAGGGTAAGGCCAAGATGGGCGCCGAGTGATATATGGTTTCCAATGCCTCTTCTTAAGCGCCAGTCGGTCGACACACTTTTTGAAACAGTCATATTTTGGGCGGTGCGCCTGTGCACCTTTGATATTTTTTCACCAGCATTTTGTAATGCACACTAAGGCCTTGATATACTCGATGCCTGTTCCGGCCTTTTTAAGTTTAAGCTCATCTGTTCTCGATATCTGGTTTTATTTATTGTTCCTTTTGTGAAAACTCAATTTCCGGGTCTCATGGGTATTGACAAGCGGATTTTGCTTCGAAGTCCCCAAGTCCCCAAGACTCGGATATTTGGATTTTTGCAACTATACAAGTAAGCCAGTTTTTCTCTTTTCAAGATTTCAAGCTACCGGGCCCGGATTGCCGAGTCTAGGACACTTGATCTTGAAAAGGGAACACGATGCTTATTGCTATTTTCGCAAAGATCCACGAGTTGTTTCACATAGGTTTTGAAGTTATGCTTAATAGTCATTGAGTTTCCAGCCATTCAGCCTTGTACTCTGCATAACTTGTGGTTTAGATGACCCTTTTGACTATCTTGTACTGTAAGCCGGCTTTCGCGTGGATACCATGTTGTTACATCAATACGAAGACGTAGCCAGCCAATCCCCGTCGGGTTTCATGACTAACTGCCATCGTAAGCGAACAAATCATGCCACTTTAATGCGAGTCACATCGAGCTTAAGTAAGAGTAGCCAAGAACTTTGGACTTCTTTGTCCGGTTATAAGATTGTAGCCGTACTCGTTTGCAAGTAATCGGCCCTTATAACTCATAGGCATCATGGCCGGGTCTTTGAGTTTGTAACTGTGCTATTTAAGCGACCAGCCCCCAAGACCTAGATATACGCATCGTACTGAGAATACATAACCTGATAACAACCATCTCTTTTCTTGATAACCATCTCTTTACTTGATATGAAAAACTGATAACAACCATCTCTTTTCTTGATAACCATCTCTTTACTTGATATGAAAAATGTAGGTCAGCAAGCCGCCTCATTAAAAACCCGTCCAGTCCCCAAAGGTGCCCTGGATAGGAAAAGAGTACGTCAGAAAACCTGCTGCCTATTACATCGTGCAATTCCACTTGCCAATACAGTCCTTACTAAGTATAATACGGACGTAGTTGAGCCACGTTCCATGGTCTATCTCTTTCTTGCATAGATGAAGTGGTGTGTGCGGTGTCGTTGACTGTAGCCGACTCTTCCCTTGCATCTATCAAATAATATGATCCGTTATGCAGATTCCGGCTTATGATAAATGGTCCTTCCCATGGTGGTGATAATTTGTGTTTTCCTTCGTTTGACTGTACCAGGCGCAGAACCAAGTCTCCTTCCTGGAATACCCGGGACTTCACACGCCGGCTATGATACCTCCGTAGATCTTGCTGATATATGGCTGATCTTTCCAGGGCTTGTTCTCTTTGCTCTTCTAACATATCTACGGCGTCTTGCCGGGTTTTTTCGTTCTCTACTTCGACGTAAGCTGATACTCTAGGCGAATCGTGAATAATGTCACTCGGTAACACTGCTTACGCACCATATACCATGAAGAAGGGCGTCATCTGAGTGGATCTGTTAGGTGTAGTATTGATACCCCAAACCACAGAAGGAAGTTCTTCGACCCATGCACCAGCAGCTCTGACACAGGGAACTCGCAATCGTGGTTTTAATCCGCGAAGCAATTCTTGGTTTGCCCTCTCCACTTGTCCATTGGCCTGGGGATGAGCCACAGATGCCACATCGAGCCGGATTCCATTGTTGCCACAAAACTTCTCCATCTCTCCAAGGGACATGTTGGTTCCATTGTCGGTAATTATGCTGTGGGGGTACCCGAACCGGTAGATAATCCTTTTCAGGAACTTGACTGCTGTAGCTGCTTCGCAATTAGTAACTGGCATAACTTCAACCCACTTGGTAAATTTATCAATAGCCACCAAAAGATGTGTCTTCTTGCATGGTGACATATGGAAGGGGCCAACCATGTCCATACCCCAGACGGCAAACGGCCAAGTTAGCGGGATAGTCCGCAACTCCATAGCCGGCACATGGGTTTGGCGAGCGTACCTTTGACATCCGTCACACCTTGCTACCAATCGTTCCGCATCCGCTAGGGCCGTGAGCCAGAAAAACCCGTGTCGATAAGCTTTAGCCACAAGAGACCTTGTGGACGCATGATGTCCACAGTCGCCTTCATGGATTTCCTTGAGAATCTGTCTGCCTTCTTCCGGCGCTACGCAGCGCAAAAAGACTCCTGCTGCACTTCTCTTGTACAATTCCCCATTGATGATAGAATATCCCTTTGCTCGCCTCAAAATTTGCCTCGCTAATACCTCCTGTTGTGGTAACTCGCCTCGTGATAGGTAGGCCAAAAACGGTTCTGTCCACTCGGGAATAGTACATACAGTGGCTACGAGTCCTGAATCCGAGTCTTGATTTGCCAATTCCTCCTCTGACTCGATTTTAACTGATGGTCGCCATAATTCGTCCAGGAAAACGTTAGGTGGAACCGGCTCTCTGCGCGAGCCGAGTCTGGCGAGGGCATCGGCTGCCTCGTTCTTTCTTCTGTCTATATGCTCCACCTCATACCCGGAAAAACATCCTGCAACCCTATCAACTTCCCTGCGGTATGCCGCCATAGTTGCGTCCTTTCTATCCCACGTTCCTGACACCTGCTGTACCACAAGGTCCGAATCTCCGAAGCACCGTATCCTCTTGATGTTCATCTCTTTGGCTACCTTTAAGCCATGCAATAGGGCCTCATACTCGGCCACGTTGTTGGAACAGTCGAAGTGAATTTGCAGCACGTAACTCAATTTGTCCCCTTTGGGTGATGTTAGCACCACCCCAGCTCCTGATCCCTCGTACTGCTTTGATCCGTCGAAGTGCATGATCCATGACTCGGAATTTGGAACCGTTGCAGTCATGCCTGTATGTGTCCAGTCGTTAACGAAATCAACTAAAGCTTGAGACTTGATCGCTGACCTGGGTTCGTAGTTGATATGATAATCCCCCATCTCTATCGTCCATTTGGCTATTCTTCCCGTCGCGTCCGAGTTTCTGATGATATCCGACATTGGTATTGAACTAACCACTGTTATCGGATGCTCTTGGAAATACGGCCTCAACTTCCGGCTAGCCATAAAGACCCCGAACACCAACTTTTGCCAATGCGGATAGCGCTGCTTTGCTTCTGATAATACCTCACTGACGTAATAAACCGGCCTCTGAACCGGGTAACCTTTCCCGTCCTCTTTGCTTTCCACGACAACCACTGCGCTAACGGCTCGGGGGCCAGCTGCCACGTATAGCAACATAGGCTCTTTAGGACCCGGCGCCGCTAGTACTGGTGCTTCAGATAATTGCTTCTTTAGTGCTTCAAACGCTTCATCTGCTTCTTCGTCCCATACGAATTTATCTGATTTCCGCAAGAGCCGATACAAGGGTATTGCTTTTTCTCCGAGTCTAGATATGAATCGGCTCAAGGCTGCTACACAGCCTGTGAGCTTTTGAACATGCTTCAAGTTTTCCGGCTTTTTCAAACTCTGGATTGCCTTGATTTTATCTGGATTTGCCTCAATTCCTCTCTCGAAAACTATGAAGCCGAGTAATTTCCCAGCCGGAACTCCGAACACGCACTTCGTTGGATTAAGCTTCATCTGGTACCTCCTCAGGTTTTTGAATGTCTCCTTTAGATCATCGATAAATGTCTCCGCCTTCCTAGTCTTGATGACCACGTCATCCACATAGGCATGGACGTTACGTCCGATTTGGTCCTCAAAGCACTTTTGAATACACCGTTGGTAAGTTGCGCCAGCGTTCTTCAACCCAAACGTCATAGTTTTATAACAAAAGGCCCCAAAAGGGGTTATGAATGATGTTTTCTCCCAATCCTCCCTTTTGAGCTTAATCTGATGATACCCGGAATATGCATCCAGGAAGCATAACAGATCGCTTCCAGCTACTGCGTCTATAATCTGATCTATCCTTGGAAGCGCGAACGGATCCTTTGGGCAATGCTTGTTGAGACTCGTGAAGTCAATGCACATCCTCCACTCGTTGGTCTTTTTCATCACCAGAACCGGGTTAGCCAACCAATCCGGGTGAAATACTTCCATGATAAAGCCGGCTGCCAATAGCCGAGCGATCTCTTCGCCTACAGCTTTCCTTCTTTCCTCATTCATTTTCCTCAAACCTTGTTTCACGGGCCTGGACTTGGGATCCACATGCAAACTGTGCTCTGCCAATTCTGTAGGGATACCCGGCATGTCGCTAGGTGTCCAGGCAAACACATCTGCATTCGAGCGAATGAACTCCACGAGCGCTTCCTCCTGCTCTTTTCCCAGGTTGGACCCTATGGTAAACTGCTTAGTAGAATCCCCTTCGACAAAATCTACCTTCTTGGTGTCTTGCGCTGCCTTGAATTTTGCTCTCTCATCCTCAGTATTCGGCTTTTTCAAGGCTGTTCTATCGTCCGGATTTACCTGAGACCGGTAATATTCGAGCTCTTCCTTCCTGCATGCCTGCTCGGCCATAACTGAATCTCCTTCGTCGCACTCGGCCGCTATATCCCGGTTCCCATGTATAGTGATGGTTCGTTTAGGACCCGGGATTTTCAGCTGCAAATACACGTAGCACGGCCTAGCCATGAATTGGGCGTAAGCCGGCCTCCCCAACAGCGCGTGGTAAGGACTGCGCAACTTGACCACCTCGAACGTGAGCCACTCAACTCGATAATTATCCGTCGATTCTCCAAAAGCAACTTCCAAGGTGATCCTTCCCTCGGGGCTCGCCGAGTGACCCGGTACGATCCCGTGAAAGATTGTCGAACTTTTCTGCAGCTGGGACTCTTTGAGACTCATCCGTAAGAAGGTCTCCCAATAAAGGATGTTGATGCTACTTCCACCGTCCATCAGGACCTTCTTCAGTTCGTAACCATTAACCTGTGGAGCAACCACCAATGCCAAGACTCCTGGACGTTCTACTTTTTCCGGATGATCTCTTCTACTCCATGTTATCTCTTGTTCTGCCCATCTAAGATATCCCGGCGCGGCCGATGAAACCGAATTTGCCGCTTGCTTTGACGTCTCTTTGTTCCTGCTGGAAGTTCCTGTAGTATGCACATGATATTGTCCTTTTAAATTAGTCGTTCGTACCGTGCCGATGAAGATGTTGATCCGGCCGATCGTCAATATAGATCCGGACTCGAGGTGATCCGACTCTGGCCCCCAGCCGGAATCGTCCACCATCTTTTCTCCTTCGTGGTCGATGTAGATTTCGCCAATGACAAGATCCTCCATATTCTTCCGAGCTTCTCCCGTGATGTAAACACCTTTGGACGCAGGCCCCACGGTGGGCGCCAACTGTCGTGGGATAATCACGGCAGATGTTACCAGGGGTAACTGATCTTGGGGCAAGTCGACACAGGCGTTTGGGAGAGGGTTTAGCTCAAGGGAAGACATGGTACAACTTGATCTGATAGCCGGCAATCGAAGTCGCCGGATCTCTATTCTCGATACGATAATTCGATTAGGGTTTACACTGGATGCTCGATATCACGCGATATTGCTAGGGTTCTTCGATCTCTATCTAAAACTATACCTGAGGGTCGGTTTATAAAGCACCCGTACCCCCTAGCTTATTCGGCAAGGCATATTCCGGATCCTACATGGACACGGCGCACTAACCATAACTTTCCTTTACAATAGCCCATAACCCGGGCCGTTAAGCCCACAAGTTTGGGCCTCCACAAGCTTCTTTATTCTTAGCCGAATCCTGCACACCATCCTTTGGGCCGGGTTATTTCCTCAGAGCTTGGCATACCGGGTTAGCATCCCCCCGTCAACGCTCCTCGAGGATATCAGAGAAACATTTGATGCTCTGAACGCATATAGGATCAAGCTCAACCCGACCAATTGCGTCTTCGGCGTCCCTGCAAGACAACTTCTCGGGTACTAGGTGTCCGCTAGAGGAATTGAAGCCAACCCAGAGATAATACAAACGATCTTAACGATGAAGGAGCCAACCAATCTTCGCGGCGTACAACAGCTCGCAGGGCGATTAGCCGCCCTGAGCAGATTCATTGCAAGATTGGGCGAGCAAGCATTACCCTTCTACAAGCTGTTGAAAAAGACAGATAAGTTCGAGTGAACGCCCGAAGCAAATCAAGCATTCGCGGACCTAAAGCGAACTCTACAGAGTAGGCGTGTTCTGGCAACGCCACAAGAACGGGAGCCACTGTAATTATACCTAGCCGCAACAAATCAAGTCATCAGCACGGCAATCGTGGTCGAGCGACCCAAGGAAGGAAAGGCGTAGGGAGTTCAGCGGCCAATCTACTACATCAGCGAGGTGCTCTCGCCGTGCAAACAGCGATACCCCCACTACTAGAAGCTCGCGTACGGGGTCGTCCTCACAGCCCGAAAAATCAAGCATTACTTCCAGGAACATATCGTCACGGTGCTAAACGACGCATCACTCGGTACCATCATGAACAATCCCATGGAATCCGGAAGAATTGCAAAATGGAGCATCGAGCTAGGCGCCTGGGATATCATATACGCAGGACGCAATTCCGTGAAATCACAGGTACTCGTGGAATTCCTAAGCGAGTGGACAGAACTGCAAACACCAGGTCCACCGGAATACACGAGTAACTGAATCATGTACTTCGACGGGTCCAAAAGGAACGAAGGAGCTGGAGCTGGGATCGTCCTCATATCCCCTAGGGGAGACAAGTTGCAATACGTCCTAAGATTGGATTTCCCACCCGACGATCCAGCATCCAACAACGACGCGGAATACGAGGCCTTGCTACATGGCATGAAGATGGCGATTGCATGCGGAGCTACTCGATTGATGATATATGGAGATTCCAACCTCATTTTCCAACAAACTATGAAGGAATGTGACGCTATTGCGGAAAATATGGTGGCCTACCGGGACATGCACAATCTACTCGAAGGAAGTTTCAAAAGGTGTGAGCTGAAACACATTGCAAGGTCCGGCAACGAAGAAGCTGATAAGCTGGAAAACATGGGGTCTACAAACACACCTATACCACCAGGAATATATTTCGAGAGGATGATCAAGCGTTCAGTAAAAGTCAAGAAAACTGTAGGCGCACCCGCAGCATTGGAGACAGAGGTCAGCCCGCAAATTGCTATCATCGAGCTCAGCCACAATATTTCAAGACAAGTTTTTCTCGTCGAGCCAGTATAGACGCAGAAATACCTCGACTACTTGTCCAACAAATAGCTCCCAGGAGACATTCGCGAGGCTCAACAAATAGTATGACGCAGCAAAACTTTTCGGGTACTCCACGGAGAACTATACAAACAAAGCATCTCAGAAATATTGCAAAGATGCATAGCACCCGAGGACGGCAAAGAATTGCTGCAAGACATACACCAGGGAGATTGTGGACACCACTCCAGTTGGAAGGCAATCGTGCGCAAAGCTTTTCGAGCAGGATTTTACTGGCTCACAGCGGCTAGAGATGCATAGGATCTAGTCGACAGGTGCAACGCTTGCCAACGATTCGCACCTAAACCACACGTCTCTGCCACTGAACTACACATGATCCCAATCGCCTGGCCTTTCGCATAATGGGGGCTAGACATGGTGGGGCCACTGCGCAAGTCGAAACCAGGAGGATATACGCACTTGCTCGTAGCAGTCGACAAATACACAAAGTGGATCGAGGCTATGCCAGTTACCTCCGCCAGCGCCCAATGCATCGTGAAATTCCTCAACTCCATTGTGTGCAGGTTTGGCATACCGCACACCATCATCACCGACAACGGCAGCAACTTCACAGCAAAGGAAACACAAGAATTTTACGAACAGAAAGGAATCACCTTCAGCTTCGCCTCAGTAGCTCACCCGCAAACTAATGGTCAAGTTGAGCGATCCAACGGATTAGTCTCAGCTGGTCTCAAGAAGCGGATACTCGATCGCCTAAATCCAGCAGCAGTGCACTGGGCAGAGGAGTTGCCATCAGTACTGTGGAGTCTTCGCACAACGCCAAATCGATCAACAAACTATACACCATTCTTTATGATCTACGGAGCCGAGGCCGTCCTACCCAAAAATGTCAAATTCAGCGCACCTCGAGTCGTCGCCTACAGCGAAGAAACCTCGAACAGAGCACTCGCAGAAGACATGGACGCACTCGACGAAATTCGCGACATTGCACTCGCAAGATCGGCGGTATACCAGCAATCACTGCGGAATTACCACAATCGTTGCATACGCCACAGATCCTTCGTGGCAGGCGACCTGGTGTTGCGGCTCAAGCAAAAAGAATGACACAAACTAGAGCCACCATGGGAAGGACCCTTCATCATACATGAAGTTATCCTAGGTGGCGCCTATCGACTGAAGAACCCCGAGACTGGTGGCATCTACTCCAATCCATGGAATATTGCGCATCTCCGCAAGTTCTATCCTTAGGATTATTCTATTCGCGAAAATAAGGCTATACTAGCCTTGTAGCTCGAGGAAAATACATGGCTTCTCAGTCATATCAATAAAAACACATGGTTTTTCAACCATAGCTATTAGTGTTTTCTTCATTTTACATGCTCAAAACAGGTATACACCCCAAACGCACGGGGGCTACGCCTAACTAAGCATTACAAGAAAATTTACAAATAGAAAGATACAAACAAGGTTCACACCTTATACAACACCGTATAAAATCTCGAGTGAAATATACAGGGAGACATGATATCTACATCCTACAATTACATATAATGAAGAGCAGTCCTCTCAGCCAACATCTGGTCAACCTCTTCAAAAGTCAGTCGAATAATATCCTCCGCAGCAGGTTGCACGATTGCATAATGAGGGGTAAAATCGAATGGAGCATTGGGGAGCTTAGCCACAGAGTTAAAGTTAACCTCGGGATGCCACAACCGAACAAAAGCGAGTGCTACTTGGGCACCGCAGATGAGCTGCTGATGAACGCACTCGGGAACTTCACCAACTCGGCCAAAAGTCCTTAGCAAATCGCTCAAACTTTCTGGAACAATACCGAGCGGATAGAACGCTCGGTGCACAGAAGACAAAGCTTCGCGACAAGACTCCACAAGCAGTTTTGCTTGGCCAACCCAGTACTTCAAGGTTGCCAAAACAAAGCCTCGGCTGCGATCGGACCAGAAGTTGTTCGCATGCGGTTTTGAGCTACCTGCTTCATGGACAATATGGTTGTCCACCCAATGAGTTTCACAAGGCCCATCAGGCTCAACAACTACAAAGAAAAGTACAAAGAGTTAAAGGGTGAAAAGGTGGTGATCAAACAAAATGCTAGGGGGCTCGCAGGCTTAGAAAGCATATCTTTGGCAACAGCTACCAACTCTTCCATCACGAACTGTTCACGCTCAGCCGCAAGTTTTTGTTTCGACTTGGCCACATCCAGTGGCGGAGCCAGGAATTGAACTGAGCCGGGTCGAACAAATAATCTCCAAATAAATTTAGGCAGATTAGCAAGTGTATTCGGCAAAAAAAAAGGTTTAAACGGATTCAGTTTCATAATTCATCAAGAACAATTATAAACTGACTATGAAGAACATCGTCACTGATTACCTTGACTTTCAGTCTTACGCACCATAATCAGATCATGCTACTCCTGATCGTGGGCATCCATGGCATGCGTCGACTCCTGGTAGTGGGCATCCATCGCTAGGGGGTGACACTGGATTAGAGGCATATACTTGTCCCTTCTCCACAGAAATCTCCGTACACTCAGCACCCAGGCCGCTGGATTCGAAAAAGGACATCGCCTTAGCTCGCATCAGCAGCAGACATCACGCCGAATCTAGCGAACTTCGGACTATGATTTCAAGTGGGATGGGATTTCCCACCAATCCCAAGTCCCATCCCACCAAATAAAACCCACTTATCCCACTTAGTCAACCCATTTATCCCTAACGGATTTAACGGGACGAGCCCACCTTAGCCCATCGGAAGCCCACCTATCCCTAATTCCCAACGAAGAAGGCTGGACGAGCCCTCCTCTACCTTCGCCTTATCCCTATCTCGACTGGAGGCGGGAGGCGATCCAGGCGAGAGTCGATCCCCACAAGGACAAGGTGTACGCGGCGAGCCTGGGCGGCTTCGCCGGCGCCTTCGACCGGTGCTCCACCGACACGTTCAAGATCGGGGGCCCCTGCGGGTACGGCGTCTGCTACCTCTCCGCCGCGCCGGCCGCTCCGGGTGGACGCCCGAGTGGGTACGCGTCTACGAGCCCACCGTTCCCGGCGCGCCCTCCACCTTCCGCTACGGAGACGCGCTCCCCAACAACGTCCGGTACGGCATCGACCGCTGCGTCTCCTTATCCTCCTCTGCTTCGTCCGCCGCCGCTGTCCAGGCGATGTAGCCATGGTCGGAAAAGATTCATAGTTGGTATGAATTTATTTGCCCTATGCGTGAGTGATTGCAGTACGCCCAGTACCTGACCAAATCATGCTAGAAGTAAACTGAGGCTTGAGATAGCAGTAGTTTTAGTTAACATTTGTTTAATTATGCTTTCCTGCAGTGGTGGCTTGCAATAAGAGAACGAAATCTTGTATTTTACTAAGTACAAGATTATTTTCTTAGATCGAGTGTTAGTTTCTATGAACTACATTTTTTGCCTAGCTGATTCTTTCCTCCAAGCCCTCATGGTACATTTTTACTGTTGTTTTCACCCGGCAGATAAAAGTATCACTAAAGGGAAGCTGGTGGTAGATGTGACATACTTCATTTTCCATTCGGAGACTCATGACTTCTGCAGTGGAACTCCTTGTCCCGCAAGCGGTGACTTCGTGCTAGCGAGCAAACAGATTCTACCGCCTTTCACCCCACCAGTAAGCATATCAGCAGTCCACATCCAGTTTTGGTGCTGAACTTTAGATACTTTTTCCTTGTAGCACTTGAGACACACAAAAGAGGCTTAATAAGTAGTCTAATTACTCCTTAAGACCTGCTACTTTAAGTCACATCCTGACGTTTTGTGTTGTAATGTGCTGCTTCAGGGTAAATGAGTCTGCTGTAGGATGGTTGCATTCAGATAAAATGAGTATTTTATCTGAATAAATATTTAAAGGAGTATAACCATGTTTTTTTTGCATTCAGAAAAACAACATTAAACAGATGGATTATAAAATGAGTGGCAGCAGGCTAAACTACATCTCTGCCTAGAAACTGCAAGCAATTTAGAAGTGACAACACCATGTTAGCACCGCCACCTCGATCACCAGCAGACATACCATTAACTTCGTCCATTATGAGTACAGCCTTAGGCTTCTTTGTCCTGTGACATTGTTCCACACTTTATTATAACTGAAATAAAATCAGAAGTGCAAGAAGTTCATGATATTTTCTGTAGTACAGACCGGTTGTCACTATAATTCATAGTATCATTGCTGACAAGCTCTTTGATAGAATTCATGATAATACTTCCTTGATTGCTAGAACAATTTCTTTGGATTTTTTAGAAGAAATACATGTCTATTTTTGTCAGACCAGCCTGACTAAACTCTTCTTTGTCGCTTTCTTATTCAAATATGCTATGTTGCAGGCCAGTGGATAAAGTATGTCAGCCTCTCATAGCCAAGGTCTTGGTTTTCCGGAAGATCCACCCACTGTTCAATCTCCTGTTCAATCTCCTGTACTGAGAAGGTTTCTTTCCCCATCGTTGAGAAGATCTTCCGAAGCGACACACTCAAGTCGATGTTTCAGGTCACCGCGTGCTGCTATTGGATCCCCTAGTATGAGAATGTTTTTGTCCCCGTCGTTGGGAAGATCCATGTATACAAGGAGAAGGAGCTCTCCATCTGCCAGGGCTTCTCCATCTGTCATTATGTCTCCAGTTTCACCTGTTGATATTTCAGCAGGCAGGCAACCTCCAGATGCCATGACGTCTCCGGCAGGTGCACACACTTCAGTTGGTGCGAGGGGTAAGTTTGCTATGCCTTATATGTCAATGTTTTTTTTTTGCTAGGAGAGTAGCAGTAGGTCACCTTGTTTATAATATGTGCCTCCTTGTTAATAATGTAGGCCTTCCGGGTAGATCCAGAAAAAGAAAACTTACCTCTGACATATGGGATGATTTCACTCCTATCTATGATGAGGAGGAGAGACTTGTACAAGGCCAATGTGTTCATTGCGACGCCATCTTTCAGGCCGACAAACAGTCCGGATCAAGTCAATGTCGAAGGCACAGGTTGGTTTGCACAGAAAAAGCTAAAATGGATGAGCTCATTGGTAGTATGCAGCCTGGAGATCCAGGAATTCCTGTGCTGAAACGGTTTAAGTTTGATAGAGAGAAAGCATTCCATGAACTGGTCAGAATGATTGTGTTACATGAGTTGCCTTTTCGCATAGTTGAGTATGAGGGATTCAGAAGGTTTGTTGCGAGTTTAAACCCTTCATTCAGACTAATGTCAAGAACTACCATGAAAGATGATTGTATGGCAGAATTCCACAAGCAGAAGTTAGAGCTACTAGAGGTATTGAAAAATATACCCTCAAGAGTTTCTCTTACAGCTGATCTTTGGACGTCCAATCAAGAAATGGGGTATATTTGTGTCACTTGTCATTTCGTGGATAACAAATGGAAATTGCACAAGAGGATCATAAAATTTGCTTCTGTTGAAACCCCTCACAACGCTACCAATTTATTAAATGTCATGTTAAAGACAATGCAAGATTGGGGAATCGAGGATAAGGTCTGTAGCATAACTTTGGACAATGCATCAGTGAATGACTTGATGGTCAGCTATGTCAAATCTAATCTTCTTGGGAGGAAGTTGCTGGCCGGAAACGGCGATCTCTTTCATCGTCGTTGTGCAGCACATGTTCTGAACTTGATTGTGCAAGACGGTCTCAAGGTCAGCTGTGGGGCTGTAGAGTCCATCAGGGAGAGCGTTAAGTATGTGACGAGCTCTCCTACGAGGAAGGAAAGGTTTGAAAAAATTGTTGCGCAGGTTGGCATAACTTGTGAGAAAAAGGTCTCATTGGATGTCTGCACAAGATGGAATTCAACTTACTTAATGTTGAAGTTCGGACGATTTTCAGCGCCGTTCCTTCAGAACTTCCATCTCCGTGGAAACCACGCCGGGGCATCCGAGTGCCATCCACGGGAGAGCCAAGGGCTCCCCGGGCCAGCGACCTTGCCAAGAAAAAATCCCCTTATGCCGTCGACGCCATGAGGTCACCCAATAGTCGCGGCCAGAGACAAAGAGACGGGTATCGATTCGTTTTTTAACCTGGATTTATTTTCCGAATCCCTGTCAAATGCGATCTAGCTTGCGACAAGATGGGGACTGGATGGGTCGATGGGGAGATGACGCTCGGCCGGCCAGGAGATGAGGCACGGCATGGGCGGGGCTTCTCGGCGGCGGGCACTCGGCCGGAGGCGCAACGCAGACTGGCCAGGCGCATACCTAGCCGGGCGGCGAGCAACTCTGCTGACCGGGCGGCGGCGGGGATGGCGTGCCCAGGGAGAAAGCGGAGATGGGCGAGGCGGTGGCCGGCGGACGCAGGTCGGGCGGCGAGCAGGGATGGCGAGGGCAAGGCGGTGGCCGGCAGACACAGGCCGGGCGGCAGTGGCGGCGCGCAAGAGCGAGTTGCGAGCGAAGATGGAGGGCACAGTCCTGGTTACTTTCCCCCTTTTTTTTCTTTTCCCTGTAGGGGTATTTTTTCTTTCGCCTGGTGCGAGCCGGGTCGGCCGACCCTCCTCGACCCCCTACTGGCGCCGCCCCTGGCCACATCATCCACTCCACGCAAAGCTTTCAACTTGCGCTCGCCATCCGCAACGCGATCACGAAGAGAGGCAAATGTACTAGCAGCGGCAACAAGGGGATCCAATCGCACAACAGATCCACTCGAAGACTCCGCGCTAGGACCCACTACCTGGAAAGAGATGAAGAAATTAAGATAAATTTGAAGACCCGACAATCGAGAAACATATCACCTACTAAATAGGTGCTCGGGAGCTAATCCCATCGAGAGGAACTCATAACGATCAATCGCAAATAATCACATCTCAGACATCAAAGAACACTTCGATTAAAAGAAAAATACGGGAATACATCCCAAGGTTCATTACATTGAGAGAGCAAACTAAAAGCAGTCTATCCTATGGAACTGCAGAGGTACTGTCACTCGTGACAGGATGTCCCTTGCGACTAGCACGCGCAAGCAATTCAGATAGCTTCTTGGCAAGGGCTTCAGCCGGATCGCCGAAAGGACGAAGCGCTACCTCTTTTCCTGTGGCAGCATCGTAGGGAAGGCTTGAGTACGCATCATCCAGGCCTGCGACTCCATGCGCCAACGCAAACTGGATGGCAGTCTTCGCTCCGCATTCAGACTGGGCAACCGAGTAAGCCTGAAGAAGATCATCCTCTAGGAAAACCTTCAGAAGACCATCCAGCGTGGGCGGAACCGCGGCATCCACCAGAAGACACTCGTGGAATTGCGTCAACACTCTAATGGCTTCGCCAATGAGGGAGCAGATCCCACTCGCGTGTTTCTGGAGCTGCGCGCAAGAATTCGTCAGGACATCCACTTGTTGAACCCCAGGCAGCTCCAGCGCAACGCCAAGGACATCTGCAAAAAAGCATCATAAATTCCTAAGACAGCCAATTTTGTCGCAACACAACGGAAATTAAGTGCAACTTACCCGAGAATTTCTGAGCCAGAGGGCGAATGAAGCCAACAAGATCATTGTCATGTTTAGCGCCAGCCTCCTCCGGTTGCTTCAGTGCGTCCTGGGCCTTAGCGATCTTCCCCTCAAAGTCAGTCGACCGTTTGCGAGAGGATTCAAGTTCCAACTCGGCCTCAAGGGTTTTCACCCGAGTGACAGCATCAGTTTTCTCGGCCTTCAGGAGATCAACTTGAGCTACACAACGGTGAAATTTAGCCTAAGGGAATTTATATGATAAAAAAGAACAAGCAAAAGGGAACAGATCAATTTACCTTGGAGAGCTTGGCCATCCGCGACGAGTCGATCATGATCCACCCGAAGGGATATGCAATCCGCCTCAGCCGAAAGTACGCGGCGACCAATGGCTGCAAGAGTATCAAGAAGATACTGCAAAAACACAAGACGAAGGTCAAGGCAGAGAAAAAAGGAGAGATATTGAGCCTATTCACGACTGCAAACAGTCGAGTATAGCCTCGGGGGCTACTCCCATCGAGAGCACTGTCGTGCACCCGATAAAGTCAAGAAAAGAAAGAAGCTTAAATATTGAGTCTGTAGCCAATCACAAGCGATTGACCATAGCCTCGGGGGATACTCCCATCGGGAGCACTGTCGTGCACCCGATAAATATCATAAATAAACAAAGTGAAAGATGCAAGGAAGGTGACAAGGTTTACCTGGCCTTGGGCGGGGCGCAAAGGGTCAGCCGAGCTACGCGACGCTTCTTTCAAAGCCGAGGCTCCACCCGCAAATCTAGGCAACTTATAATCCGTAGCCACAGTTGCTGGAGCTGGGCTCGGAGAATTCTGGACAGCCTTAGCGATGGGAGCTTCACTCGCAGCAGCATCCTTTTTCTTCGCGGAGGGAATAGAGGAAGCGAACTGGCCAGGGCGGATGGATTGAAGCCTGTCATGGAAAAGCAACAACATAAGAAAAAGCGAGAAACACTTTCGACTAAAGGATAATAGGAAAGAAAGAACTCACTCATCGTCGTCATCGTCATCCAGCATGATATGGAGTTGGACTCCTAGATTGGCCCGATCTTCACGAATCGACGAAGAACAAACGAGGAACACGAAGAACGGTAAGAACACGAGATGGGGAATCGAGGGGGAACGTGGGGGAAACGCGGGGCAACACACAAATCGGGATAAATCGCAAGAACCGAAAGATCCAACCTCCCGTCAACTAAGCCCCGAGGGCCGCCTACGGAACAATCGATCCAACTGAACTCACCTTGATACAAACCGTCTCACACCCGTAGCCGGTACCACTACGCCAATAGAACCTCAAGATAACGAGAGGAAGATTGGACAACTCTTGACTGAAACCCGATAGGGAGAGGAAAAGTAGTTGGGATGTGCCTTGATACGATCCTCGACGAAGTCGGAGGAGTAGCCTTGATACGTTCCTCGGTACACACCAGAGGAGTAGTTCCTCAAAGAGGGATACAAGAGAGCTGAGCTCCAAATGTTGTAAATTCAACTCTAAAACCCTAGATCTAGCTCGGGGTCGTCCTTATATAGTCGGGTGTCGAAGCAGATGAAAACGTGGTCGAAAAGGCGTCATTTGCGTGCATTTCGGGTCCACGCTGGCCTGGGAGCCGGCCTGTCCGGCCATGGGGCCGGGGTGGAGGCAGAGGAGGTCTCCAGGCCCACGCCGTCCTAGGTCCGGCCTGGATCCCGGCCTGGGGCCAGGGTGGGGCGCAGGGGCCGGCCTAGAGGGGTGGCCGGTCTGGGGCCGAGGTGGGGAGGAGGGAGGCCGGCCCTCTCTGGAGGGGGGTCCGGCCTGAGGGGGGGAGGAGGCCGGCCCGAGGCCGAGGTGGAGGCCGGCCCCCTCTGTTGGGTGCCCGGCCTGGAGGTGGGGGAGGCCGGCTCCTGAGGCCAGGGGGGTTCCTTTCCCCCTATCTTCTCCGTCGGGACTCCGAATGCGATGCCGTTTCTTCCGCCCTCCTTCGTATCTTCTTGCGCATCGTTTTGGGTACTTTCTGGGGCCTCCGTGGTGGGTTTGAACCTGAGCACACAAAGTGTGGAACCATGAGGTAGCGCACCATCCTCCACGTGACCGAAAGTATAGAGCGAGAGGAGCGAGTTCACCTTGTCCTGGATGGCCTTTGCGCGTGATCTTGTCATCGGTGCACTTGGTGGAGTTGGGTGGGCTACATCATCTCCCCCCCTTGAAAAAGAGTCGACCTCGACTCGGCGTCGTCTTCATCACTCGGGTAGCCATGGAAGGGAGAGATTTCCTTGATATTTAAAGAGTTGTGGACGAGGTACTTGGATTGCGGTAAGTCGAGCTTGTAGGCGTTGTTGTTGATGCGTTTGATGACCTTGAAGGGGCCGTCACCTCTTGGCTTGAGCTTGGAGTTGCGCTCTTCGGGGAACCGGTCCTTGCGCAAGTGTAGCCACACGAAGTCACCTTCTTGGAACACCATGGGTTTCTTGTTCTTGTTCATGATAGAGGCTCGGTGCTCGGAATGCTTCTCAAGCGTAGCTCTTGTGGAGTCATGTAGTTTCTTGATGTAGTCGGTGCGCTTGTCAATGTCCATGTTTACTCGCTCGCGAAGAGGCAAAGGAAGTATGTCGAGGGCGGTGTTGGGGTTGAAGCCGTAGACGATCTCGAAAGGACTCTTCTTGGTAGCTTGGTGTAGAGCACGGTTGTAGGCGAACTCGGCGTGCGGGATGCATTCCTCCCATTTCTTGAAGTTGGGCTTGATCAATGCTCGAAGTAGTGAAGAGAGTGTGCGGTTGACGACCTCGGTTTGTCCATCCGTTTGTGGGTGATAGGTGGTGGATAAGAGTAGCTTGACGCCGATCTTGGCCATCAACGCCTTCCAAAAGTATGAGGTGAACTTGACATCGCGGTCCGAGACAATGGAAGTAGGTACACCATGTAAACGCACAATTTCCCTGAAAAACAAAGTAGCAACATATTAAGCATCGTCGGTTCGGTTGCAAGGAATGAAATGTGCCATCTTAGAGAAACGATCCACAACTACAAAGATTGAATCCATGTTGGTTTTAGTGCGTGGGAGGCCTAACACAAAATCCATGCTAATATCACTCCAAGGTGCATGTGGGATAGAAAATGGAATGTAAAGACCATGGGGGTTGGAAGTAGACTTAGCTCAGAGGCATGTAGAACATCTCTTGACATGTCTCTCAACTTGACGCTTCATCTTGGGCCAATAGTAGTTGGTGGAGATCATGGCATAGGTCTTGTCGCGTCCAAAGTGTCCCATGAGACCTCCTTCATGTGATTCCTTCAATAACAACAAACGAAGAGAGGACTCGGGAATACACAATTTGTTAGCCTTAAACAAGAAACCTTTGTGAAGATAATAGTCGTCAAAACCTCGGTTAGGCAAGCATTTCCCAAAGATAGGACCAAAGAAAGCATCAGAAGCATATAAGTCTTTGATCTCATCCAAACCAATCACATTGATGTCAAGACGTGTAAGAAGGCACTCTTTCCTAGACACGGCATCGGCTACCACATTCTCTTTACCTTTCTTGTACTTAATGACATAAGGAAAAGATTCAATGAATTCTACCCACTTAGCATGCCTCCTGTTCAAATTGGTTTGGCTTTTCAAGTATTTCAATGATTCGTGATCGGAGTGAATGACAAATTCTTTCGGCCAAAGGTAGTGTTGCCAAACTTCTAGGACTCTAACCAAAGCAAAAAGTTCCTTATCATAGATTGGATAATTTATCTTTGCGCCATCTAGTTTTTCACTATGGTAAGCAACGGGGCGTCCGTTTTGCATGAGAACGCCATCAATTCCTATACCACTAGCATCACATTAAATCTCAAAAGTTTTCTCAAAATCCAGTAAGACAAGCAAAGGAGCTTTGGTTAAGCATCTCTTAAGTGTGTTGAAATCTTTTTGTTGCTCATTGCCCCAAACAAAAGGTACATTCTTTTTGGTAAGTTCATTCAAAGGGCAAGCAATAGTTGAAAAATCATTGACAAAGCGGCGATAGAAACCGGCAAGGCCATGAAAGCGCCTTATCTCACCCACGCAGGTAGGGTTGGGCCAATTCCTAATTGCCTCAATCTTCTTGTTATCTACTTCAGTACCATTGGAAGAGATCACAAAACCCAAGAAAACAAGCTTGTTGGTGCAAAAATTGCATTTGGAAAGATTGGCAAAAAGTTTTGCTTTGCGAAGAGCCAACAATACTTGTGAAACATGATCAAGGTGATCTTCCAAAGACTTGCTATAAATGAGAATGTCGTCGAAGTAAACCACAACAAATTTGCCAATGAAAGGACGCAACACTTCATTCATGAGGCGCATGAATGTAGATGGGGCATTCGAAAGACCAAAGGGCATAACAAGCCATTCATACAACCCAAGTTTTGTCTTGAAAGCCGTTTTCCATTCATCACCTATACTCATAAGAATTTGATGGTAACCACTTTTAAGATTAATTTTGGAAAAGATAGTAGCACCACTCAATTCATCAAGCATGTCATCGAGCCTAGGAATAGGATGTCTATATCTAACGGTGATACCATTGATAGGGCGACAATCCATACACATGCGGGAAGTAGAATCTTGCTTTGGAACAAGGATAACCGGCACGGCACAAGGGCTAAGAGATTCGCGAATGAAACCTTTTTCTAGTAGTTCTTGGATTTGGCGCTCAATCTCCTTAGTCTCCTCGGGGTTGGTGCGGTAAGGAGCGCGGTTTGGAAGGGGTGCGCCCGGAATGAGGTCAATGCGGTGCTCGATTCCTCGTAGAGGAGGAAGGCCCGGAGGGAGCTCATCGGGAAAGACGTCTTCAAATTCCTGCAACAAAGGCAACAAATATGGAGGAAAATTTGTCATGTCGTTAGTTTCAAGTGCTTCCCCTTTGCACAATAGGACAAAGTGAAGTATGGTTGGGTCATCTGGTAGCTCTCGCATCTCTCTTTTGGTGGCAAGTAAGGCAAAGCCTTTGGAAACACTTGGAGTTTTTCCACTCATATTTGGCTTGTGGCTCTCACTCTCTTTTAGGTGGATCACTCTTTCACCACTCATCTCACGAGACTTGAGCTCTTCTTGTTTACGTGCAAGAGTCTTGGCGTTGTCGGCGATCACTTGGCTAGGAGACATGGGACGGAGCACAAATGTCTTGTTATTCCACTTGAAGCTATAGTGATTAGTACGTCCATCATGAATAGCACTCTTGTCGTATTGCCAAGGTCGACCAAGAAGAAGATGACACACGGTCATAGGAACAACGTCACACTCCATCGTGTCTTCATAGGGACCAATCTTGAAATGCACGGAGACCATGTGTTGAATCTTTAAGGTGCCGGAGTCACTAACCCATTGTACATGGTATGGATGAGGATTTTTCTTGTAAGTCAATTGGAGTTTGTCGCAAAGCTCTTTGCTAGCCAAGTTGTGGCAACTTCCACCATCGATGATGACCTTGATTGACTCGCCATCAATACCGGCTCTAGTTTGAAAGAGATTGCACCGTTGATCATGCTCATCTTGAGGAGAAGTAGTGAGGACTCTTGTGACCACTAGCGATGGATTCTTGTCCTCATCACAATACACACTTTCTTCATCATCGTTAGGCACGTCCAAAGAGTTGAGAGCAACTTGATGCAAGGCATAGTATTCGCCTTCGCTCATAGAATCACGTTCACCGTCTTGGTTGACAACATGATCATCTTGTTGGAACATTGAAAGGACTTGTGTCCACTACCACCACACTTGAAGCAAGTAATAGTGCTCGACTTGACTTGAGGAGCACTTGAGGATGAGGTGGGAGGAACTTGCTTCTTGAATGGTTGGGAAGACTTGTTGGGAGCACTAGAGGCTCGAGTGTTGCTCTTGTTGGTAGTTGGTGGAGGAACTTGTGTCATTGGAGACGAGGATGATGGTCTTGAGGTGAAGAAAGCCTTTTGCTTGTTATACTTGAGATCTTCCAAAATTTGGCGTTCCGCCTTGAGAGCTTGGTGGACAAGGGCCACAATGTTGTCATACGGTTGATACTCGGCGATCTTCCTTATAGGATAGTTGAGGCCATTGAGGAAGCGGGCCATTGTTTGCTCTTGAGATTCTATCACATGAGCTCGGATCAAAGATGTCTCCATTTCCTTGTTATACTCATCAACGGACTTCACACCTTAATGAAGTTCTTGGAGCTTCTTGAAGAGGTCACGCTTGTAGTGAGGAGGAACGAATCTAGCATGCATGAATTGCTTCATCTCATTCCAAGTGGCAATAGGAGCCATGCGATTGCGGACTCGTTCGGCTTGTAGACGATCCCACCATAAGAGTGCATAGCCTTCAAATTCCAAAGATGCTAGAGAAACCATCTTCTTGTCGGTGAAGTTGTGAATGCCGAAGATCTTGTCAACTTTGAGAGCCCAAGCAAGATATTCTTCGGGATCATTCTCACCATTGAACTTGGGAACATTGAAACAAAGAGAACTCATGTTGTTGTCCTCTTGTTGACGATGGGGACGCTCATGTTGGGGCTCATGGGGGTCTTCATCATAAATGGGAAGTGAATCATCATAGGGGTCATCCTCATTGTCTTGGCGGTGGCGATCATGATGGGGAGGATGACGCCGGTGGTCATTAGGTGGTGGTTGTTGGTGGTGACGGAGCCTCGCCTCACGGCGTTCACTATCATCATTGCCATTGTGTTGTTGTCGAGGACGTTCTTGTTCTTGGCGAGGGTGTTGCGGAAGCACTTGTTCATCTCGAGGGTGTTGAAGATGATCATGTTCTTGGCGGTCATTGTTGTTGGGACGTGCATGGCGCCTAGGTGGCCTTCGATGTTGACGAGCATCTTCCACGAAATCATTGTGGCCATAGTCTTGAGCGTGGCCTTATGGAGGTGGAGGATGATGGTGTTGTCGAAGGTCCGGGCGTTGCGGTTGTTGAAGAGGGTCACCACGGCCTTGGCGATGTCCACCCTCCTCCATGTTGTGGTGGTGATGGTGAGCTATCCTCATACCAATTTCGTCGCGGAGCGTGTTGAGGTTGGAGAGGAGGTGGTGGTGGTTGTTGAGGTTGTCCACCCTCCTCCATGTTGTGGCGATCATGGCGATCATGGCGACGAGGTTGGTGAAGATCTTGATTGTGGTGGCTTGAGCGACGAGACCTTGAGGACGATGATGAATGAAGGCAATTGGCAAGATTAGCCAAGTTGATGTTGACGCGCGTCATTTGATCATTCAATCGAGCCTCTTGCTCTTGGAGTCGACGCTCATAGCGTTGCAACCCGTCCTTGACGAGTTCACGGAGTTGAAAGTGGTCATTGTGGGTGACGAAGTTGGCGTAAGCATTGTCGTTGTAGAATGGATTGCCTTCGTCTTCCGAGCTCGGACTTGTGAATACTCCTTCCCTAGCCATCTCAAAAACACACACAAGGGTGATATTGAAGAAATGGATTCCTCACTTACCCAACGTTATCTTTATTGGTCGTATTGAGGCTAGTGGACGAGCCTAGGTGTAGGGCGGTATGTCAAGAGAGAATCAAAAAAGATCGAAAGAAACCGCAAACGACAACACACACACTTTATATGGAAGGCAAATAGGTTAGGAAAGTGGCGAGGAAAAATTGACAAAACCGAAGAAAAGTTTGTTGTCAATCATGGAGAAGATTCAAAGAAAAGTTAGCAAAAAAACCAAACCTATAGGATCGAAATATGGTGGAACACACACACGCAAGGGAAAAATGGGTTTAGTGCGACCAATGGACGAGCGAAGAACGAAATGGACCTAACGTAGACTAATGCTCAATGCCACACTAACACAAGGAGGACGCTAGCTCAAACCGCAAAATTGAAAAGGCAACAAATTCGCACCGTGGCAATCGGTCACTCTTTCTCTTTTGCGACGCAATGCTACACATTCCTACAATGGAAAGCAATTGGCACCGATCATTTGGTTCTTTTTCTATTTTCTCTTTTGATGGATTCCAAAGTGCCAATGCCTACTCGTAGCTAATCTCTCACAAGCGCTAACCTCGCACTCTCGATGCCACAAATGCGATGCCAAGCGGTGTAAAAAGAACTAGTCCGAATAGGTAAGTAACACAATGGGGTGGGTGGTTCAAGCGGAAGCAAGTTATACCTCTCTTATTGATGATCACGGACTTGCGGCCGTGGGGGAGTCGATGTCGTGGAGATCCGTTGATGTGGAAGCGTAGGTGATGTCGTGGGCGTCGCGTAGCACTTTGTTGCACTCAATTCGGATAAAAAACGACAAAGAAAAACAAGCTTCAAAATCTGTCCGGAAATCGAAGAGCTGAGATTTTCTGAGATTTTGGCTCAAATTCGAAATTCGTTCAAAATCAAGAAAAATTTTGGGCGAATTTGGGAAAAATGGATGAATGGAAAGGTGGGGAATGGTATTTGGCAACAAATCTGTGAAGCAAAACCACGAAAAACTCAACGAATCAACAGATCGGTCGAAATCCCTTTGTGGCTATTTTTGCGAAATTTTCGAATTTATGGTGGATAGAAGAAAAATTGGTGGTAGGGGAGGGGATGGGGTGTCGGATTCGTGTCAATCTAGCTCTGGATACCAGATGATATGGAGTTGGACTCTTAGATTGGCCCGATCTTCACGAATCGACGAAGAACGAACGAGGAACACGTAGAATGGTAAGAACACGAGATGGGGAATCGAGGGGGAACGTGGAGGAAACGCAAGGAAACACACAGATCGGGATAAATCGCAAGAACCGAAAGATCCAACCTCCCGTCAACTAAGCCCCGAGGGCCGCCTACGGAACAATCGATCCAACTGAACTCACCTTGATAGAAACTGTCTCACACCCGTAGCCGGTACCACTACGCCAATAGAACCTCAAGATAACGAGAGGAAGATTGGACAACTCTTGACTGAAACCCGATCGGGAGAGGACAAGTAGTTGGGATGTGCCTTGATACGATCCTCGACGAAGTCGGAGGAGTAGCCTTGATACGTTCCTCGGTACACACCGGAGGAGTAGTTCCTCAAAGAGGGATACAAGAGAGCTGAGCTCCAAATGTTCTAAATTCAACTCTAAAACCCTAGATCTAGCTCGGGGTCATCCTTATATAGCCGGGAGTCGAAGCAGGTGAAAACGGGGTCGAAAAGGCGTCATTTGCGTGCATTTCGGGTCCACGCCGGCCTGGGAGCCGGCCTGGCCGGCCATGGGGCCGGGGTGGAGGTAGAGGGGCTCTCCAGGCCCACGCCGGCCTGGGGCCGGCCTGGAGCCCGGCCTGGGGCCAGGATGGGGCGCAGGGGCCGGCCTGGAGGGGTGGCCGACCTAGGGCCGAGGTGGGGAGGAGGGAGGCTGGCCTGAGGGGGGAGGAGGCCAGCCCCCTCTGTTGGGTGCCCGGCCTAGAGGTGGGGGAGGCCGGTCTGGCCGGCTCCTGAGGCCGGGGGGGGGGGGGTTCCTTTCCCCCTATCTTCTCTGTCGGGACTCCGAATGCGATGCCGTTTCTTCCGCCCTCCTTCGTATCTTCTTGCGCATCGTTTTGGGTACTTTCCGGGGCCTCCGTGGTGGGTTTGAACCTGAGCACGCAAAGTGTGGAACCATGAGGTAGCGCACCATCCTCCACGTGACCGAAAGTATAGAGCGAGAGGAGCGAGTTCACCTTATCCTGGATGGCCTTTGCGCGTGATCTTGTCATCGCTGCACTTGGTGGAGTTGGGTGGGCTACATCACAACATATTTGCGTTCCAGGCGGTGGAGATCTTCGACTTGGAGGCAGGAGGAGGAAGCACGTTCAGGGGAGTCACAATGAGAGGCTCGGCTTCCTTTTCATATCCTCCACCCAAAAAATTATCTTTGGAGGTAGCTTCATCGTCCCCCTCCCTGTGGTGCTTGCGATGGTGGAGGTCACTACCCGACTCTTCCACGTCATCTGAAGAACCATGCTCAGAACTCGAGTCGGCCTCGGCAACGCTGGTGTCAAGGGGAGCCTAAAGGTTGCTCGCCATCAAGTCCGAAGCATCTTCAGCAGAAGTTGGCGGGTAGCAGGTTGCTACCTCCATGCTCTACAGAAGGAAACCAAGAAGAAGGAGAAAAGAGAAAGCTCAGTCAACAAACTTTCGAATGACAAAAAGGTTAAAACAGAGAAGAGAAGAAGAACTTACATCAGATGGAGGAGGCCTTGAAGCTTCGAATGCTGCGATAGGGCAGATGGCAAAGGACTTGCCCACCTTCAGCTTGGTGATGGCCGCGATTTTCTTCTCGAATTCAGCATTCAAAAGTTCTTTTCGGCTCACATGGCTGGGGTCTTCGCTGCCCTGGTACTCCCACATGGTCGAAGGCCTCTCCTGAAGAGGCTAGATCCTACGCCTGAGGAATACACTCGCCAGATGCAAGCCATTCAACGCGACCCCTGCAGTCTGGTCGCGAAGAGCTGTTACCTTGGCGAGTAGCGGGGCGATGACTCGGTTTTCTTCAACCGAGAGCTTGTGCGCCCAGGACTTCCGCCGCTTCAAGACAGCAAACGGGTGGAATTCGTGAGCTCCACCCGCGCTGTTATCAACGACATAAAACCACTTCCTCCGCCACCCTTGCGCAGAGTCGATGAAATGCATCTCGAAGTAGGAGCTATCCATTTTCTCCTGGATCCCGAAGCTTCCAGTGCGCAGCGTCTCTCCAAGCTCGGTCTCCACCCGCGACTTCTCGCGAAAGACCCGCACTTTGAATAGGGCCTTCCAAAGGCCCAAGTGCGGGTGAATGCCGAGGAAGCACTCTCAAACTACGATGAAGCACGATATGTGCTGCACCGCATTTGAAGGCAAATCATAGAGCTGTATGACATAGACATACAGCAAACCAAGAAGAAAAGGATGGAGGCGGAACGAAAGCCTGCGCGAGACGTGATCCGCAAAGATCACGCGCTCGTTCACGTGGGGGTTTGGTACCTCCTCCTTCTTGCCGAGGCGAACTCGCTTGTGGCCATCAGGGGCAGCAGCCCCTCCCTTTGCATCTCCTTGATGCTCTTGATCGTGGTCTTGGCAGAGTGCCGGTCGCCTGTCCCCGGGGCGTGTGGCGCGGGAGCATCCTCGGGCGCCTTCGATGCAAGGCAGCGGTGCTGCGTTTCCTTCCTCCTGCCATGGGAACTTGTAGGTGCTTGCAGAGGAGGAGATGAGCGTGAGGAAGAAGAAGACGGGGAAGCAAATGACAGGGAGGTTTTCACTTTCCACCTAAGGACGGTATATATATACAGGACCACTCAATCTGAGCCGTTCATCGAGCAACGTGGCACCTATCGCGTCTGCCACGCGTGAAGCGGAAACGAGGAGGCGGTGAAAGCTGTTTCGTGCCACGATCTTAACAGCAGTTCGTGCGCATTTACTGCACACGGCTCGTGGAAAAACCGGAAATGACGTCTCGTTTCCGGTCAAAAGCTGACAAGGTGGGCCAGTGTGCCCTGTTTTCACTTCGTCACGTCCCATCGGGAGGAGTCAGAACGAACAAAGTGCGTAATTACGTCATTATGCACGTCATGAAACCCAAAAAATCCCTCGGGTAGGATCCATAACACGGAATTTCTTTCGTATGGACACATCAAGACCCGAAAACTCTTTCGCATAAACTCCATAAACACGGAATTTTATCAAGACGCGAAAACTCTTTCGCATAAACTCCATAACACGGAATTTCTTTCGTATGGACATATCAATACGCGAAAACTCCTTCGCATAAAAGCCCATAACATGAAATTTCTTTCGTATAGGCACTACAAGGCTTCCGGGCACAAAGATTTTCCTTATGCGTAAAGACAACAAGGAAAAATACCTTACTCACAAAATCTCGAGAAAATACTTGCGGGTAGGCAGTTCCTGCCACTCTAAACATACGATGGATACACATCTTTGCCCTGGATCGTTCAGCCGACTAGGCACATCTGGATGCCGTATCCTCTCGATATGAAGGTAAGACCCAAAAGATCTCTCTCGCGGGCATGGAATCGCACTCAAGCTGCGTCCTCCGGTAAATTTCCGTGTCAACAACACGAAGAAAAATCCTAGCGGACGCACCGGGCACCCCTATAGGTTAAGTTCGACCCGATAAGACCTCCACGGCCTAGTCGCAATGATCACCTTATCGGTTTTGAGTCGGGGGTCTCAAATCTGTGTAGGCCAGAACTGTTTTTGCCCTAGATGCAATTAATTGGCTCTGAGCTTTCGGGAGAGCAAAGCAACTGAGCTATATCCTTCTACAAAAACAGCCAAAAAACAGGCACTTTCACCGCTCGATGCCCGAGCACAAAGGAAACTCATCGCACTCATGGTAAAACGCCCTCCAAAGACAAGCGGTTGAAGCAACCTGTCGAGAAACATTCAAGGACAAGATTCTGAGCATCTACCCGACATAATTCTCAAGTCGAGTAAACACTCGGGGGCTACTGACGAAGGGATGACTCCTGGACCTATCGGGTAAGGCTACCCGGTCCAAGGCCCAAGACCCAAGCCCAAGGGGAGATGCCGTGGACTATTCTAGAAGGCCCAGTTAAAGCCCACCCGCAAGGCCTTGCGGGTCAAGTAAGGAAACTTGTAACCGACTTAGGTTTAGGGTTTGTATCCCTCCCGGGTACGGTTTGAGACCTGGCACCTATATAAGGCCAGGAGAGCCACCAAGGAGGGGACAAGCAACACCGCACCACCAAAGCCTTGAGATCGAGATCATACTCTCGACTTGAGCAACCCCCCATTGTAATCGATCTACCCGTGAATACAGATCGACAGAAGCAGGAGTAAGGGTTTTACCTCTACGAGGGCCTCGAACCTGGGTAAATCGTGCCCCCTGTTTAGCCGACGATTGTCACAAGCGCCTACACATTCTCCTAATCGAAACCCTATGGGTTCACCCGAGGGACTTGTTGAGACACAAATTCGACAGCTCCACCGTCCATGGCAGGGATGTGGGGGCTCCGATGACGTTCCCTCCATCTTGTAGCGTCGGACTGGTCTTCTTACACCAAAGAGGAAAGCTTTGGGACGGGCTTTGGTGCGTGCAGCCGTAGTGCGTGTTTTATATACAAGAGTGGCAACTGTGCCCAAAGCGTATTTGTCGCCCTGCGGCGCCTTCGTCATTGCGCAAGAAGAAGGACGTCAGCTCCACATGGGTTGTCTCCCAGCGAACACTGGTTCCTCTGGAGGAGAGCGGGGGCAAGGTAGAGCTCCTCTCCAGGGGTTTGACGATGATCTCCACAAGGGGCATTCCCTCGTCGGGAGGCCCTCTTGGTCGAGACGCATTCGGATGCGCGCCTCTGGAAGGGATCCAAGGTGGATCACTGCCACGCGGAGATAGGCTGGGCCCACAGTAGACGGCCCATGATACCCTATATCCACGGGTCCGATAGTAGCCCCCGGGTCGGCGACGTGCGTGCATTCGGAGGAGGCGAAACGGCTCGGTCCCAATTGCTACGGGTCTCGCCGTTACGCATGGCATGACGGTTCAGGGGAGAATCACACGATCTCCCATACGTGGCGGAAACGTCTTTCCGCAATGACTGCTCTGGCGCCGCAGAGCAGTTATTGCCTTGGCGCCTGGTCACGTCCACCTTCAGGGCGCACCCCTTCTGTTTCGATACCCGGGCCTGTGAGGAGACGAAGCGGGTGGGAGGGAAGCCCCCAGCCCAAGCATAAATAGGGGGCGTTCTACACCTCCCAAACATTGTCTCCGCCTCCTTCTTCTTCTTCTTCTTCTTCTTCTTCGTCTTCTCCATTCCTTTCCTGCACAAGAGAGAAAGAAAAAGATCTCGCATGGCTCACGGCGGGCGAGGTCGAGGTTTGCCACCTGGCCCCAACGCGGCCCCGAGACGGAATGCGCGAAGGGCTTTGGTGGCTGCTGAAGCGCCGGAGGGGTCCGGAGCTCGGGCGGAGGCAAGCACCCGCAGTCGGCGCGGTCGAGGCTCGCGGGCACCCCGCGGCCATGGTGTGATGGGGAAATCCCTTCCGCGCTGGGCCAAGGGCACTCATGTGTCAGCGCATGAGTTCTTGGTGACTCTCTGAGGTCGCCTCCGTAGTCATGTGAGGCTTCCGGGTGCCTTCGCAGGGTCGATTGACCGCAACCCTCCCAGGGGGATCTAGACCTTGGTGGGCGTCTGTGGAGTTCTGCTCCCTTGGTCATGTGTTGTGGACCCGCTGGTGGAAAACCTTTGCTCGCGCCCAGAGCTGAAGGAGAGCCAGGTGCTCCACTACCGCTTCGATGGGGCAAACCGGATCTTTGTGAAGGTCTTCGATCGTCACGGCGAACACGAGGAGTTCCGCGTCGAGAGCGGAAGCAGCGATGGCGACGACGATGATGAAGATTATGCTGATGACAGGGAGGACAAGGAAGACTCCTCGGCCGTCAAGGTGGAGGGCGACGATTCGGACTTGGCCGAGGCCTGAGTGCCTTCGCCTAGAGGGAAGGTTTGGGTGCCTTCGCCCAGAGGGAAAGCCTGACGATCCTGATCAGTCAGCCTTCCTTTTTCTCTGGGTCCTCGTCCTTCGTCTAGCCTTCTCTTCTTCCTCCTTCTCCTCGACATCTCCTTCCTCGGCCGACCAAATCTCATAGATGTGGCTAGACAGGTTCAGCGCTAGCCATGGCGGCCTCCACGCCTTCCTCCTCTATAGCTACAGAGAGGGAGTAGCTCTCTCCGATTTCTTGCCTCTTTTTGTCTCCGTAGTGGATCTGCAACATGCTTATGTACCAAGATGTTTCTCATGCATGAAATATGAAGAAAGTGTGCTCTATTTCCCTTTACTATTTTTTTCAAGTGAGTTCTGTAAGGTGTTTCCTTATAATAGTAAGCCTTCTGGAGAGTAAGTGAGGGAAGTTGAACTTAGCTCTGTGAGAGTTGCTCGATGTTTCTCGTCTGGCGAGTTGTGTCTGCAGATATCCTCGCGATGGCCCCTTGATGAGATGCTCTGTGTTTTCCCTCTGGAGGGTTCCGCCTGATTTCTTCGTGAGGCAGACGGTTGATTCTGAAGTGAGCAAGAGTGTGTGTCTGTTACTCCTTTTGTGGATACCGCGAGAGGAACTCAGCACCAGGGACTTAGGTGATGTGTCGTGCATAGTAGCAACCCGTTTTGACAGAGCTCTGCCGCTTGGATTTAATCTTATTGGGTCTCACCCATGCACGGGTACCGATCACAGCCCCCGCTTGCGAGGTCTCCTCGAAAGGAAATAACAGATGTGCGCTCCTAAGGAAGAGATGTTTGTCGAGGTGACAAGGATAGATAGCAAAAAGGGTCTTTACTGCTTGGGTGATACTTCTCATCACAACGCTTGGGGATGCCGTGACCTTGTGATCCCCCAAGAGGCACTTCACGTCACCATGCGGACACGGGACTCCAATCGTCATGGGGTTGATACTCGCCCGAGTTCATGTGCATTCCTCAAGGATGTAGTGGCCTTGTGGAGCCCTCAAGGAAAAAAGTTTTCCCCGCAAAAACGAGGCTCCGACTTGTGTGGGTAGAAGCTCTAATGGCCAAGCGGCACGCCTAGTGAGAGCTCCCTGAGACCCCGATAACCCCCAAGAGCGGGGGATCACTATAATACCTCTCAATGTGGAAGTAGGGTATCGATCCGCAGGAATAAGAAGGAAAACTTATCTATTCCCTACAACTAAAGTGTCATAAGTTTTAATTGATTATGCACTAAACGAGTTTAAAGAAGAAGATGGTTGATTTAATGGATGGAAGTTCAATATAACAAAACAAGAATTTAAAAGTGTCTCAGTCCTCTTCCATGCAAGAGGACAAGACAAAGGTTTTCTCTTATAGGAACAATGGACATGGGTTCACTAAATCCTCTCTCGCGTCCATGGTGATTATCATGTTATAGATAAAAAGTACACACAATTGTCATGCTTTAATGGTAAACTTCTATGAAGGTTACATGTCCTAAAATACAATAGTGGATAGAAATAATCAGTTGTGTTGCTAGGTCACCCTCGTAAGGCTAGCGTGGTTTGTTGTCACTCCCACATTATACTTCTTCCTTTTTACCCCCAGATAAAGGATGTTGAGTGGTACTGTGTCACGCAATACCTATGCCTATGTCACATCGGCCGTCCTGTACTCACATACATCATACTTCTTAATGGACAATGTTCTAAACACTAGTGCAATGATTCATATTTCATGTGCATGACCACATCTCTCTCATTTATCTACACTTGGTGGTGGAAATCACCTCATGACATGGATAAACATGGCATTATGCATAAATCAAACCATCCCATGCATCATAGAATATCTCCAAAGTATGACAAGTCAAAAAAAATCCAACACAACGGTAAATGCATAAAAAATATCATCTCATACCACAATATCCTCCATAGGAATTACAGAGAAAGATCCATACTCATACAAGGCACTGATGACTCCCAAGTGCAGGAGATCAATTGTAGTACCTTTCGATAAGTATTTGAGTGTCGAACCCATGAGGATCTGAAGGTAAGCTATCCATTCTCTAAGGCCCTATAACCCTCTTATATGGCTGTTTATGCAAAGCAATAAGTTTGACTAAAAGGAACTAACTAATTAAAAGCAAGTGACGTGGAGTGTGGTTTGTCTAGTAACTAGTGAAGCAAGTTTAAAATGCAAGTAATCCTAAAGCAAGTTTCTAAAGAAAGTTTCTAAGCAAGTTTCTAAGCAAGTTTCACAAGTAGCAAGAAGTAAATATCTCAAGTATCTCAAGGGAGCAAGTGTTCTAGAAATAGGTGTTTCGTTCGTGTGGTTGTCACAATTAGTGAAGCACATGTTTTAGTCTTAGTTGTTTCTTCTAGGAAGGAGCCATGAATAGGTATAGTGAAGTAAATGATCTACAACCCTTTATGATGGATCATGTGGCCAAGTAAATGACTGCACACGATTGATTAAGACATAAAGTCCCACCATAGCCTTACGTTCTAAGGTCCCCTATATATATCCCCCAATAACTTAACTTTGTGGCTCGGTCTCAGGTTACTGTCACTCCCAAGTCACCACCACTCCATTATGCTACCGGTGATCACCTTACATGCATTCCCCAACATATGTGTGCACTCATATATTGTACATAAAGACAATCATAGAAGATAACAAACTTGTATGCAACCAATCAACGAACTATTTCACCATTGCCAAGAACAATTCACTACTCAAACATAGACGGGGAGACACAATACATCAAGGGAATATAGTATTGCATCATACATCGTGTTTTCCAAGAGATTACAGTGGATATGGAGCTGATCTTGCTGTAGATGTTGATGATGAACACGCCGGAGGGGGTGGAGCCCTCCGGGGGTGATCCCGGCGGCGTTTCCCCCCTCCGATCTTCTCCGGCGGCAGCCTTCTGTCTCTCTGTTTCGTGGTTTCGTCTCTCGGCGCCGCCTCCTCCTCGAAAAGGCCAGGGGACCCTTTATATAGTCGTTTTTAGGTCACGAGACACTCGGGAGAAGAAAGATCGACGGCATCGGAGCCATGGTGGCAAAAAGGGGGGCCTCTCATGCGGCCAAGGAATCTGGCCGCGTGGAGGGTCCTCTTTGCCACCTGGTTGGCCTTTTATCCCTCTACTTTGGCCCATGGTCTTCGTCTCGAAAATTCTGAACCGTGCTCTTTGGCCTTGCCCTTTTTGGAGTCCCGAAGCTCCCGGAAAGTCTGAAACACTAAAAAGTACGTTTTCTGGAAAAACAAGGTTAGAACCAAAAGAAGGGGGATTGTTTAGAAAATCCCCCAAATCATTATAAAACATGAATATAAGTTGCTAATATGTAGGAAAAACAAGTAATAACATGCAAAGTTCGTGTATGCATTTTACATGCATCAACATCCCCAAGCTTAACCCATGCTCGTCCTCTAGTATGAAGGTAATAAAACTAACATGGACTTTGCATATTGAAACAATCATGGGATATAAAGGAGGATTATTCATGCTACATATAATCAAATGATTAATACTAGAAATGAGTAGCAATATACAATTCATGTTGTAAGAAATATCAAATATGCAAGCAAAGATGCTTCATGAAAGTTCACAAAGTGTATAATGAAATAAAAGCACTATGGACCAAATGCATACACAAAATGAAAAATAAAATCCTATATTGGTCAAAGAATAGCATAATGGAAAATAGAAAATATGGTGGACACTTTGGAGAAAATTGAGTAGAGGTAAAACATGATCAAGTCTTATTTAGCCTCTAAATTATTCAACTAAAATTACTAATTGAAATGTGGTATCCATTGATCTAGGACTCTCATTGCCCCTTTATCACTAGCATCTTAAATGGTGAATTTTGATGTAATGTGAATGACAAGGTGGTTGAAAGCCTCATGCCCCGGGAGTGTGAAAACCTACTCCATGATTACTCAACTTAAGATTCCTAATAAGCTTTGTACAATCATAATAAGTATTAATGGCATCATAGAGAACCGTAAAGAGGTACCTCTTGCCCCATGACATGGAAACAAGCCCATGTCACAATGACAAGACAAACAAACGGAGTAGACTCATCATCCTTTTTATTTTCATTCACTATTATGCATAGCTTCTTATTTTATTGTAGGATGTGTTGTAGAGTCACTCAAGCTGTAAGTAAATTTCCATCATGATAAAGCATGGCTTTGGTTAGCGGCCCAATGCGTTTCTCTAGTCATATAGATACTTACTCATCAAAACTTACTATTCCTCTATTTCATTTCGGCATGGCAGGAGTCCAAAAACAAAAGTACATGATATCAACCAAATGTAAATTTTTGTGCAATGTTGAAAGCTTTCCGGTGATACACGTTTATAGCTAGCTCCCAACCACACACTTGTCAAACGCAAAACTTGTGGCTCCCATTATTGGGTCATGTTTATTAGATGCATAAAAAGTAAAGTGTGCCTTCAAAAGTTCGTGAGAGTCCTATCCCAAGTTCAACCCATGACAATTAATAAAGTGAATATCTTAATTTAGAACATAAATAACACAATAACATGGTGAACATACTCGGAATAGCAATGAAGCTAATGGGAAGATATGGTGGACTCAATGGCAATACTTGGCTAAGGAGTGTTGGAAACAAGTTTTTACTTGTTGGAATTTTTAAATTTTTGGCTAGCAAGAGGGAGATAGTTGACCAGCTACTATGCATGCATATGTCCATAGAACTACTCATTTCATGAAAAACTAAATAAACCAGCAATTAACATCAAGGACATGAATAAGAGATAGCTCAAGACAACATTATTGCAAATTTCTACACATAAAAAGCCTATAAATCATGCAAACATATGTAGCTCTTCAAATCAACCATGGCATCCCTATTCCAAGTCATAATACTAGCATCCAATACATTCCAACCCCAAACTCCAGTAGCTCAATATCATATAAAATTATGGATGTGGTCTTATCAAAACAAAAATAAAAAGAAAAACTAGACGCTTCAAGTCTCTACGATAAATGCTTTGCTTAGAAAAACAGAAAGTAGACGTGTGCTAACCAAAAGAGTGTAGCTCAAGTGGGGTGTTCATCACATCCCCAAGATTATGGCTTTCACCATTCTTGGATGTCTTGAGGCGCAGCTCCTCTATTCCCTGTGAAAAAAAACTTCACAAAACATGTTTCTCCCATTTTTTTCTGTGGGGTGAGATTAACAAGGACAAACAAATCACATGCTTGCTGTGAATAATTGAAAAACAAATGCTCCAGTAGATAGACAATAAGGTTCATTATGTTGTATGTTCACTCTCTTTCTTGAAAGAATCATGGAAATTCGATTCCCAAGCCCAAAGAGTGCATAAAACAAAAGAAGGCAGAATCTGTCCAGAAAAGAAACAACAGCAAAACGAACGTTTTTCCCTAAGCTAGACTTGTCAAATTATTAAGCCAATTTTTGTGCTTACAGAGGAAAAAATTTGCAGAACATACTAATAAATTAGCTGAATCCGACATACCAATAAAAAACGTAAAATCATACGGTGAGCAGACTCGTGCTGAAACAGAAATTTCATGCACTAGGATAGCAACTTATAAGTCCCAATGGGTTTGAGTTGACTCTTTATTGAAAACTCCAGAATTAAAACAAAAAAAAAATATCTTGAGACAGCAATAGGACACTAGGAAAATCCAAACAAAAACAACCGGGTTGCCTCCCGTAAAGCGCTTTCTTTATAGCCATATAGCTAGGCTTTACTTACATAACATCATGATGGTTGGAGTGAGGTGGCTCGGCATCCACAAGCTTGGATTCTTGTACTTATTTGATACATTTAGGGTGAGCCCACGGGTACATCCCCAACCTTGATTGGTTGTCCCTCTTGATCTTTGTTCATCTCACTCAACTCTTCCTCCTGAAAAGTTCTTCTTACACAAATCTCAACATAAAACTTGATTAGAGGGGTTAGTGCCTCCATAAATAAAATCCACATAGGTACAGCAAAAACACATCATGAGTTGATTCTAAATATTAACTACTGTTACTACAGTTGTGCATTGTTCCTTGATCAAAAGAACCACACAAAACACAAGTAATGAGAGCAATGCAAAATAAAAACATAATCTGCCAAAACTGAACAGCCCGTAAAGAGTGAATTTTTAGAGGCACTTAAGTTGCTCAAATCAGAAAACTTAAAACTAATGAAATATGTAGTGATAACTAAATATTGCTGTCGTACATTACCAGGTCAAAATTCCACTTGATTTTAAACATTTTTCGCAGTGAAGTTCAGGAATCTGTTTTCTTGACAGCTAATTACTATTGTTTAATCCTATCTCTCATATAAGATTATTCTTGCCATTTAAGATGAGAAATAAGACAGAAATGTGATGTTACAGTAGTGAACTAATATTTTTATTGTTTTTAGCTTTGGAAAAAGTTTTAATGATAGAGACTTTGCAATGGTTTCATTGGCATGAACAACACATGTTCAAGGTCGACCCCAACTTCTCCATTACTCATCCTTCTCATTTACTTTCCCAAAAATTTTATAAAATGAAAATCTTAAACTAAATGATACATAACAGTAGGTAAAGGCATTTTACATGTTGTAAAGACATAAATGTGTGCTCAAACCGAATAGGAAATTAAAGCATAAGGAACACACCAAAAAATATTAAACAATTTATTTTTAAGTCTAACCCATTTCCTATGCATTGGCATTTTGTAATAAAACAAATAAAAGAAGCACATAATAGAAAGCATAGAAAGGTAGATCAAGTGCAACTTCAATACTTTTAGCATAAAGAGGGGAAACTTAATATTGTTTAAATATGTGTAACCATGTTTCCCTCTCTCATAATAATTTTTAGTAGCATCATGAATAGATTCAACAATATGAATATCACATAAAACATTCTTATCATGAGCCACATGCATAAAAGAATCGCTACTCTCCACATAAGTAAAATCCTCATTAGTGATAGTGGGAATTAAACATTCATAATTTTCATTGCAATCATCATATATAGGAGGCATAGTATCATCAAAGTGAATTTTCTCCTCCAAGCTTGGGGAACTAGAAATATCATGCTCATCAAAACCAACTTCCCCAAGCTTAAAACTTTCCATAGAATCAGCAAGTACATCATTTTTATCCACAATAGTAGGGGGACTAAAAATATCATATTCATCATGACAAACTTCCCCAAGCTCAAGGTTTTCCTTAGCAATAAAGGTGTTCAAAGAATTAGTACTACCACAAATAAGATTGTTGTGCAAATAATTTTTCAATTTCTCCTCAAACACTTCATGTCCTAATTCAAGGTAGATATTATACAGTTCTAAAATTGTTTGGTTGTTTTCCATTTTATAATTTTTTTTGTTTTAGGTTTATATGTTAGTATGCAATGCAAACAAGAATAAAATCTTAGCACAACGCTCCCCGGCAACGGCGCCAGAAAAGTGCTTGATGACTCCCAAGTGCAGGAGATCAATTGTATTACCTTTCGATAAGTATTTGAGTGTGGAACCCACGTGGAGCTGAAGGTAAGCTATCCATTCTCTAAAGACCTATAACCCTCTTATATGGCTGTTTATGCAAAGCAATAAGTTTGACTAAAATGAACTAACTAATTAAAAGCAAGTGATGTGGAGTGTGGTTTGTCTAGTAACTAGTGAAGCAAGTTTAAAATGCAAGTAATCCTAAAGCAAGTTTCTAAAGCAAGTTTCTAAGCAAGTTTCACAAGTAGCAAGCAGCAAATATCTCAAGTATCTCAAGGGAGGAAGTGTTCTAGCAATAGGTGTTTCGTTCGTGTGGTTGTCACAATTAGTGAAGCACATGTTTTAGTCTTAGTTGTTTCTTCTAGGAAGGAGCCATGAACAGGTATAGTCAAGTAAATGATCTACAACCCCTTATGATGGATCATGTGGCCAAGTAAATGACTGCACAAGATTTATTAAGACATAAAGTCCCACCATAGCCTTACGTTCTAAGGTCCCCTATATATATCCCCCAATAACTTAACTTTGTGGCTCGGTCTCAGGTTAGTGTCACTCCCAAGTCACCACCACTCCATTATGCTACCGGTGATCACCTTACATGCATTCCCCAACATATGCTTGCACTCATATATTGTACATAAAGACAATCATAGAAGATAACAAACTTGTATGCAACCAATCAACGAACTATTTCATCATTGCCAAGAATAATTCACTACTCAAACATAGACGGGGAGACACAATACATCAAGGGAATATAGTATTGCATCATACATCGTGTTTGCCAAGAGATTACAGTGGAGAGATGGAGCTGCTCTTGCTGTAGATGTTAATGATGAACACGCCGGAGGGGGGGTGGAGCCCTCCGGGGGTGATCCCGGCGGCGTTTCCCCCCTCCGATCTTCTTCGGCGGCAGCCTTCTGTCTCTCTGTTTCGTGGTTTCGTCTCTCGGTGCCGCCTCCTCCTCGAAAAGGCCAGGGGACGCTTTATATAGTCGTTTTTAGGTCACGAGACACTCGGGAGAAGAAAGATTGGCGGCATCGGAGCCACGGGGGCAAAAAGGGGGCCTCTCACGCGGCCAAGGAATCTGGCCGCGTGGAGGGTCCTCTTTGCCACCTGGTTGGCCTTTTGGCCCTCTACTTTGTCCCATGGTCTTCGTCTCGAAAATTCTGAACCGTGCTCTTTGGCCTTGCCCTTTTTGGAGTCCCGAAGCTCCCGGAAAGTCTGAAACACTAAAAAGTACGTTTTCTGGAAAAACAGGGTTAGAACCAAAAGAAGGGGGATTGTTTAGAAAATCCCCCAAATCATTATAAAACATGAATATAAGTTGCTAATATGTAGGAAAAACAAGTAATAACATCCAAAGTTCATGTATGCATTTTACATGCATCAGGCACATCATATGGACTTCAACAATGATCATACATAGAGAGATTAGATCAAGTTACCACCACAAACCCAAATTCCAGGGGGTGGACTACTCCCCCTTCATCATGGTGACGATGGTGGAGGGGTTGGATAAGATGGAGACCACCCCGGCAACGCCTCGCCGGAAGTTTTCCCCCTCCAATCTGCAGCTCCAAGTCTTCTGTTTCGTGGTTTTGTGTTTCTGCGGCGCTCTCTTCCGAAAGCCGTCAGGGGACTATTTTTATAGTCGTTTCTAGGTCAAGACGAATGCACGGAGATGAAAAAGGACGACATCGGAGCAACGAGGGGGGAGAGAGGTTCTCTCACGCCGCCAGGGAATCTGGCCGCATGGGACCCCCAAAAATCCTCCTCGGACTTCCTTTCGTGCGCTTCCTTGGCTCCTACGCTTTGTTCCTTCCAAAAAATGATCCCCGTAAAATATTAAGTCATTTGGACGTCTTTTGGGTCCCTGAAACATCAAAATGCAGAAAATAGAGTTTCTAGAAAAATAGGGAAACTGTGAAATATTCCCAAAATCAATATAAAACAATGATATAACCGTTATATGATTGAAATATAAGTAATACAATGCAAAGTTCATGTATGCATTTTACATGCATCAACATCCTCAAGCTTAGCCTATACTCGTCCTCGAGTATGAAGGTGATAAAACTAACATGGACTTTGCTTTTTAATACTATCAATGGATATCAAAGATTATTACTATTGCTACATAGAGTCAAATGATTCATTCTCAAAGGAGTAGCAATATACAAGATAGATTATGAAGTGATGTCAAATATTCACAGTAAGTATGTTCAATGATAATTCACAAAGTGTACCATAGAAGAAAGTCCTATGGACCAAATGTATGCATAATGAAAAGTAAAAATGTCTTATAATGGTCATAGAGTATTCTTGTAAATCTGAATATAAAAGGTGGACACTTTGGAAACATAGATAAATAAGTAAAGCTAAACCATGGATAGGTTTCATCTAGCTTCCAAAATGCTTCTACTTAATTTAATGTTTGCAATGTGGTGTTCATTGGTGTTGAGATCCCATTACCCCTATTATAGCATCTTGAATGGTTAACTTCAAAGTGAGAGCAAATATGAGTAATGTTCTTGACAAAGTACGGGTTGAATACATCATGCCCCGTGAATACAAAAACCTCTCCAACTGGCTACTCAACTCGGGCCACAAAGCAAGTTCAAGTTTTAAAGTCATTGGAAGTAATAATGGCATCATCAAGAGCATCAACTGGGGTACCTCTTGTCCCAGGACAGGGAACAATCCCATGTCAAAATGACAAGACAAACAAACAAAATGAACAATCTCAACACCTTTGTTATTGACCATTGGTATAACTTTTATTGTGAGGTGCGCCACTGAAGATTCACTATAGCATGTAAGTAAATTTCCACCATGTATCTCAATGGCTTGGGTTAGTGGCCGAAGCGTCTCTCTAGCCATTAATACTCACTCCTCAAACTTACCAAGTTTCCACAATTATTTCACTCAATGTTAGGCATCCACAAACAAAAGTACATGATATCAGCTAAATATAATTAAGATAATTGTTGAAAGATTGCCATGTGACAACACATATGAGCTAAATCCCAACCAAGAATCTTGTCAAGCACACAACTTCATAATTTTAATCACCATGGTTCATGTTTATCAGGTGCAATAAAAGTAAAGTGTGCATCAAGTTTGTGAGATCTTTTTAACCAACTTTTCCCATAACAATCAATAAGATAAGCATTTTAATTTGTAAACATAGATAATACAATATAACATGATAAACATACTCATAATATCATAAATCTTATAGGTAGATATCTTGGACTCACTGGAAAAACTTTGGTTGAAGGTGTTGGAAAACAAGTTTTTACCTTTTGGAATTTTTGGGCTAGCAAGAGGGAGAAAGTTGACCGTCTAAATGAATGCAAGTGTTCATAGAACTAATAAATCCATTTAAAAAAAAGTAAAGTAAAATTAAGCATCAAAACATGAATAAAAGATAGCTCTTGATAAAACACTTGCAAATTAATACTCAATAAAAAGCACATGAATCATGCAATTATATGTATCTTTTTGAATCAACTCAAACATCCCTTTCCCAGTATTTTTAATAGAATCCAACTTAATTCAACCCAAATTTCCAGTAGCTATCTGATAACATAAATGAAAAGTGGTGGTCTCAAAAATAAAAACCAAACCGAAATAACAAAAATAAAAGACTCTCCAAGTTTACGCGATAAAGTGCATTGATCGAAAAACAGAAGTTAGACGTGTGCAAACCGAGAGTGTGTTGGTCCAATGGGGTTGTCTTCACATACCCAAGCTTATGGTCTTGACCATACTTTGATAGATCATGGTGCATCTCCTCTAATCCCTATGAAAAAACTTCAAAACACTGTTTCTCCCATCTCATTTCTGTGGGGTGACATTAGTAGGCACAAAACAATTGAATTGTTTGCTGCCTGAAATCCTTAAACAAAAGTGTGAAACATTTTCAGAACTTATATAATGTTTTATTCCTTATCATAAACTCAATTTGATCAAAAATATTCAACTTAAAATTTCAAACAATGAATAAAACAAAATGGGACAGAATCTGTCTAGAAAAACAGCAGTAGGAAAACGTATTTTTACCCCACTTAAATATGTCAAAAAAATCTGAAAAACTTCATGCTTACAGAGGATGAAACGGTGCAACTACAGTTCAAATTTAAGCTCATTCGGAGTTACAGAATAGAAATGAAAAATCGTACCGTGCACAGATTCATGCTGAAATAAAATCTCCGAATATAAATAGCAACTTTTTCAAACCAAAATGGGTAAAACTTGGCACTTTATTAAAAATTCCAGAAAACAAACTAAAAACTAATTATCTTGTAACAGCAAGAGGACAGAAAGAAAATCAAAAATAAAAACAACCGGGTTGCCTCCCGTAAAGCGCTTTCTTTATAGCCGTGTAGCTAGGCTTCTTACTTGGTATCAAGATGGTTGGAGTGACGTGGCTTGGCATCCCCAAGCTTGAATTCTTGTACTTATTTGATATATGTTGGGTAAGCCTAGGGGTAACATCCCCAAGCTTGATTTTTTCTCCCTCTTGATCTTTGTTCATTACACTAAACTCTTCCACTTGAAAATTCTCTTTGCACAAAACTCAACATAAAACTTGATTAGAAGGGTTAGTGTCTCCATAAATTAAATCCTCATGGGTATAGAAAAGACATATAATGAATTGATTATAAATATTAACAACTCTTACTAAGGTTATGTTTTGCTCTTTGATCAAAAGAACCACACAAAACATAGTAATGAGACTAGTGCAAAATAAAGACCGAATGTGTCAAAAACTGGACAGCCCAAAAGGAGCGAATTTTTAGAGGCACTTATGTTGCTCAAATAAGAAAACTTTTATCTAATTGAAGTGTGTAATAACAACTGAATATTTCTGTCGTAAAATATCAGCTCAAAATTCCTCTTCTGTGATTTTTAACATTTTTCGCACTGAAGCTTAGGAATATGTTTTCTCGACAGCAAATCACTATTGTTTGATCCTAGCTCTCAAATAGGACCATCACATAAAGCATTGTCATATAATATCTAAACCAAATTCCTCATCACTTTCAAAGCTATTATCAGTAATAATATCATTTTGAATGTGTTGATCATCATCAGAATCAGAATCAAAAGAGCATGGTGAGTAAGGATATGGGAAATCCTCTAATACCTTTTCCTCTTCTCTATATTCTTCTTGTTCCTGCAAGCCATTAGATCTCTCCTTGATAGCAACAAGATTGTTATATTATTCAATGATATAGGTATTCCTACAAAAGAGTATCAAGTGTTGTAGCAAGTCTTGGTGTAAGGCTGTGAGCTTTATCTATATTAAACATAACTATCTCAAGAATTCCCATTACAATAGTAAATTCCTCGCCTGCCTTCATATCAGTGTTCATGATTTCATTATTATGTTAAGAGGAAATTATAGGCGTACTCTCAAGCTTGCGATGAAATTTAATATGCTTAGGATATTGATCTATGCATCAAGATACATCATACCTATCACATAATCCATGGCCAATTACATTTAATGCTTCCATTATAAACCTTCTCTGATCAACATTAATTGATTCAACCATAGGGGGTTGCATAAGTACGTGACTCATGCATACCATGAACATAACAAATGAACTAAAAAAATTGTGTTTTTCAAATAAGGAGAGTATAAACTGATACATATCTAAAAGTAAAGCTAATGAGAAACTCACAACCAAACAAGTTTAAAGGAACCTCCCCAAACTTAGATGATTGCAAGATATAAAACAAGATAAAATAAATCTAAAGTCTAGTGCACACAAGAATAGAAACTTAAGTGCTACGCTCCCCGGCAACGGCACCAGAAAAGTACTTGATAACCCCCAACAGGAGGGGATCATTGTAGTACCTCTCAATGTGGAAGTAGGGTATCGATCCGCAGGAGCAAGAAGGAAAATTATCTATTCCCTACAACTAAAGTTTTACAAGTTTTAGTTGATTATGCACTAAACAAGTTTAAAGAACAAGATGGTTGATTTAATGGATGGAAGTTTAATGTAACAAAACAAGAATGTAAAAAGTGTCCCAATCCTCTTCAATGCAAGAGGAGAAGACACATATTTTTTCTTATAGGAACAATGGACATGGGTTCATGGGTTCACTCAATACTCTCTCCCATCTATGGTGATTATCATGTTATAGATAAAAAGTACACACAATTGTCATGCTTTAATGGTAAACTTCTATGACGACTACATGTCCTAAAACACACAGTTGAAAGAAATAATCATTTGTGTTGCTAGGTCACCCTCGTAAGGCTGGCGTGGTTTCTTGTCACTCCCACATTATACTTCTTCCTTTTTACCCCCCAGATAAAGGGTGTTGGGTGGCACTGTGTCACGCAACACCTATGCCTATGTCGCATCGTCCATCCCGTACCCACATACATTATACTTCTTAATGTACAATATTCTAAATACTAGTGCAATGATTCATATTTCGTGTGCATGACCACATCTCTCTCATCTATCTACACTTGATGGTGTCAATCACCTCATGACATGGATAAACAAGGCATTATGCATAAATCAAACCATGACATGCATCATAGAATATCGCCAAAGTATGACAAGTCATAAAAGATCCAACGCAACGGTAAATGCATAACAAATATCATCTCATACCACAATATCCACCGTAGAAATTACATAGATAGATCCATACTCATGCAAGGCACATCATATTGACTTCAACAATGATCATACATAGAGAGATTAGATCAAGTTACCACGACAAACCCAAAGTCCAGTTGGTGGACCACTGAAAGATCGAGAGGTTAACTAGAGAGGGGGTGAATAGTTAAATACAAATTTTAACTTCTTTTTCGATTAACAAGATAGTGCTCAAATATATATTATCTATATTATGCAACTAGGTGAAAAATCATATATGTTGAGAAAATACTACTAGCACAAGATATATATATATGACTAAGCTAGTAGAGACAAGTAAAGGTAGGTTGAGGAATAACCAAACACAATGTGTAACATCCCTGATTTTTGGAAAACTCAAAAATCACAAAAATTTGAAACGTTTTGTTTTCATGATATGCAAGTCACCAAAAACCAAATGATAAGCAAGAAACAAAAGGAAACAATACATATCCAATGAAATTGAATTTTACCACTAAACCTAAAAACCTCTCAAATGAATTTTTCTCACATAAAGAAACCATTTTATCTTTAGCAAACTTTATTACATAAAAGGTTTTCAATTCAAATATTACCTTGAATGTATTTTATGGCAACAACAATAAAAGATATATAACCCTTAATAAAGTTCTAAAGCCCCAAAGGTATTTGATGAGAATAAAATTGTTAGTAATAACTTTTAGTTGATATTCCAAGTTTTAAACATAAAGGTGTGAAAAATAAAATGCATTGCCTGATAATAACATAAAAGAGGGTTTTGGAAAACAATATCATGACTTGTAGTTTTATTCTAAATTTTATTGATCAACAATATTAATTAATTGATATGAACTAATTAACTACCATTAAGTTACTATTAGTGAATCCTTCACATACTAAAATTATGAAATGTGAAAATGGTTTAAAAATGGCTTCCCAAAGATAATATATGACATGTAAAATGTCTCTGAAATTTTATTTAGAGAATAGCAACAATTTATTATTTTTCTAAATTTTAAAATGGCCTTAAATCATTATTTAGTATTTTATTTATTTTTCCAAAATATTGATTTGTGACAAAATGAGATGAAATAACTTTCAAAATTTTGTTTTCAACATTTAGAATGTCATCAAAATTTTAATTGACCCATAACCATGTTTTATAAATTTTTGAATTAAAAATCACATTAAGTGACTATTAAAGAATTATTCAAATTTCCAAAATTTCAAAAATAAAATATGTTGAATTGTTTCAAAAATGATATTGTTGGAAAGCATTTGAAATTTTAAGAATTTAGAATTTTATTTCATATTATTTGGATACTTAAAACAGAAGTTATTAAAGATTTAAATAAACAGAAATTAAAAGAAAAATATCGATGACGTCACGCATGACGTCATCATCTTCTTCCTCTGTTAGGAAAGAACACTGTCACGACCGAATTATTCGCCGCGCGATTAAGGGCCATCAAGGCCATGATTCTTTTCCTTCTCAGCGCCTATAAAGAGCCAAGGAGCCCCTCTACAAAACCCCTCTCCCTCTCGGCCCGATTGCGCCCCCACGGCTCTGTAATTCGTCGCCGGAGATCAAAACCCTAGCCGCCGTATTTCTCCGATTCCGGCGAGGTTAGTCGTCACCAGCACCCGAAACCATCCCCATTCACCCCCTTGTGCTGTTGCGCCCCTTCTCATTTTTTTTGTTTTTGTTTTTGCACAGCGTATACCCCGCGCCATCCACTACCGAGGCCGCCGGAGCTCGCCGCCACCCCGTCTGCCCTGCGCCACCTCACGAGCTCGCGCGAGTCGGCGCTGCCTCTACCAACCGCATCGCCGTGCTCCGGTGCACGTCTTCGTTCACTCCCCAAGGCCAGAGACCCACGAGATCGCCGCCGTCGTCAAATTTCCGGCGCCACGCGCCACCGCGTCACCATCTCCGGCGGGAGATCTCCGGTGAGACCCCTCTCCCTCTCTCTACCGTTGGATCTACACGGACGCCTCAGATTAGATCTGAAGGGGTACGTGATCTTGTCCGTTGGATCGAGATCCAACCGTTCAGATCTGGATCCACTTATCCACGTCACCTGCACGGTCAGCAGCCCAGTCAGCAGTAGCACCCAATCAGGATCAGCCACGTGGCCCAGCCTTTAATTCAAATTTTTCTCCCGCTAGAATTAATTGGCAGTTTTACAGATTAGTCCCTGCATCTTAGATCTATCATATCTTTTGATCCATAAGCCCAAATTTAGCAATATTGGACTTTTTGAAAAGCCCTTGACATTTAGAATCTTTTGGCACTGGCCAAATTCAAATTTGACTAACTTAAATTTGTTCAATTTTAAATATGCTTGTTTGGTGAAATTTGGCATAATTCAAATTCTACAAATCCAAAAATTGTAAATAAAATATATTTGGAAACCTTAGGATGTGTACTTTCATATCCTCTGTCCCAAAATAATAATTGAACAAATTAAAATTGAATTTAGAATTAAGTTGTCTGTTTGAGTATTTTTTTGACATAGATTAATTTCTATAAATATTTTCAATATAGTTCCTTTTGCAAAATTGCTCCATTTGATAACCTTGGACCAGAAACAACCTTGCCCAACCATTTTAGACACCCTTGGACCATGACCATGTATTTTAGCCAAAAATCCATCATAGTAGTCCATCTAGTTATTATGCCTTAGATTTTGTTTCTATTTCTTTCTACCATTGTTTGTTGTGGCCATTTTGAATCCAAGACCAAGTCCCTTGTATGTAAACCATCTAAGAGACCAAGTAGTGAACCTCAAACACTAGTACTATAGGTTTCTATCTACTTCTCCATTCTCCCATTCTTGCTTCAAGAATTTACCAAGTCAGCAAAATGGAGATCAAGACTCAAGCACAAGAATGAAACTTCAATATCAACTTGGTGGCAACATGAAGAGCTACAAGGAAGATCAATGAAGAAGTTGAAGAAAATAATTGGACTCCACACCTAGAAGAAACTCAAGGAATACAAGTGTGAAGAAAATCAGAAGAAAGCATCCCCCTCTCTCCTTCTAATCTTTCTTCCTATTTTCTTTCTCTTGACTTAGTGGTATTTTGTGCCCATCCCATACCCAAACCAATTAGTGAAGTAAAACCATGAAGAATATCAAGACCAAGAGAAGAACCACACCAAGGAAGGAAACAATTTAGATGGCATGATGATGATCTTCAAGAAGGCAATCACATGAGGTCTAGGAGAAATCCATACAAGTTGAAGAATAACAAGTTATTTTTGTCCAACCATTGACCCAAATGGAAAACCCAAGACTTAGTAATATTTTTCCCTTTGATGATGAAGTTAGTAGACCTACCCTAACCACAATGGAAAATACTAACATAGTCACTTAAATATTTTTGAAGGTGAATATGACCAAGTGTTTGCATGTAATACTTTAGTTGAAGAAGTAATATGTTTATTATTAGTGAACTCTTGGAACTTCCTCGACAAGTATGGTTATAATAAAGTTTTATCACTACAAGATCAACCTAGTCCATCCCAAGTAAACTCTTGGAAATCCCTTAAAGAGTATGGAACCAAGAAACAATAAATATTTCAAACCCAAACCTTGTCCTAACCAACTTAGTTAAGCCCCTTTTGATATGTTAGTTGCTATGTATGTTTTCCACACTTGTATGTTTGTTTGTTAGGATGCTTGTTTATTTGGTTTTGTGTTTTCAATGAATAGATTGTATGGAGAGCAACGATCTTTTGTGAAGAGAGTGTGATATCTTCACCAACTACAACAAGGCAAGTAACATACCATCTACTACCCATTATTTTCTATATGCATTAGTTGATTTTGAGTAGTATGCATGATAGGGATTTTTAATAAGTTATATTATGCTATGCTATTATCCTAGTAGTGTGTAGCCATCCCTTATACCTTATCATTTTGATATCCTTTGAACTTAGTAGATGCTATGCAATGTTACAAATTGTTTTACTAGATGTTGAGGAAAAATTCTAAGTATAACTAATAAATAAACCACCTGGGTGGAAGTGGTAAGACTGGTTTATGTTGAGTGTTGCCTCAGGGCCCTTATCTAAGGGTTATTCCACTTGAGGTTGTCACTTGAGGATGGCCACCCAGGAACAAAGAGATTACTATGTCCTTCTAAGTTTAGTAGCTTCCCGTGCAGCCTTTAGTCATATGGGCTCTGTCTTGATCAACTAAGTTGAATGAACTCACTAGGCTTACAAGCAGATGTAGCATAATTATAGGTGGAACGGGTAAGCCAAACGGTGGTGGAATTTCTTCTGAAAGATCTCGTCTCAATCTTCTCCTTTCCTTAATGCACTCAGGGTGTATAGGATGTTTGGGCTGATTTGAGTCTGAAGGTGAAAGTGCACAACCTCTGCAGAGTCAACAAACTAAGATCTTAGCCGTGTCCCCGGTTATGGACAACTATGAGCAGCTGGACAAGGATTGCCGGAAGAATCTCATCATCAATTTCAATAAGTAAAATTTTGACCAAGTGAACAGTATTGTGGTGCTTGGATCTTAATCCAATGTTGCCACCCCTTTGAAAAGAAAAGTTGTTTTACAAAAGAGATAGGAGAAAACTGGCTTTATGCAAAACTTAGCCAAAACTCCACTCAGCCAAATAAGCATGTAGTTTTAGCCTTGCCATTTATATCCACCATAGTGTTACTTGCCAATACATTAAATTGTATTGACTCCCTTGTGGCTGCATATTCCATATTGCAGATGTTTCTCAAGACGAGTGAGGATTTCGTTTAGGATCTCGAGACTATCGCCAACATGTTTTCCCTGTGGCACATGAAGAAGATGGGCTCAATGTTGTACTATGTTTTCCGCTGTATTTCTTTGTTTTCTGCTAGTCTTCTAAGACTATGCAAGTTGTAATTCTATTTTGTAAAGACTGGATCATGCGATGTAATAGAATTTGATGCATTTGCATGATATTTCATTTTGTACTGTGGTGCTAGCAATTGATCCAGGGACTAGCACAATAACACAGGTGTCCTTACATTATTTAAATGTGGGAACGCTACAAAATGGTATCAGAGCATTGTGTTGCCTGTAGGATTCGAGACCCTAAGTTTGGATTAGAATAGGAAAAGCCATAGGAATAAAAATATACTATCTATTAACTACTCCACCAAGGAATCTTTAATATCTTTATTTCTCCTCGTACTCCTTTCCATGATACATTTCTAATGTGTACTCCTATCTATGGATGACCAACATCATTGAATCACTCAAGAAAGGACCAATGATGACCATGACCCTGGAGTGTGACACAGATTTTCCAAGAGCATTGAAGGATCTCATGTCAATCATGGGATTTGAAGGACCAGCAGTCTACTGGGGCTTTCCCTACATTGATGAGGAAGATGATCTTGAATATTGGTGGGTGCAGATTCATCTGTACATGAACAAGGAGTACGACCACAAGAAGGGAGGAGATTGCATGCTTACCAACAAGGAGGTGCATTTGACATTCTTTGATTCAGCAAGAAGTGCTGCATGGAGGGCTATTGAAGAACTTACTGAGAGACTCAAGTGGAGACTTCACAACACTAAGAAGATTCTCAAGGAAGCCGAAGAAGAGATCAACACTCTTGAAAAAGAGATTACAATGTACAAGAACGCGGAGATCATTGTGAAGACTGAGTATTGAAGACCTATCATGAGGAATAAATCAAGAAAGTTGTTACCATGCCTTGAATAGTAGACCACCATGAGATGTAACAAAGTTGTGAGACACGAAACACGATTAGAGTATTGACCATACTAATGAGTGTGGTATGACAATACTAGATGTTTTCCTAAAACTATGTTGTTTGGTGTGATGAATGTGTTGCTATATGTTTGTTATGTGTTGTTTGTAAGATGAGTTTCCTTGATCTGCTGTGTTTGGATAGGAACCTTCTTAGATCCTTTCTAACCTCTACTCATCTTCCCTAAAACCTCAAAACAGATGTCTAGCCAGAATTCCAACAACCCGGAGAACTCAATAGCAATGCAGATGCTACTAGAAGCTCAAACTCAGCTGATACAACTGATGACCCAGAACCAAGCAAACCACCCCAATATGGAGTTAACCCCAGGAATGCAACAAGTGTTGGATACTCAATCACATATAGTGAAGATGATGTCCCAAAACTTGGCCAATAGTAAAGACAATCAGCCCTTGATAACTAGAGATAACCAGGAGATAGAAGAAGAAATGTGTTCAACACCCAAAGCATGCAAATCTTGTGGAGAGATAGGACACTATTCCAAAGATTGTCCTGATGAGTGGCCCCATGGTGATGCAAACAACTCAATTGAAGGATACTTCACTCAAGTTACTTGCTTTCTGTGTGAAGGGACAACACATGTTCCAACACAATGTCCACTTTACCCCATGGTACAACAAGTTGGACAACAAGCCAAAATGGAAATGCTTAGTGAAATCCAAGAGAACTTAGGAAAACCAGATGTGAAGGGAAAACACAAGCTGGATACTTTTCAGATGGACCATGTCAAGATAGATACTGGAGCCAAGACTACACCACATCCATATTCATCCAAACACTCCACCAAGAATTGCTATTCTTGTGAAGAAGATGGACATTTGTCTAGAAATTGTCCCAACAAGAAACCCAGACCTTCAACCAACATAGTTGAGTATACTGGGCAGCAGTATGAAGACATGATGGCCAATTTAACTCCACCAAGGAAGAAGAAGAAACTTCAGAAGAACCCCAATCCTGTCTATAGAGACATCAGCCAAGTGACTTGCTTCAAATGCAGAGATAAAGGACACTATGCAAATGGATGCCCTCAAAGGGAGAAGGAAGGAAACATGACTTTCTGAAAGAAGGAATCTTAGGCAAAGTTTCATGTTGAAAATAAATTTATTTTCCCTAGAAGTTCTTCCAGTGTAATAAACCACAATGAATGTCTGAGAAATGTGTTCCCATTTTAAATGAGATGATGTTGTGAAATCCTCTCAACTTGATCTTTTGATTGACCCAAAGAGTGACCCCTCAGTGTCGAAGGTAGTCCAACTTACCTATGTTGGTCTACACCTCTACCACAGAGGAAAGATCTACTCAAGCTAATTTAGAATCAATCTACACTCCAATCTAATGAAAATAGACTACCCACAAAAATTTCTTTTAAGGGTGGTAGCCCACCCAGTTGTTTTGGAATCCAATTACCCAAATCTTTCTTTCTAACCTTCCCAAATCTCGGGACGAGATTTCTTTTAAGGGTGGTAGTCTGTAACATCCCTGATTTTTTGAAAACTCAAAAATCACAAAAATTTGAAACTTTTTGTTTTCATGATATGCAAGTCACCAAAAACCAAATGAGAAGCAAGAAACAAAAGGAAACAATACATATCCAATGAAATTGAATTTTACCACTAAACCTAAAACCCTCTCAAATGAATTTTTCTCACATAAAGAAACCATTTTATCTTTAGCAAACTTTATTACATAAAAGGTTTTCAATTCAAATATTACCTTGAATGTATTTTATGGCAACAACAATAAAAGATATATAACCCTTAATAAAGTTCTAAAGCCCCAAAGGTATTTGATGAGAATAAAATTGTTAGTAATAACTTTTAGTTGATATTCCAAGTTTTAAACATAAAGGTGTGAAAAATAAAATGCATTGCCTGATAATAACATAAAAGAGGGTTTTGGAAAACAATATCATGACTTGTAGTTTTATTCTAAATTTTATTGATCAACAATATTAATTAATTGATATGAACTAATTAACTACCATTAAGTTACTATTAGTGAATCCTTCACATACTAAAATTATGAAATGTGAAAATGGTTTAAAAATGGCTTCCCAAAGATAATATATGACATGTAAAATGTCTCTGAAATTTTATTTAGAGAATAACAACAATTTATTATTTTTCTAAATTTTAAAATGGCCTTAAATCATTATTTAGTGTTTTATTTATTTTTCCAAAATATAGATTTGTGACAAAATGAGATGAAATAACTTTCAAAATTTTGTTTTCAACATTTAGAATGTCATTAAAATTTTAATTGACCCATAACCATGTTTTATAAATTTTTGAATTAAAAATCACATTAAGTGACTATTAAAGAATTATTCAAATTTCCAAAATTTCAAAAATAAAATATGTTGAATTGTTTCAAAAATGATATTGTTGGAAAGCATTTGAAATTTTAAGAATTTAGAATTTTATTTCATATTATTTGGATACTTAAAACAGAAGTTATTAAAGATTTAAATAAACAAAAATTAAAAGAAAAATATCGATGACGTCACGCATGACGTCATCATCTTCTTCCTCTGTTAGGAAAGAACACTGTCACGACCGAATTATTCGCCGCGCGATTAAGGGCCATCAAGGCCATGATTCTTTTCCTTCTCAGCGCCTATAAAGAGCCAAGGAGCCCCTCTACAAAACCCCTCTCCCTCTCGGCCCGATTGCGCCCCCACGGCTCTGTAATTCGTCGCTGGAGATCAAAACCCTAGCCGCCGTATTTCTCCGATTCCGGCGAGGTTAGCCGTCACCAGCACCCGAAACCATCCCCATTCACCCCCTTGTGCTGCTGCGCCCCTTCTCATTTTTTTTGTTTTCGTTTTTGCACAGCGTATACCCCGCGCCATCCACTCCCTAGGCCGCCGGAGCTCGCCGCCACCCCGTCTGCCCTGCGCCACCTCACGAGCTCGCGCGAGTCAGCGCTGCCTCTACCAACCGCATCGCCGTGCTCCGGTGCACGTCTTCGTTCACTCCCCAAGGCCAGAGACCCACGAGATCGCCGCCGTCGTCAAATTTCCGGCGCCACGCGCCACCGCGTCACCATCTCCGGCGGGAGATCTCCGGTGAGACCCCTCCCCCTCTCTGTACCGTTGGATCTACACGGACGCCTCAGATTAGATCTGAAGGGGTACGTGATCTTGTCCGTTGGATCGAGATCCAACCTTTCAGATCTGGATCCACTTATCCACGTCACCTGCACGGTCAGCAGCCCAGTCAGCAGTAGCACCCAATCAGGAACAGCCACGTGGCCCAGCCTTTAATTCAAATTTTTCTCCCGCTAGAATTAATTGGCAGTTTTACAGATTAGTCCCTGCATCTTAGATCTATCATATCTTTTGATCCATAAGCCCAAATTTAGCAATCTTGGACTTTTTGAAAAGCCCTTGACATTTAGAATCTTTTGGCACTGGCCAAATTCAAATTTGACTAACTTAAATTTGTTCAATTTTAAATATGCTTGTTTGGTGAAATTTGGCATAATTCAAATTCTACAAATCCAAAAATTGTAAATAAAATATATTTGGAAACCTTAGGATGTGTACTTTCATATCCTCTGTCCCAAAATAATAATTGAACAAATTAAAATTGAATTTAGAATTAAGTTGTCTGTTTGAGTATTTTTTTTTACATAGATTAATTTCTATAAATATTTTCAATATAGTTCCTTTTGCAAAATTGCTCCATTTGATAACCTTGGACCAGAAACAACCTTGCCCAACCATTTTAGACACCCTTGGACCATGACCATGTATTTTAGCCAAAAATCCATCATAGTAGTCCATCTAGTTATTATGCCTTAGATTTTGTTTCTATTTCTTTCTACCATTGTTTGTTGTGGCCATTTTGAATCCAAGACCAAGTCCCTTGTATGTAAACCATCTAAGAGACCAAGTAGTGAACCTCAAACACTAGTACTATAGGTTTCTATCTACTTCTCCATTCTCCCATTCTTGCTTCAAGAATTTACCAAGTCAGCAAAATGGAGATCAAGACTCAAGCACAAGAATGAAACTTCAATATCAACTTGGTGGCAACATGAAGAGCTACAAGGAAGATCAATGAAGAAGTTGAAGAAAATACTTGGACTCCACACCTAGAAGAAACTCAAGGAATACAAGTGTGAAGAAATTCAGAAGAAAGCATCCCCCTCTCTCCTTCTAATCTTTCTTCCTATTTTCTTTCTCTTGACTTAGTGGTATTTTGTGCCCATCCCATACCCAAACCAATTAGTGAAGTAAAACCATGAAGACTATCAAGACCAAGAGAAGAACCACACCAAGGAAGGAAACAATTTAGATGGCATGATGATGATCTTCAAGAAGGCAATCACATGAGGTCTAGGAGAAATCCATACAAGTTGAAGAATAACAAGTTATTTTTGTCCAACCATTGACCCAAATGGAAAACCCAAGACTTAGTAATATTTTTCCCTTTGATGATGAAGTTACTAGACCTACCCTAACCACAATGGAAAATACTAACATAGTCACTTAAATATTTTTGAAGGTGAATATGACCATGTGTTTGCATGTAATACTTTAGTTGAAGAAGTAATATGTTTATTCTTAGTGAACTCTTGGAACTTCCTCGACAAGTATGGTTATAATAAAGTTTGATCACTACAAGATCAACCTAGTCCATCCCAAGTAAACTCTTGGAAATCCCTTAAAGAGTATGGAACCAAGAAACAATAAATATTTCAAACCCAAACCTTGTCCTAACCAACTTAGTTAAGCCCCTTTTGATATGTTAGTTGCTATGTATGTTTTCCACACTTGTATGTTTGTTTGTTAGGATGCTTGTTTATTTGGTTTTGTGTTTTCAATGAATAGATTGTACGGAGAGCAACGATCTTTTGTGAAGAGAGTGTGATATCTTCACCAACTACAACAAGGCAAGTAACATACCATCTACTACCCATTATTTTCTATATGCATTAGTTGATTTTGAGTAGTATGCATGATAGGGATTTTTAATAAGTTATATTATGCTATGCTATTATCCTAGTAGTGTGTAGCCATCCCTTATACCTTATTATTTTGATATCCTTTGAACTTAGTAGATGCTATGCAATGTTACAAATTGTTTTACTAGATGTTGAGGAAAAATTCTAAGTATAACTAATAAATAAACCACCTGGGTGGAAGTGGTAAGACTGGTTTATGTTGAGTGTTGCCTCAGGGCCCTTATATAAGGGTTATTCCACTTGAGGTTGTCACTTGAGGATGGCCACCCAGGAACAAAGAGATTACTATGTCCTTCTAAGTTTAGTAGCTTCCCGTGCAGCCTTTAGTCATATGGGCTCTGTCTTGATCAACTAAGTTGAATGAACTCACTAGGCTTACAAGAAGATGTAGCATAATTATAGGTGGAACGGGTAAGCCAAACGGTGGTGGAATTTCTTCTGAAAGATCTCGTCTCAATCTTCTCCTTTCCTTAATGCACTCAGGGTGTATAGGATGTTTGGGCTGATTTGAGTCTGAAGGTGAAAGTGCACAACCTCTGCAGAGTCAACAAACTAAGATCTTAGCCGTGTCCCCGGTTATGGACAACTATGAGCAGCTGGACAAGGATTGACGGAAGAATCTCATCATTAATTTCAATAAGTAAAATTTTGACCAAGTGAACAGTATTGTGGTGCTTGGATCTTAATCCAATGTTGCCACCCCTTTGAAAAGAAAAGTTGTTTTACAAAAGAGATAGGAGAAAACTGGCTTTATGCAAAACTTAGCCAAAACTCCACTCAGCCAAATAAGCATGTAGTTTTAGCCTTGCCATTTATATCCACCATAGTGTTACTTGCCAATACATTAAATTGTATTGACTCCCTTGTGGCTGCATATTCCATATTGCAGATGTTTCTCAAGACGAGTGAGGATTTCGTTTAGGATCTCGAGACTATCGCCAACATGTTTTGCCTGTGGCACATGAAGAAGATGGGCTCAATGTTGTACTATGTTTTCCGCTGTATTTCTTTGTTTTCTGCTAGTCTTCTAAGACTATGCAAGTTGTAATTCTATTTTGTAAAGACTGGATCATGCGATGTAATAGAATTTGATGCATTTGCATGATATTTCATTTTGTACTGTGGTGCTAGCAATTGATCCAGGGACTAGCACAATAACACAGGTGTCCTTACATTATTTAAATGTGGGAACGCTACACAATGATGCGGAGATGTGTCCCTAAGTTCATTTCCCAATGGAAGCTAATCTCCGTTCGAGCGGTGCGGTGCCATTAAAGTGGAACACCGAGTAGCCCTCAAATGGCACACTGTATCTCCTTCGAGTCCTTCCACCAATGTGGAGAGGCTCGAATCACTATGTTGTCGTTGAGGTTGACAACTAGAACCTTTACAAGCATGAGGCACACTCCACAACTTTGGAGGGTCCTCACAAAATCTCGACAACAACCAAGACTCCGGGAAACAAGATACACGAGCACAAGAGCTTCAGGGACAAAACAAGGCTCCAAGCTCCGATGATCTAAGAGCAACAAGGTTCTTGGCTCCAATGAACAAAGAACATCAATCCCTAAGGGATGACTTGGGTGATGACGAATCGGCTTGGTGGAGTTGTATATCTAGTGCTTCTCCTCCAAATCCAAAGATATCAAGGGCTTTGGTTGGGTATTTGGGGAGATCCTTGAAGATTGGAGTGGTCAAAAATGGTGGAGAGAAGTGTTGTAAGTGACAAGTGCTCAAGGAGGAAGAAGACCCCTTTTTATAGGGTATCCCAATAAGTGGTCGTTGGAGGAGTATCTTTGACTTGCAGGAAACCCGGCCTTGGGACGGCCAAGCCTGCGTGGAGGCCGTCAGAGTGAGTGGCTAGCAGGGCAGGCATCCCGGCCTTGCCCCGGCCTAGGCCGGCTCCACAGAGCGAAGGCCGGCGAGGTGACAGAACCACCTAGCCCCGGGCCCGGCCTAAGCCAGCTAGGCAGTGCGCCCAGCCTCCTTTCGCGAGACCCGGCATAGGCCGGCCAGGCAGTGCAAAGGTCAGCTACCTAACAGAGCCTACCGGCCTCAGCCTGGCCAGGCCGGCTACCATGTTCCTTCTTCCTTCTCTTTCTTCCAATCATTTATTTGACTATTTGGTTCCTTTTAGAGAGATTATTTCAACACTTTGCATCACTGTGTAATTTCCAAATACTTCAAATAAACCATTAGTCTTACCAAGTGTTGTGATCAAACATTAAAAATAGGATTAAGGGACTCATGTTGTTTCAATCTCCCCCTTTTTGATGTTTGATGACAACACTTGGATTTGCATCTTGAAATATATAATTTTAAGATTTGCAATTTTCTTCTAGCTCCCCCTTGATGTATGGCCAATTTTTAACATTTCGTTCTAGATTTTAAAACCACCTACACATACATATAATAGCTCCCCCAAAGATTCATCCAACAATATTTTCTCTATAATAGCTACGGATACTTATATGAAGACAATTAGTAGGGATATTAGCATGGAAAGCATGTAGCATATGATGGATACCCTAGAGAATGATATATGAGCTCACCAGGGTCTTCATAATATGGGTGGATAATCCTCGGGAAATAGGCATAGTCTTACAATAACATGAACGGAGTTCCACAATACATAAAAACGAATAGAATTCAAACTAAGATAGAAAATTTCAAATGGAAGACGCAAATGAATTATGCAATTCCCTCCCAAAGCAAATCCCCAAAGGTCCTAAATATATATCTCCCCATTGGCATCAAGACACCAAAAAGGAAGAGAGAAGCTATGTCCCTATGATATCACACCAAGAAGTCGTCATCAGAGGCATGGTCACCATCATCATCCTTTTCTCCAGCCTTGTCCACATCGTCATCCTCGTCATCTTGGTCATCATCACCTTGTGGAATGAATGCCCTACTTGAGATGGCTTCGGTGTTGTTGGCAGACCAAAAGTTCCCAAGAGATGAAGTATCATCACCAAGCCAGAACGTGTTCTTAGACTTCCATTTTTCCGCGATGAGCTCCTCCGAGCTAGCAGGACGTGTTGGAAGGTTAAGAGCAGCCATGATAGCTCGCTGGTTGCGAAGCGAGGCCTTACCTTTTGAGTAGGACTGATAGGCCTTGTGATGGTGATCAGTGAAAAAACAGTTCATTTTCTGGAGAGCGGCTTTGATGGAGAATTTCTTGGGCTTAGGAGCAGTATCCTCTGTGTCAGTGGCACTATCAACAGAGGGAGAGTTAGGACTCTCTGGAGGCATATCACTGTGAGCCCTCTTGGAGGATGGTAGTGTTGCATCATGGGAAGGACCACTGAGCGGGAGATATGTGGGAGTGTGAAGAGCATAGTTGGAAACAAAAGTAGTCGGAATCTTGGATTCAAATAGGAGTTGAAGATATTGTCCATAAATGACAACCTTGTGCTCAAGAATCACTTTCTGCATCTCATTCCACATATAGTCCATGATATCTATCTTGTTGTTGAACCTCTTCTCTCGCTCAATGTAATAGAGGAGATTGACAAGACATTTTTGAACTTCTCCCTTTTCACCAAACTTGACACTGAGAGTGTTCGGAGGATGGTATGAGTGACATACCAAAACTCGGTGAAGCATGCAGACTTGGGAATGAATTTGGCCCCAATCCCTAGAGGATAACAATGGCGAATACCTTCAGCAGCCCTCATAAGAGGCTTAGTTGCACCATGGATCTGAGTGTACACCATAGGGGAGAAAGGAAGCTCCTCGAGTCCGAGAAGGCCCGCAAACTTCCCAAGTGTGGCGGTGCACTGGATACCAACACTTATCCAAGTCATTGTCCTAGGCCCTTCGTACGAGAAGAAGACGGTAGCACATAATTCTCGAAGAAGCTCGGGAGCAAAGGGGCGGTCAATCTTCATGAGCAAAGGGTTCTTCAAAGAGCATATGGAGAACTCATACAATTGCTGGTGAATTTTGCAATAAAAACGGTTGTCCCTACAAGTGCGCTTCCCAAAAACATATGGACTGAATTTGAAACGAGATTCCTCAAACACGGCTGTGGGAAGCTTCTTCCAAGATGCATGCACGGGTTCTTTTGTTGACCAAGAATAGAGCGAAAATATGCTGAGGCATTATTTTTCTTGCGAGCATAACCTTTGCCTCGAAATTTGTCTTGGGACTTGATACGTCATAAACGTATCCTTAATTTCTGATGATCCATGTTGTTTTCTTATTGTTTCCCACATGTTTGCTATACACTTTATTTCATTTTTATTGATTTTCCAGACTAACCTATTGACAAGATGGCACAGAGCCAGTTCCCAGTTTTCTGCTATTTTTAGTTTCAGAAAATTTGTTCTGGAAATATTCTCAGAATTGGAAAATTCGAAGCCCGGAGTTCTTAGAATTCCAAAAGATTCCACAGAGTCTGGAAGAGACCCGGAGGGGGGCCACACCATAGGGCTGCGCCCCCTGGCAGCGCCATGGGGTGGTGTGGGGCTCCCCGGCCTCCACCACCTTTTCTCTTTCGCCTATTTATACCCCCCGAGACGTAAACCCTAAAGAGATCCCACTTTGCCCCAAAAACACCCTAGGCCGCTGTCATCGTCATCCCGAGATCGGGAATGTTCTGGAGCTCTCCCTGGCACCCTACCGGGAGGGGAATTCATCACCGGAGGGGTCTACACCAACATGCCCTCCTACGGAGTGATGCGTGAGTAGATCATCCCTGGACTACCGGTCCATATCAGTAGCTAGATGGTTGTTCTCTCCACTTTGTACCTCATGTTTAGATCTTATGAGCTGCCTAACATGATCAAAATCATCTTTATGTAATGCTACATGTTGTGTTTGCTGGGATGTCATGAATGTTGAATGTTATGTATTCTTATTATCAATCTATCATGTTATCTTCATGCATTTGTTATTTATGATCTTGCATGCTCTCCGTTATTAGTAGATTCTCTGGCCAAGTAGATGCTAGTAACTCCAAGAGGGAGTATTTATGCTCGATAGTGGCTTCATGCCTTCTTTGCATCTGTGCTCGAGTGACAGAAACGTGACGGGTGGAGGATGTGTTGTTGCCATTAGGGAGAAAACAACGGTGTTTACTTAGTTTACATTGTTTACATTACACACTTTTCTTACAACGATAATATGTTGCTTGCAACTTAATACCCAACGTTTGTTTGGATGATATTCAGAGGGTGGATTATTAGACATAGATGCAGTTGGATGACGATCTATGTATTTGTTGTAATGCCCGCATGAATCACATAGTAATCCTTATGTCTTGCATTTGCAGTACGGTGCAGCCTTCATTTCTGTCAATTGCCTAGCTGTATTGTTCACCACACATGTTATTTATCTTTCACGGAGAGACACCACTAGCGAACTGTGGACCCCGGTCCATTTTTCCTCATACTAATAAAACACCTACTGCTCTCATACTGCTTTCATACCGTTCCTAATGTTTTCCACACCATATGTTTAACCTCTTTGTGTTTAGAAAAACCGATGAGATTGACAACCTCACTGCTTCGTTGGGGCAAAGTGATTTGATTGTGTTGTGTAGGTTCCATGTTGCTACTGAACCGGTAGTGCGCCTTGCCATCTCAGCTGCTTCAACCTTCTGAAGTTACTCCTTCTTCCTACTGGTCAATTCAACCTTGGTTTCTTTCTGAGGGAAACTTGTTGCTGCACTCTTCATAACTTCCTCTTGGGGTCTCCCAACAAACGTGTGTTCACACCCATCAGGACTCATCATCCCTACCTGTGACATGGATAGCATAGGTATGAGTATGCAAAATAAGTGTACATGGTCAAGAAAAAATCCTATATGTGGCAATGAAAATTAGGAACAAACTAGGAGTGTTTAGGGCGCATAACTTTGGTGAGTATGAGTATATACATGGAATTCAAGCACCAAAACTATACTAACTAGTATCACTAGATTGTCCTAGATGAGTTTGTACTACAAGTTGGGGAGTGTAATAGCACATGAACATGAACCCTAGATGAAGAACTTACAAATCCAAAAAGGTGGTATCTAAGTGTAGAGAAAGAGGGGATTTGAGAGGGAGGGGACCAAAAACATACCCGAAGACGACATCCTTGCCCTAACTTGGTGGAGGATGCACCTAGGACCTCAAGGGAGAGTAGATATCCCTAGAGCACCAACAATGAAGGGGAGAGGCTCCAATCTTCCACCAATGAAGAATCCTTGTGGAGGGGTGGAGAGATCAGAGATGGCCCCTTCAGATCTGTGGACTTGGAGGATTAGGGAGAGGCTAGGATGGTGGGGGAGAGGTGGGGCAATGGAGGAGGGAGGCTCCCATGGTGGATTTTCGTGGCTGGGGAGGTGGGGAAGAAAGGGGGTTATGTGGGAACTGCCCCCCCCCCCCCGCCTTGAGCCTGTTAAGTGGATGCCTAGGCAGGCCGGCGAGGCCAGCGACCATATAGAACCAGTCGGCCTAGGAGCCATCCTAGGTCGGACAGTCTGTGCCCAAGGCCGGCCACGAACCCGAGACAGCCGGCCTAGGCTGGCCTCAGGCCGGTTATTCTGCCCCCCCCCTTTTTGTTCTCCCCCATGTTTTTAACTCCAAAATTTTGTTTATACCTCGAAGTTAAATGTTTTCCACCCACGTGAGTTAACACAACGTGTTCTAAATTTTGCACCATGTACAAATATAAGTGTGATACTTTGAGGAAATTAGAAAGAAACTATGGACACATGTGAACAAATTTTTAGCATGATGAGTTCCTAGGCATATCCAATGGAGAAAGATGAAATCCCGATTTAAATAACATTGGATTGATTTGGAACAAGAAGAGCAAATATTCATATAAATAGACAAATCATCAAAACCAAAATACCTTGATAGTGCTGGTGGCCGTAGCCACCGTGTGTGAGTTTGCCCGATATGACACTGCGAAGATATATCTTGGGTGCATTGTGGAAACTCATCATTGAAGAACATTATGTCATTGAAATGACCATTATGCATGATTTGTTTATTTATGCATTATAGGAGTGGTGTCGACTCATTAATTTAGCTACACTCCCCCTATGTCTAGGTGTACATCTAAGAATCAAATAAGAGTCTAGTAGAGGTGTGTGCGCAAGATTTCCAATCAACTAAAATCGCTTGCACATACGATATTGAGCTCACTCCTCAATTGCTTGAATCTCTTCTCATCTAGAGGCTTTGTGAGGATGTCAGCAAGTTGATCTTTGGTGTTGACATAGGAAAGTGAGATATCTCCATTGGCCACATGATCACAAATGAATTGATACCGAATCTCAATATGTTTGGTCTTGCCATGAAGTACCGTATTGTGACCAATCTTTATAGCACTCTCATTATCACATAAAAGAGGCATTGTATTAATCTTAATTCCAAAATCCTTAATACATTGCCTCATCTATAATAGTTGAGAGCAACAACTTGCGACGTAAATATACTCTGCTGCCATGGAGGAGGTGGCAATACAATTTTGCTTCTTGGAGGGCCGACACATAAGTGACCTACCAAGGAAATGGCAAGCACCTGAGGTTGATTTTCTATCCACCTTATCACCTCCCCAATCCGCATCCGAATACCCCACAAGATCAAAAGTTGTATTTGATGGGTACCAAAGACCATGATTGAGAGTGTCAACCAAGTACCTAAGAATCCTCTTGACCGCAATCATATGGATTTCCTTGGTTTTAGATTGAAATCTTGCACACAAACCCACACAAAACATAATATCCGGTCTAGATGCACAAAGATAAAGCAAAGATCCAATAATAGAGTGATAAAGTTTTGCAACCCGTATACCTTTGTGATCCATTGAAAGATTCACGATTGTCGAAATTGGATAACCTAGTGGCTTGGCATTGGCCATATCAAATTTCTTGAGCATGTCTTGAATGTATTTTTCTTGAAAAATAAAAGTTCCTTCATAGTATTGCTTGATCTCAAACCGAGGAAGAACTTCAATACCCCCATCATAGACATCTCAAACTCATTTGTCATTAGTTTGGAAAATTGGTCTACAAAACCCACATTAGTTGATCCAGATATAATATCATCAACATATACTTGGCATATGAAGAAATTTCCATCTACACTTTTGGTAAAGTGTGTGGGGTCAATTACCCCAACTATGAAACCACGATCCACTAAGAACTCCTTTAAATGATTATACCAAGCAAGTGGGGCTTGTTTGAGGCCATACAAATCCTTGTGGAGGATGTAGACATGGTTAGGATACTTGGGATCCTCGAACCCCGGAGGTTGTTTAACATATACCAATTCATTTAGAGGTACATGCATTTAGAAAAGCACTTTTAACATCCATTTGATGCAAGATGAAACTTTGACTAGTGGCAAATGCAAGTAATATACAAATGGATTCAAGCCTAGCCGCAGGAGCGAAAGTTTCACCGTAGTCAAGTCCTTCAACTTGAGAGTAGCCTTGAGCAACCACTCGAGCCTTGTTGCGAATCACTTGCCGATGAGAGTCTTACTTGTTCTTGAACACCCATTTTATTTCAGTGACATTATGATCCTTGGATCTTTCCACTAGAGACCATACTTTGTTTCTTTCAAAATTATGCATCTCGTCATGCATACCTTGAACCCAATCTTCATCTTCAAGAGCATCATACACTTTGATAGGATCAACATTAGAGACATATGAGTGAAAACCACAAAACTTGAGAACTTGACCACGAGTGGACACACTTCTTCCCAAGCCACTGATGTCTACGCATGCTTCTATTCTTGTAGACAGTGTTGGGCCTCCAAGTGCAGATGTTTGTAGAACAGCAGCAAGTTTCCCTTAAGTGGATCACCTAAGGTTTATCGAACTCAGGGAGGTAGAGGTCAAATATATCCCTCTCAAGCAACCCTGCAATTAAGATACAAGAAGTCTCTTGTGTCCCCAACACACCCAATATACTTTTCAGGTATATAGGTGCACTAGTTCGGCGAAGATATAGTGAAATGCGAGTAATATGGATGGTTATAAGTAATAATAGCAATCTGAAATAAATATGGCAGCAAGCAAACATGTAGCAGAACAGGCGGAAAATGGTGTTTCAATGCTTGGAAACAAGGCCTAGGGATCCTACTTTCACTAGTGGACACTCTCAACAATGACCACATAATTGAATAACTAAATATCTTCTCTTCACTATGCTACTCTTAACCCTCTCCGGTTGGATAAAAAACACTCATCAATGTGTAGGCCTGCAAAAAGCATTCCTTAAAGTAAGCCTTCCCATGTCTAGTTAACCCCACGTTGTCACTATGAGGGCCCTAGAAGGTACTAGACAAACACCACAATTCATAGAGGAGACACACACGATGTGCACACTGTCACCTTCACACCGCGGGACAAGGTGACTCCAAAGTTCATATTAGTAAAACACTTGAGTAGTACAAGATGAAGAGTAACATCAACTTATTCAACTATATTACAAAGCTCACGATCACATATAGATCACACCATGGGAGAGAGAGATAAACCACATAGCTACCGGTAGAGCCCTCAGCCTGAGGGGAGAACTACTCCCTCCTCGTCATAGGAGACAACAACGGCGATGGAGATGGCGGTGGAGTCGATGGAGATGGTTCCGGGGGCACTTCCCCGTCCCGTCAGGGTGCCAGAACAGAGATTTGTCCCCCGAAACTTGTCGGCAGCGGCGGCGGAGCTACGGATGTATTTTGTGGAAAAGGTCGATTATTTTAGGGTTTTCCCTCGGGAGAGTATATATATGCGAAAGGGAGATGCTGGGGGTGGCCAAATGGGGCCACACCACCAGGTAGCATGGCCAGGGGGGCCGCGCCACCCTATGCTGTGGCCCCCCTCCGGGGCTCTTCGGAACTTCTGGAAGCCTCTGGGGAAATAGGAATTTCGGGATTCGTGGGGTCCAATTCTGAGAATATTTCCAGAACAACTTTTCTGAAATCATAAACAGTAGAAAACATGGAACTGGCACTTGGCATCTTGGTAATAGGTTAGTCCTGGAAAACGTGTAAAAATGCTATAAAGAAGGGAGAAAACATGTAGCAATTGGCATAATATCAACATGGAACATCATAAATTATAGATACGTTGGAGACGTGTCAAGAATCGAGAAGATTAGTTCCTACTCGTCCTCGAGTAGGTAAACGATAAAACAAAATAATTTCCAAGGTGACTTGCTACCACACAATCTTCATCATAATATGTAAAGTAGAGCATGTAAACTAGGATCAAATGAACTTAAGTTGTGATCTATATTTGATATCAACAAGTAATGCATAAACAAATAAGAAGAAAGAAGCAAAACTTTTAATGAATCAATACTAAAATACTATAAACCGTGCAAAGTTTATTAGATAGGTCATTTAAGCTTTCAAGAACAACAATATCTTGCACGTCAAACGATCTTCACAACCCCTGTTAGGATCAAGTCAAGCTTTCCACACGATGCAATGCTTGAATCTTAAACTATTTGCGCACTAAAAACGAGCAAGTGTTCTGTGTTGGTTCCTGGAAGCGGGATGTTATGGCTAAGAGAACATTATGGGGGGTTTGGAAGGTCAATGGAAGAAAGGCTCACAAAGTTGAAAGTGGTCATTAGACAAGAGAAAGTCTTACAACCAAAGCTATGCAAGGAGTATGTATTGCCACACAATGGATTCACATAGAGCTATAAGTGTATGAAAGCTCTCTAATGGAACTAGTGGGGGTGCATCGAACTTTCTTGCTCACGAAGACCTAGAGATCATTTGAGGAGGCTCATCATTGGAATATACAAGCCAAGTTCTATAATGCAAAGTTCCCCACATAGTTATGAATGAATGATAATATGAAAACTCTCTCCAAACTGAAGTATTGGTGCTAAACATGAAGCACAAGTGTGGTATCTAAAGGATAGTGATGCGCCCCCTCTCTCTTTATTCTCTCTTTGGCCCTTTCTTTTTTTTCCTTTTTGGGCTTTTTCATTTATTTTTTATTTTTTTATATATCCTCGCTGGTAGGGGCAACATCCTATATTACAATGAATCGTCACACTTTTAGTACTCATAACTCATAATGGAATATCTCTGATGTATCCAACTGCATGCTCCTGCCAGTGTAGCAGTATGCATAAATAACCATGAAGCTCATCATCAAGTAACATAATGGAGGTGGATGTTGTGCAGCAATATATCTCGGAATGGCTATGGAAATGCCATGATAGGTAGGTATGGTGGATGTTTTGAGGAAGAATATATGGGCTTATGTGTAGGATAACAAAGTCCTCCCACGGGATTTGGATGCACTAGCGAAGTTTGCACCAACTCTCAATGTGAGAAAGGGCAATGCACAGTACCGAAGAGGCTAGCAAATATGGATCGTGGAAGTGCAAGGAACCTCAACATAGACTCATGAGTTAAAAATTAAGAAAATCATCTTACAAGGCACATGTAGCGTTCCCACATTTAAATAATACACGAACATCTCTGTTATTGTGCTAGTCCCTGGATCAATTGCTAGCACCATAGTACAAGATGAAATATCATGCAAATGCATCAAATTCTATTACATCGCATAATCCAGTCTTTACAAAATAATGTTACAACTTGCATAGTCTTAGAAGACTAGAAGAAAACAGAGAAGTACAGCGGAAAACAAAGTACAACATTGAGCCCATCTTCTTCATGTGCCACAGGCAAAACATGTTGGCGGTAGTCTCGAGATCCTAAACGAAATCCTCGCTCGTCTTCAAATTCATCTGCAGGATGGAATATGCAGCCACTAAGGAGTCAATAGAATTTAATGTATTGGCAAGTAACACTATGGTGGATATAAATGACAACACTAATACTACATGCTTATTTGGATGAGTGGAGTTTTGGCTAAGTTTGCATAAAGCCAGTTTTCTCCTATCAGTTTTGTAAAACAAACTTTTCTTTCAAAAGGGTGGCATCATTGGACTGAAGTCCAAGGACCACTACTACTGTTCAATTGGTCAAAATTTTACTTATTTAAATTGGTGATGTGATTATTCCATCCATCCTCGTCCAGCTGCTCATAGTTGTCCATAACCGGGGACACGACTAAGATCTTAGTTTGTTGACTGTGCAGAGTTTGTGCACTTTCACCTTCAGACTCAAATCAGCCCAAACATCCTATACACCCTGAGTGCATTAAGGAAAGGAGAAGATTGAGACGAGATCTTTCAGAAGCAAGAATTCAACCTAATGGCAAGACCCGTTCCACCTATAATTATGCTACATCTACTTGTCAAGCCCAGGCTGAACCCTCGCAACTTAGTTAATCAAGACAGAGCCCATATGACTAAAGGCTGCACTCGAAGCAATCTAAACTTGGGTAACATCATAATCACTTTGTTCCTGAGTGGCATTCCTTCAAGTGAACTCCCCTCGGGGAGACACTCAACTATCAACAGCCCCGCACTACCAATCCACCCAGGTGGTTCATTGAAGTTGTTACTTAGAATATTTCCACAACATCAAGTAAAACAATTTTTGTAGCAAGGCTAAGCATCAACTAACTACCAAGGCTTCAAAATAACAAGGTATAAGGATGGATACACACTACTAGGATATAGCATAGCATAATATAACTTAGTAAAAAATTCCTATCATGCATACTACTCAAAATCAACTAATGCATATAGAAAATAATGGGTAGTTGAATGATGTGTTACTTGCCTTGTTAAGGTTGGTGAAGATATCACACTCTCTTTACAAAAGATCGTTTCTCTCCGTACAAACTATTCACTGAAAACACAATAACAAATAAACAAGCATACTAGCAAGCAAACAAACAAGTGAAAAGAACATACAAAGCAATAACATAGCCAAAAGAGTTTAACTAAGTTGGCTAGGACAAGGTCAAGATTTGAGTTTGAAAGATTTATTCTTTCTTGGTTCCATACTTGTTAAGGAATTTCCAAGGGTTTACTTGAGATGGATTAGGTTGAGTTTGTAGTGATCAAACTTTATTGGAAACATATTTATCTAAGAAGTTCCAAGAGTTCACCAAGGTGATCTCACTATTTCAACTAAAGCATCACATCATAAAGTGTAACACTTAGTTGTTTTCATCAAAACATTTGAGTGGTCTAGTTTAGTATTTCAATTTTGGGTTAAGGTAGGTCTAGGTTCAACTAACTTCATATCAATGGAGATAACAAGATAAAGTGTTGGGCTTTTCTATTGGGGTCAAGGGTTGGGCAAAAACAACTTGTTATTCTTCAACTTGTGTGGATGGCTCCAAGTCTTCACATGCTTGTTTTCTTGAAGTTCATCTTCATCCTTCTATTATAGTTTCCTCCTTGTTGTGAAGCTTCTCTTGAACCTTATAAATCTTCATGATCTTCACTTCACTACTTGGTTTAGGTATGGGATGGGCACAAATATCACTAACTCAATTTGGAAAGAATAAGAAGAAAGATGGAAAGAGAGAGGGAGATGTTTTCGTCTGAATTTCTTCACACTTGTACTTCTTTGAGTTGCTTCTAGTTGTTGTGAAGTCCAATTAGCTTACTTCAAATTCTTTAATGGTCTTGTTTGTAGCTCTTCATGTTGTCACCAAGTTGAAGGTGGAGTTCCTTCTTGTGGTTGAGTCCTGACTTCCATTTTGTAATCTTGATAGATTCTTGAAGCAAGAATGGGGAGTGGAGAAGTAGATAGAAAACTAAGGTTCACTACTTGGTGCTATATGTGATTGACACACTATAAGGACTTGGCTTGGCTCCAAATAGTCATAACATGAAAGAATAAATGATGCAAATAATTTCTAAGACATGGTGAAAATGGATGTATCACTATGTTGGGTTTTTGGTCAAAAACACATGGCCATGTTCCAAGGGTGTCCAAAATGGTTGGGCAAGGTTGTTTCTGGTTCAAGGTTATCAAATGGAGCAATTTTGCAAAAGCAACTATATTGAAATTATTTATAGAATTAAATCCATGTCAAAAATACTCAAATATACCACTTAATTCTAAATTTAAAATTAACTTGTTCAAAAATTATTTTGGGACAGAGGTTGTGGAAGTACCCATCCTAAGGTTCCAAAAAATATTTTATTTGCAATTTTTGGATTTGTTGAATTTGAATTATGCTAAAATTCATCAAACAAGCATATTTGAAATTGAGCAAATTTAAGTTTGTCAAATTTGAAGTTGAACAGTGCTAAAAGATTCTACGGATCCAGAGGATTTCAAAAAGTCAAAGTTTGCTAAATTTTGAGTTGTGGTTGAAAAGATATGACGATTTGAAGTTGTAGGGGCTTTTCTGCAAAACTGTCAATTAAATCTAACGGGGGGGGATTTTAATTAAAGACTGGCCACGTGGCTGGATCTGATTGGTCGAAGATGCTGACTGGGCTGCTGCGTGGCTGCTGACTGGACTAGTGTGACGTGGATAAGTCAACAGATTTGGGCCGTCCGATACAGATATCAGGGTGGCATACCCCTTCGGTGGGGATCTAATCCTAGCTGTTGCCTAGATCTAACGGCAGAAAACGGGGAACAGAGCTCACCGGTGGGTTTCTTGCCGGAGATGGCGGCGCGGCGCTGCTCCGGCGAACCCCGACGCAGAAATTTGACACCGGCGACTCTATGGTGCTCGCCTAGGCTCGGGGAGTGCACGGGAAGACTGGGCACGGCACGGTGGGGACGATGGGGACCACGGGTAGGCTCCACGGGCTCTGCAACGACGGCGGTAAGGAGGTCCCGAGGCGGCCGTGCGGTTTCCAGCTCCGGCGAGCTCGCCCTTGTCGCTACACTTCACCAAAAAGACGAGCAGGGGCATCACAACGTGCGTACGGCCACAGGGAAACGAATGGAGTCGATCTCTGTCTCCCGCTTGGACTCACCTGGTCAGAATTGATGGAAGACGGCGGAGGGCGGCAGAACTCCGACGAAGAAATTCGTTGGCCTCGAGGCACTATCGAGAGAGGAGAAAGAGGGGAAAATGAGAGGTCCTCAGGGTCGTATTATAGGGCCACAGCGGGGGGAGATTCTCAACCTTAATGGCTCTTAAATGCACAGCGTAAAATTTGGTCGAAACGGCCGGAGTTGCCTTCGGATGAGGAAGAAAGGTGGGTGTCATTGATGACATCATCGCGATCCCGCTTCGTTAGAGAGAGAAAGAAAGGAGGGCGGGCTAATGATGTGGGCTCGTTTTTCCTAGGCCGCTGACGGCCGCGTGTGTGCGAGGGCGAGAGGGAGGGAGAGTGGGCTTAGCCCAGTGGGGCTGACCTAAGTTGCTCTTTTTTTTGTTCTGATTTCTTTTCTCTTTTCTTTTCTGTTTTAAATATTAATTCATAATTTCTGTTTTATAAATCCAATTAGCCCCAAATTAATTTCTAAAATCTTGTAACATTAATATCTTTCAAACCATAACATATTTATAAACTTTTCACCATGTTTTTTTTGAATTTTGGATATCTGAATAATTCCTTAATAGTTACTTAATGTGATTTTTAATTAATTTTTTTATAAAACATAGTTATTGGTCAATTAAAATTTCAGTGGCATTCTAAATGTTGAAAACATATTTTGGAAGTCATTTAATCTTGTTTTCACAATTTATATTTTAAAATAGGGGTACACCCTAATAGCACTCATGCCATTTTTAAAATAGAAAAACTAATAATTATTAAAGTGGCTTAATAAAATTTTAGAATAAAACCACAAGTATTAATATTGTTTTCAAAACCCTCTCTTATGTTATTTTCAAAGCAATGCATTTTATTTTCACACCTTCATAGTTAAAACTTGGAGTAACAACCAAAGGTTATTATGAAAATATTTTATTCTCATCAAATAATTTTGAGGCTTAGAACTTTATTAAGGGTTATAAATCCTTGATTTTTGTTGCCATAAAATATTTTCAAGGTAATATTTGAATTGAAAACATCTAATGTAATAAAGTTTGCTAAAGATAAAATGTTTTTCTTTATCTAATGAAAATTCATTTTGAGAGGGTTTTAGGGTTTATGGAATAGAGGTATAATTGGATTTCCAATTCCAATAAACTTGGTATAGGACCTAATATTTCATTTGTGTTTGAGTTTTATTTGTTTTTGGTGACTTGTATTGATATGAAAACAAAAGTTTCAAATTTTTGTGATTTTTGAGTTTTCCAAAAATCAGGGATGTTACAGACTACCACCCTTAAAAGAAATCTCGTCCCGAGATTTGGGAAGCCTAGAAAGAAAGATTTGGATAACTGGGTTCCAAAACAACTAGGTGGGCTACCACCCTTAAAAGAAACTTGTGTGGGTAGTCTATTTTCATTAGATTGAAGCGTAGATTGACTTGGGATTGGCTTGAGTAGAACTTTCCTTCATGGTAGAGTTGTAGACCAACATAGGGATATTGAACTACCTTTGACACTAGGGGGGTCACTCTTTGGTTCAATCAAAAGACCAAGTTGAGAGGATTTCACAACATCATCTCATTATAATGGGAACTCATTTCTCAGAAATTCATTGTGAATTATTACACATGAAGAACTTCTAAGGAAAATAATTTTATTTTCAACATAAAACTTTGCCTAAGATTCCTTCTTGGAGAGATACTTCTTCATGCCTTGTTATGCCTTCCTACAGAAGGTCATGCTTCTTATTTCTTCTTTTCAGGGCATTTGTTGTCATAGTGTCCTTTGTTCTTGCATCTGAAGCACATCACTTGGCTTATGTATTTATAGACTAGACAGGGTTGGGTTTCTTCTGAAGTTTCTTCTTCTTCTTTCATGGTATTAAATTGGCCATCATATCTTTATATTCTTGTCCAGAATACTCCACTATGTTGGCAGATAGTCTGGGTTGCTTGTTTGCACAATTTCTAGATAAGTGTCCATCTTCTTCACAAGAATAACAATCTCGGTGGTGTGTTTGGATGAATATGGATGTGGTGTGGTTTTGGTTTCAGTATCCATGTTGACATGGTCCATCTTAATAGCATCCAGCTTGCGTTTTCCCTACACTTCTGGTGTTCCTAAGTTCTCTTGGGTTGCACTAAGAATTCCCACCTTGGCTTGTTGTCCAACTTGTTGTACCCTGGGGTAAACTGGACATTGTGTTGGAACATGTGTTGTTCCTTCACACAGAAAACAAGTAACTTGAGTGAAGTATCCTTCAGTTGGGTTGTTTGCATCACCATGGGGCCACTCATCAAGACATTCCTTGGAATAGTGTCCTATCTCTCCACAAGATTTGCAGGCTTTGAGTGTTGAAAGCATTTCTTCTTCTATCTCTTGGTTATCTCTAGCTATCAAAGGCTGATTGTTTTCACTATTGGCCATGCTTTGGGACATCATGTGCACTATCTGATATTGGGTATCTAACACTTGCTGCATTCCTGGTGCAAACTCCATATTGGGGTTGCTGGCTTGATTCTGGGTCATCAGTTGTATCAGCTGAGTCTGAGCTTCACTAGTAGGAAATAGGCTACCAGTGACGAACAAGATTAAGCTACCGCTGGCGAACATGTGTTCGCCAGCGCTACTGCGCCAGTGGTAGCAGGTTACCGCTGGCGAACATCACTTCGCCAGCGGTAGTGCATGTTACCGCTGGCGAACGAGGCTTTGTTCGCCAGCGCTATGTTCGCCAGCGGTAGCTCCTTCGTTCGCCAGCGGTACTTGTTCGCCAGCGCTAGGAGTCTAGTTCGCTAGTGCTATGTAATTTGTTCGCCAGTGGTAAGTTTCCCAGGTTTTTTTTTTGTATAACAGTTTGTATATTCTGATATTATACTATACAGGTCCAAATACATTCAAATTCTGTAATTTATAAACATCACACATATAAATCACTGTTAGATACATATGCATCCATCCATAACGAATTTAACACATCGATAACGAAATTAACACATCGATACATATGCATCCATATCCAATTCTCATAAGTACGAATACAACACATTGATCTCAATAACATGTTTATGTCGGAAGATTTCGAACCCAAAATATAGCCATCTAATTAGTTCAACGATTACAAAGGTATGACGACATCTATACAACGTACGCGCGATATAGAGATCAATCGCAAAGAAGACTAGATATACGGTCCGCCTCCGCTTTAGCTTCCGCCTCCGCTTGCGATCTTTCGCTAGGGCCAGCGCGCCGTCCACTTCTTCATCTCTCTGTAGACCAAGATAAAAGCATTAGACCGGCAAAGGAAATCACAAGTTCTTATTAGGAGCAATTCGTAACGAATCGAATACATACCGTCGATCATTTCTTCCTCGATGTTGTGATCTTCTGTTTCTTCTCCGGCGGGAACGGAAGAGCACCTTCTAACGAGTTGAATGGTCTCTCGTCAGTCTGCTCTATCACACATTGTCGCAACTCATTGTTAGATGGTGGGGGGTTCCAGTGGAAGGTGGATCCTGAAGTTACTACATCCTTATAGATGATTGTGCAGAGCTTGCGCTGGATTCGACCAAAGTTTTGTCTGTATTCAGCATCAGACCATTCCACGATGCTGCGAGACCATTTGTCCACAGCAGACATGTATTGCAGACTATGTTGGTCCTTCACGATCTCAGTCATGTGTTGGATGAGGTACCATGCCTCCATATGGCCGCCTGGCGCCTGCTTGGGGCAGGGAAACTCTGTTCTGTGTCTGAACACATATTTTCCTTGAATTTGTTTCTTCCTGTCGCAGAATCCTTCCCCCCTGATGTAGCCATCCATAGCATCATTGAGAACAGACTTGATGAGGGAGTAGTTCTTCTCCTTCATCGTACTCCCGGAGTCGAGATATACTGCGTGCGCGTCTCTCGGGTAGAGCATGATGAGGGTGCCGTATTTGTTTCTGCGCAAAACAGGAGAGTCCATATATATAATCCTCAAAAATTGTATATGCGCAAACTTATGTAAAGATGGGAAATATAACTTACTCGGGAAAGTAGGGCACGAGGGTGATCCTCTTGTTCATATGGTTAGTGAGCAACACTTGTTCGAGGTACTTTGTCGCTTTTGCCCTACCCCTGGGGTTGTTCAAGTACATGTCGTGCATGTAGTAGGGGTCTGCTAGCCCGATGTTTTTGACATTCTCTACGGATAGCTGATGCGCCAAGCTGAGCGTAAACAGACGGACGATTGACGAGTGGAGTGCTGTCATGTGGAACATCCGGAAAATGTCGTCAAATCTAATGATGATCTTGTTTGCGTTGCCTTCAGTGACAAATCCCGCCGTAGATGGCACCTTTGCGACCAAAACCGGCAGCGTTGGATTTTTCTCTTTCAGAAGCATCTCCTCCATATATAGTACACCGTCATGGACGTTACGCATATCACCTGACAGCAAGGAGACCAACCTCGGCGGAAGCATCGGTTTGCCCAACTGATGGACCTGATGCCAGTCGGTTATGGGTATCCTGTCCAGTACACGTCCTGGTCCCCTCCACCGGTTGGCTCATCGATGCAACGGCAGAACTCTTCTTAGTTCTTTTCCGTGCCGTCTTCTTAGGCTGAGTCTTATGAAATACATCCGCTACCGCCTCTTTGAGGGCATCCTGGCTGATGACTTCTTGCTCGGGGACTGCCGGTTCTTGAGAAGAGAAAAGACGCTTTGTGCATCGATATTTATCCGCTTCCTCCGCTGGCAAGAGAAGTTGATCAAGATCATCCAGGCCGGGCGCCCCCTCGTAAGGATCGTCGACGAGGTAGTCATTGGGGTTCTCATCTTCAGCATCGTCGCCGTCGTGCTGCACGGACTTTGCAGGTGAGAAATCCTTGTGTTGGCTCGGGTGCCCCGACCCCTGGACCGGTGTTGGAGTGTTGGCAGGAGTACTTTCCAAACGAATTAGTGATTTCGGCGAAGTCAATGGCCAAACCAAGCATTGCTCCAGGTTCAACTCGCTGTCGGCTGCGGGTGGTTGGTTCGGAGGATCGAGAGCACCGCAACCAGGGAGCACCCGACTTAATGTCACTCTGAACACATCCTCGGGCATACGAACGCCGTGGGATACGCGGTTCAGAGGTGTGATGATTTTTCCTTTGGCGACGTCCTTTAACTCGCCGTTCACATTAAGGAGCAATGTGCATCCCGTCTCGTCGGCCTGCGAAACGTCGCGCGATCGTTGTTAGAGACTGATACCGTCACGAATCAAGTCATAATATATAATTAAGCATTGCACTTTGAATTACCGTGAGGGCATTGAGCTCGGACAAGGGGGATGGACCGCTAAGTGTCGGCGGCAGCGTTGAAGAGATGTGGCGGGGCGGCGACGGATCTTTGCGACCTTCCGGCTGAGGGTTGGGGGCCGGCTCGTTCCGCGCAGCACACGCCACGACGGGGGCCGCGTTCTGCGGCACCACGACGGGGGCCGCGTTCTGCGGCGCCACGACGGGGGCCACGTTCTGCGGCGCCACGACGGGGGCCACGTTCTGCGGCGCTGGCTGCACCATTTGGGCTATGTTTATCTGCGGGAGCGGCCCTTGTCCTCCACCTAGCATCCACGGCGCTAAGGACTGAGAGACGGTCGAACAGATGGTAGGGAGGAGCTCATTGAGCCTCTCGTTCACAAGCTCGTCGACCGTCTTCTCCGGGCCCTTGTTCCGCTCCTTACGCTTCTCCTTGGTGTCGGGGTACTAGTGCGCATGCCGATGACCCTTTCCGAGGCCATGCACATGGCCACGATGCGGCTTCTTGTCAAGGGGCACTCCCTTCATCGCGTTAAGCGCCCTAATGAAAGGGGTGTCATACGGGTCCTTGTTCGTCGTCCCCGAGGACCCCCCCGTCAGATTGAGATAGGCGTTCTTTTTCTTCTTCCTCGAGATACTTATTCTCGAGCAGCTTGACCTTCTCGTTCAACACAAGATCGCCGGGCTTTTTGGGATCTTCCTATAATGGGCCCTGACAAAATTTCTCACCCGCGGGTCGGTGATCTTTTCATACGGGTTCGGCCCTTCTCTCTTCGCATCCTCCTTTTCCCATACTTTCTGCTTCCCAAGGTAACCCCGGCTTCCGAGATTGTGAGGGCCAATGTTCTTTTTTCGCTGTTCTTTCCCCCATTTACTCAGCGCCACCCTTTCCGGTTTGAGTTCGTCGATCTTGAATTGGGCCAAGTCTTCCTCGGAAATGGAGGGCCACATATTATGGATCTCATCAAAATCCTTACCCTTCGCAAGCATCTCCCGCAAACTGGATCTCCAAGTCGTAAACGCCTTGGCGAACTTTCCCAGTGCTAAGGAGTTGACCAGATTCTTCTTCAGGTCCTGGTTGTCGTAAGGATCCGGGAATTTGTACCTTGTGTGCAGCTTCTCAATCAGCAGGGCGGCATTAGCCTTGTTTTCTTTAGCTCTGAGGTGCTCCATATTAACGTTGCCGAAGTCTCGAGCTATGCAGCCTATCTGGTTTCCATAGCCCTTGGCATAACTCTCCGGCTCGAGGGGAGCACCGCTCTTGGGGTCCACTTCCGTGAACTCTTCCCGCATGGTGGCGAGCATGTTGTGCCGCCTCTCTTTGCGCTTAGCCGACGCCTCGCTACCGGAGGCGGTATCCCCGGTGCCACTACCGGTTTGATCACCTTCTGCGCCCGATGTATCGTTGTGTGGCTCTAGCTCCTGGCGAACGGTTTCGTCCATCTCGTCGTCTGCATCGTCGCCCTGCATCTCTAGATCCGGGTGCGGATCTACGGGTCCGCCTCCGGCGCTTAGCATAGAAAGCCACGCATCGTCATCCCCGCCGTGTCCGAGACCAGAACCACCCGCCTCGTCGTTGTGAGCCATATCTAAGGAAGGAGATAAAACCCGAAATAAGTTCAACAAATCCTACAATTTAGACGATGTATACCCCATATGAGTCCAAATTTCTCGGACACTCTAAGTTGTGATATTTTTAGCAAAGATCATGCCAAAATTCACGGAAAATTTCGGCATGACCTTTGCTAAAAATATCACAAATGGAGTACCCAAATTTGCCGGAACGGAAATTACTCAACATTCCGGCAAAATAGGGACTCACGTGGGGTACCTGCACATAAAATCCCACCCCTCATATAATAGATCCCACCCCTCATATTATCATCGTCATCCACACGAAGGTGGGCACATATCCACACGACCACACACCATCTCCACCATCCATCACCACCATCCATCATCACCACGCCATATCCATCACAACCAACCATCACCACCATCCATACACCACCATCCATAACCACCAACCATCACCAACCACCAAAAACAATTGAGATATCCAGATTCATATTTACATATCAAGACAGGACATGCATATAAATTGCTAACAGAAACATGATTACTGCTAGCCATTATCAAAATTAAACATGATTACATTTATAATAATTCAAACACCAAAAATAATAATGTTTTATTTTGTTTTCTTTACTTGTTTAAATTATTCAAATACATTTCATTTATAATAATTCAAACACATTACAAATTAATTTCAAACAAATTACAAATAATAATGTTTTATTTTGTTTTCCTTATTTGTTTAAATTATTCAAATACATTTCATTTATAATAATTCAAACACATTACAAATTAATATCAAACACATTACAAATAATAATGTTTTATTTTGTATTCTTTATTTGTTTAAATTATTCAAATACATTTCATTTATAATAATTCAAACACATTACAAATTAATTTCAAACAAATTAGAAATAATAATGTTTTATTTTGTTTTCCTTATTTGTTTAAATTATTCAAATACATTTCATTTATAATAATTCAAACACATTACAAATTAATTTCAAACAAATTACAAATAATAATGTTTTATTTTGTTTTCTTTATTTGTTTAAATTTTTCAAATACATTTCATTTATAATAATTCAAACACATTACAAATTAATTTCAAACAAATTAAAATAATAATGTTTTATTTTGTTTTCCTTATTTGTTTAAATTATTCAAATACATTTCATTTATAATAATTCAAACACATTACAAATTAATTTCAAACAAATTACAAATAATAATGTTTTATTTTGTTTTCTTTATTTGTTTAAATTATTCAAATACATTTCATTTATAATAATTCAAACACATTACAAATTAATTTCAAACAAATTACAAATAATAATGTTTTATTTTGTTTTCTTTATTTGTTTAAATTATTCAAATACATTTCATTTATAATAATACATTTCATTTGATCTTTTTGCCTTTTTTGGATGCAGTTGCATAATTTAACCCCATATTATGACTTCTTCTTCTGAATGGAAGACCATGCCTAGGTAGCGTAGTTCTGCTTCTTCTTGTTGTGTATGTTGCATGACTATCATCATCATCTTCTTGATCATCGTCAATATTTGGGTCGCCGAACGTGTCGAACTCGTCCTCTTCAACGACTCCATCCATTCCGATGATATTTCTTTTCCCTCTCCTCACGACAACACGGCTAGGCCTTGCGGGGTCTGTTATGAAGAAGCATTGGGACACATGCTTAGCCAATACCCATGGCTCATTTTTGCGCTGTGACATTCGCGCTTGATGAGGTTCCGGCTTCGGGAATAACCATGGTTGTAAAGTATTGGTCTTCTTTTCTGACGGTCGACATCCTAGCCCATCTGACGCGGAACATAGGCACCTTCTCTCCAGAGTAGTTAAGCTCCCATATCTCCTCGATCCTTCCTTAGTATCTTAACTTTTTGTCACCGGTGTAGGATTCCATCGTTACCCCTGAGTTTTGATAATCGGAAGTTATGTCTTTCTCCTCTGTGTAGAAAGTGAACCCGTTGATATCATATGCTTGAAACGTCGCTAGGTTGGGAGCTGGGCCATGTGCCAAGGCGTACAATAGTTTATTTTTCGCACAATCCCTTGGCGGTGGATTAGCGACGATCACATCTTTAAACCAACGCAAGAAAGTGGAGTTATGCTCTCTGATTATTTATCCTTCGGTCCTCCGCTTGCCTTGTTCACTGTACTTTTTCATAATCGAGCTCTTGTGTTTTTCCACCCAAGTATCGACCATGTCAATGTGTTGGAGAGCTACTAAGTTTGCCCTGTTAAAGTCGGTGCGTCGACAAGCCCGATCCACATGCACTTCTCTACGTCCATTTTTGTGACCTACTCCATCGAGCTTGCCAATGTGCTTGTTTCTGGGCAGACCAACTGGGTCCTCCACGTCCATATGATTCGTGCAGAAAGAGATGCACTCTTCAGTGAGAAAGCCCTGAACGATGCTTCCGTCCGGACGAGCTCTGTTGCGAACATATCCTTTGATGACCCCATTGATCCTTTCAAACGGCATCATGTTGTGCAGGAACAACGGCCCGAGATGGATGATATCGTCCATGATATGGACCAACAGATGAACACATATGTCAAAGAATGATGGTGGAAAGTACATCTCAAGCTCGCATAGTATCACGACAATCTCTTCCTGCAGCCTTGAGATCTGCTTCCCCGTGATCGACTTTCGAGATATAACGTCGAAGAAGTTACAGAGGCCAAACATGGTTTCCCGGACGTGTTTGTCCATTATTCCGCGGATCGCAACCGGAAGTATCTGCGTCATCATCACGTAACAGTCATGAGACTTCATCCCGCTAAACTTTTGTTTCTGCGCGTCGAGGAATCTGCTTATTAGCCCTGAGTAACCGCTAGGGACTTTGACTCCGAGAAGGCACATCATCAATTTTGTGATCTCGTCCGGACTAAGAGTGAAGCAGGAGGGGGGGCAGTAATAGTCATTCCTCTTAACCCTTTTGGCCTTGCGACCATCCGTCTCCTCATCACACGATTGATCGCCGTCGTCATCATCCGGGCGTCCCCCCTGAAGATCTACCCTAATACCAAAATATTTCAGGCCGTTTCTTGCTTTCACCCCGTCTTTGGTCCTCTCCGGCATGTTGAGCAGCGTGGCAAACAAACTTTCAAACACATTCTTCGTGATATGCATCAGATCAAGGCAGTGAGGTGTATCGAGAATGGGCCAGTATGGCAAGTCCCAAAACACCGACCTCGTCTTCCATACATCCAGAAGCGGTTTTGGCGCCTTTTGCTTCTTTCCCGGCTCTGGGCATTCCTTCCAATCATTCAGCAAATTGTAGATTTCTTCGCCGCACCTCTTACGTGGAGGTCCACGGAGCTCATCCTCACCGTTAAAAAGGTCTCCTCGCCTTCTCCACGGGTCTTTGTTGGGTAGCCACGTTCGATGGCCAACGAAAACTGTTTTCGAAGACCCAGGATCTTTCGGAAGTTGCATAAACGTGGGGTCATCCATGCACCTCACGCAACCGTTATGTCCGTGGCACACCTGGCCTGCCACATATCCGTAGCCTAGTAGGTCGTGAACCGTACAGAGTAAGACAGCTCTCATTGGGAAATATTGTTCACCGAAGGCGTCCCATGTGTTCACCCCATCCTCGGCCCATAGCGTGTCCAGCTCATCTTTAAGCAGCTTCAGGTATAGATTGATGTTGTTGCCTGGTTGTTTCGGCCCTTGAATTAGCATACTCATGTGAATATACTTCCTCTTCATGCACAACCAGGGAGGGATGTTGTACATCCATACAAACACGGGCCAGGTGCTATGGGTGCTGCTCTGGTTGCCAAACGGATTGAGTCCGTCGGTGCTCACACCCAACCTGATGTTCCTTGCCTCCGCCCCGAACGTTGGATATTCATAGTCAATTGCTTTCCATTGACTTGCATCTGAAGGATGTGTCAGAATTACTTTTTCACTCCGATTTGGATCTTTCAAAACTTTATTCCTCCTTTTCGCGTGCCAGCGCATGAGCTCTGCTACCTTGCGGTCCGCGAAATACCGTTGCAGACGGGGAATGAGCGGAAAGTACCACACAACTTTCCGAGGAGCTTTCTTCTTCCCTTTCTTGTATCGAGCGGCGCTGCAAACTGGACAAATGGTTTTGTCCGCGTCCTCTTTCCGATAAATGTAGCAATCGTTGATGCACACATGGTATTTTTCGTGAGGTAAATCAAAGGGGCACACGACTTTCTTGGCCTCGTCGCAACTTTTAGGACAGGTGTTGCCCTCTGGAAGGACATCGTGCCAGTATTGCAGGCTTGCATCGATGCTTATGTCGCTCCATTTGTATCTCGCCTTCATCTGCAGAACATCGAGGGCCACTCTCAGGCGGGACTCTCCCGGACCGCAGCCTGCATACAACGGTGTCTTCGAGTCTATCTCTAGTTGCGCCAGCTTCGATTGCTCTCTAGCAGCAGATATCGAGTTAGTCGTCTTTCTCAAAAGCAGTTCTTTCAGATGAGGGTCACGCACAACTTCCGTTAGGGGTGTCCCTGTGTCCTCGTGATCTTCTTCCACGTCTTGTTCAACATGTTCTCCATGATCATGTGCGGGGTCATGAGGCTGATCTTGGTCCTGCTGTAGTTGGTCCTGCTGTAGTTCTAGTCGATCGTTGCTATTGTCCTGTTGCACATCATTTCCTACCGCCGCCGCCCCATGGACTTCATCATCTTCATCATCACTTACCCACTGACTGTTATACCCATCCATGAAACCATACCTTAGGAGGTGACTGAGCAAGTCTCCGGTAAAGGGATTGAGAAAGCCCCCTAGTTTGCACTTTCGACATGGACATCATATCTCCTTGCGGCCATTTTGTAACATGTCTTCTGTCGCGTGTCTCAAGTAACTATTCACGACACATTCACTCTTAACGACCACCATTATATGTCGCCTGCACGAGAGCGCGCCGATATAATTAATATTAGAACCAAACATAATATATATATATATTTCGATATTCACGAAAAAAATCGGCATGACCTTCCTACAAATTGGAGGTTAGAGGAGTGCCAAACTTTGCCGAGACGGAAATGAATCAACATTCCGGCAAAGTGGCAACTCATTTTCATATCAAAAATTTCACTTCATGTCGTCGTATTCACGAAAAAATTCGGCATGACCTTCCTACAAATAGGAGGTTATTAGGGAGTGCCAAACTATGCCGAGACGGAAATGAATCAACATTCCGGCGATAGTTGGCTACTCAATTTCATTCAACAACAAATTGCGCACACATGCATTTATCGTCTCCATCACACGACCATTGTTGAATCCGGTGAAATTTCACGCATATTGCATATCGCGTGTATCCGGACCAAATTTATATACAGACTCATTTAATTATATATTAACATTCATCCCACCTCAAATGAATAGATGGTTACACGATGATATCCGGAGAATTTTGGAGCTTTGGAGATAAAGGGGGTAATTCTAGATCTAGATGGCTAGGGAGAGAAAATTTGGGGTAGAAATGGTGTTAGGAGGGAGATAAACATATATATACCAACTAAAATAAATTTAGTTGTTTCAAAATAGAGTAGAAGGGTGGAGAAATTGGCATAATTTCGAGCTAGAGAGAGAAGAGGGGACAAGGTGAAGAAGGGAGAGTGGAGGGGAAAGTGGGTGGTGGGGGGTACCACTTATGGCAGATGTGCCAGAATACCGCTGGCGAACAGGTGCTGTTGTTCGCCAGCGCTAACATGTGGGCTGGCCCGCATGTTAGCGCTGGTGAACAACAGCACCTGTTCGCCAGCGGTAGTGAGCATAGCGCTGGCGAACACTAAGCGCTGTTCGCCAGCGGTAATATGAGGCAGCGGCTGTAGCGCGCGCAGGTGGGGCCCGGCCTTAGCGCTGGCGAACCAGAGGTATTGTTCGCCAGCGGTAGTGAGCGTAGCGCTGGCGAACAGGAAATGCTGTTCGCCAGTGCTGTTAGCGCTGGGCGGCAGGAAACTTTGTTCGCCAGCAGTATGCTGGTGGCTATAAGCCATTCCCTACTAGTGCTTCTAGTAGCATCTGCATTGCCATTGACTTCTCAGAGTTGTTGGCATTCTGGCTAGGCATCTATTTTGGGGTTTTAGGAAAGATGAGTAGAGATTAGAAAGATAGTTAAGGGAGTTTCCTATCCAAACATAGTAGATCAAGGAAAACTCATCTTACAATCAACACATAACAAATATATAACAACTCAATCATCACACCAAACAACAAGGTTTTCAAAAACATCTGCATTGTCATACCACACTTATTGGTACAATCAATACCCTAATCGTGTTTCGTGTCTCACAACTTTATTACATCATATGGTGGTCTACTACTCATGGTAGGGTAACAACTTTCTTGCTTTATTCCTCATAAGAGGTCTTCAATACTCAGTTTTCACGATGATCTCCGCGTTGTTGTACATTGTAATCTCTTTTTCAAGAGTGTTGATCTCTTCTTCAGCTTCCTTGAGAATCTTCTTAGTGGTGTGAAGTCTCCACTTGATTCTCTCGATAAGTTCTTAAATAGCCCTCCATGCAGCACTTCTTGCCTTATCAAAGAATGTCAAATGCACTTCCTTATTAGTAAGGGATGACTCCCAAGTGCAGGAGATCAATTGTAGTACCTTTCGATAAGTATTTGAGTGTCGAACCCACGAGGAGCTGAAGGTAAGCTATCTATTCTCTAAAGCCCTATAACCCTCTTATATGGCTGTTTATGCAAAGCAATAAGTTTGACTAAAAGGAACTAACTAATTGAAAGCAAGTGACGTGGAGTGTGGTTTGTCTAGTAACTAGTGAAGCAAGTTTAGTATGCAAGTAATCCTAAAGCAAGTTTCACAAGTAGCAAGCAGCAAATATCTCAAGTATCTCAAGGGAGCAAGTGTTCTAGCAATAGGTGTTTCGTTTGTGTGGTTGTCATAATTAGTGAAGCACATGTTTTAGTCTTAGTTGTTTCTTCTAGGAAGGAGCCATGAATAGGTATAGTCAAGTAAATGATCTACAACCCCTTATGATGGATCATGTGGCCAAGTAAATGACCGCACAAGATTGAGTAAGACATAAAGTCCCACCATAGCCTTACGTTCTAAGGTCCCCTATATATATCCCCCAATAACTTAACTTTGTGGCTCGATCTCAGGTCACTGTCACTCCCAAGTCACCACCACTCCATTATGCTACCGGTGATCACCTTACATGCATTCTCCAACATATGCGTGCACTCATATATTGTACAAAAAGACAATCATAGAAGATAACAAACTTGTATGCAACCAATCAACGAACTATTTCACCATTGCCAAGAACAATTCACTACTCAAACATAGACGGGGAGACACAATACATCAAGGGAATATAGTATTGCATCATACATCGTGTTTGCCAAGAGATTACACTGGAGAGATGGAGCTGATCTTGCTGTAGATGTTGATGATGAACACGCCGGAGGGGGGTGGAGCCCTCCGAAGGTGATCCCGGCGGCGTTTCCCCCCTCCGATCTTCTCCGGCGGCAGCCTTCTGTCTCTTTGTTTCGTGGTTTCGTCTCTCGGCGCCGCCTCCTCCTCGAAAAGGCCAAATGACCCTTTATATAGTCGTTTTTAGACCACGATACACTCGGGAGAAGAAAGATCGATGGCATCGGAGCCACGGGGGCAAAAAAGAGGCCTCTCACGCGGCCGCAAGGAATCTGGCCGCGTGGAGTGTCCTCTTTGCCACCTGGTTGGCCTTTTGGGCCTCTACTTTGGCCCATGGTCTTCGTCTCGAAAATTCTGAACCGTGCTCTTTGGCCTTGCCCTTTTTGGAGTCCCGAAGCTCCCGGAAAGTCTGAAACACTAAAAAGTACGTTTTCTGGAAAAACAGGGTTAGAACCAAAAGAAGGGGGATTGTTTAGAAAATCCCCCAAATCATTATAAAACATGAATATAAGTTGCTAATATGTAGGAAAAACAAGTAATAACATGCAAAGTTCATGTATGCATTTTACATGCATCAACATCCCTAAGCTTAACCCATGCTCGTCCTCGAGTATGAAGATGATAAAACTAACATGGACTTTGCATATTGAAACAATCATGGGATATCAAGGAGGATTATTCATGCTACATATAATCAAATGATTAATACTAGAAATGAGTAGCAATATACAATTCATGTTGTAAGAAATATCAAATATGCAAGCAAAGATGCTTCATGAAAGTTCACAAAATGTATAATGAAATAAAAGCACTATGGACCAAATGCATACACAAAATGAAAAATAAAATTCTATATTGGTCAAAGAATAGCATAATGGAAAATAGAAAATATGGTGGACACTTTGGAGAAAATTGAGTAGAGGTAAAACATGATCAAGTCTTATTTAGCCTCTAAATTATTCAACTAAAATTACTAATTGAAATGTGGTATCCATTGATCTAGGACTCTCATTGCCCCTTTATCACTAGCATCTTAAATGGTGAATGTTGAAGTAATGTGAAAGACAAGGTGGTACAAAGCCTCATGCCCCGTGAGTGTGAAAACCTACTCCATGATTACTCAACTTAAGATTCCTAATAAGCTTTGTACAATCATAATAAGTATTAATGACATCATAGAGAACCGCAAAGAGGTACCTCTTGCCCCATGACATGGAAACAAGCCCATGTCACAATGACAAGACAAACAAACGGAGTAGACTCATCATCCTTTTTATTTTCATTCACTATTATGTATAGCTTCTTATTTTATTGTAGGATGTGTTGTAGAGTCACTCAAGATGTAAGTAAATTTCCACCATGATAAAGCATGGCTTGGGTTAGCGGCCCAATGCGTTTCTCTAGTCATATAGATACTTACTCATCAAAACTTACTATTCCTCTATTTCATTTCGGCATGGCAGGAGTCCAAAAATAAAAGTACATGATATCAACCAAATGTAAATTTTTTGTGCAATGTTGAAAGCTTTCCGGTGATACACGTTTATAGCTAGCTCCCAACCACACAATTTTCAAATGCAAAACTTGTGGCACCCATTATTGGGTCATGTTCATTAGATGCATAAAAAGTAAAGTGTGCCTTCAAAAGTTCGTGAGACTCCTATCCCAAGTTCAACCCATGACAATTAATAAAGTGAATATCTTAATTTAGAACATAAATAAAAAATAACATGGTGAACATATTCGGAATAGCAATGAAGCTAATGGGAAGATATGGTGGACTCACTGGAAATACTTGGCTAAGGAGTGTTGGAAACAATTTTTTACTTGTTGGAATTTTTTAATTTTTGGGCTAGAAAGAGGGAGATAGTTGACCAGCTACTATGCATGCATATGTCCATAGAACTATTAATTTCATGACAAACTAAATAAACCAGCAATTAACATCAAGTACATGAATAAGAGATAGCTCAAGAAAACATTATTGCAAATTTCTACACATAAAAAGTCTATAAATCATGCAAACATATGTAGCTCTTCAAATCAACCATGACATCCCTATTCCAAGTCATAATACTAGCATCCAATACATTCCAACCCCAAACTCCAGTAGCTCAATCTCATATAAAATGATGGTGGTGGTCTTATCAAAACAAAAATAAAAATAAAAACTAGACGCTTCAAGTCTCTACGATAAATGCGTTGCTTAGAAAAACAGAAAGTAGACGTGTGCTAACCAAAAGAGTGTAGCTCCAGTGGGGTGTTCATCACATCCCCAAGCTTATGGATTTCACCATTCTTGGATGTCTTGAGGCGCAGCTCCTCTATTCCCTGTGAAAAAACTTCACAAAACATGTTTATCCCATTCTTTTTCTGTGGGGTGAGATTAGCAAGGACAAACAAATCAGATGCTTGCTGTGCAAAATTCCAAATCAAATGCTCCAGTACATAGAAAATAAGGTTCATTATGTTGTATGTTTACTCTTTTGCTTGAAAGAATCATGGAAATTCGATTCCCAAGCCCAAAGAGTGCATGAAACAAAAGAAGGCAGAATCTGTCGAGAAAAGCAGCAGCATAAAAACGAACGTTTGTCCCTAAGCTAGGCTCCTCAAAAAATTAAGCCAATTTTTGTGCTTACAGAGGACAAAAATTTGCAGAACATACTAAAACATTAGCTCAATCCGACATACCAATAAAAAACGTAAAATCATACGGTGAGAAGACTCGTGCTGAAACAGAAATTTCATGCACTAGGATAGCAACTTATAAGTCCAAATAGGTTTGACTTGACTCTTTATTGAAAACTCCAGAATTAAAACAAAACAAAACTAATCTCTTGATACAGTAAGAGGACACTAGGAAAATCCAAAAAAAAAACAACCGGGTTGCCTCCCGTAAAGCGCTTTCTTTATAGAAATATAGCTAGGCTTTACTTACTTAACATCATGATGGTTGGAGTGAGGTGGCTCGGCATCCCCAAGCTTGGATTATTTTACTTATTTGATACATGTAGGGTGAGCCCAGGGGTACATCCCCAAGCTTGATTGGTTGTCCCTCTTGATCTTTGTTCATCTCACTCAACTCTTCCTCCTGAAAAATTCTTCTTACACAAATCTCAACATAAAACTTGATTAGAGGGGTTAGTGCCTCCATAAATAAAATCCACATAGGTACAGCAAAGACACATCATGAGTTGATTCTAAATATTAACTACTGTTACTACAGTTGTGCATTGCTCCTTGATCAAAAGAACCACACAAAACACAAGTAATGAGAGCAATGCAAAATAAAGACATAATCTGCCAAAAACTGAACAACCCGTAAAGAGTGAATTTTTAGAAGCACTTAAGTTGCTCAAATTAGAAAACTTAAAACTAATAAAATATGTAGTGATAACTAAATATTTCTGTCGTAAATTACAAGGTCAAAATTCCACTTCTGTGATTTTATACATTTTTTGCAGTGAAGTTCAGGAATCTGTTTTCTTGACAGCTAATTACTATTGTTTAATCCTATCTCTCATATAAGATTATTCTTGCCATTTAAGATGAGAAATAATACAGAAATGTGATGTTACAATAGTGAACTAGTATTTTTATTGTTTTTAGCTTTGGAAAAAGTTTTAATGATAGAGACTTTGCAATGGTTTCATTGGCATGAACAACACATATTCAAGGTCGACCCCAACTTCTCCATTACTCATCCTTCTCATTTACTTTCCCAAATTTTTTATAAAATGAAAATCTTAAACTAAATGATACATAACAGTAGGTAAAGGCATTTTACATGTTGTAAAGATATAAATGTGTGCTAAAACCGAATAGGAAATTAAAGCATAAGGAACACACCAAAAAATATTAAACAATTTATTTTTAAGTCTAACCCATTTCCTATGCATTGGCATTTTGTAATGAAACAAATAAAAGAAGCACATAATAGCAAGCATAGAAAGGTAGATCAAGTGAAACTTCAATACTTTCAGCATAAAGAGGGGAAACTTAATATTGTTGAAATATGTGTAACCATGTTTCCCTCTCTCATAATAATTTTCAGTAGCATCATGAATAGATTCAACAATATGAATATCACATAAAACGTTCTTATCATGAGCCACATGCATAAAAGAATCACTACTCTCCACATAAGTAAAATCCTCATTAGTGATAGTGGGAGTTAAACAGTCATAATTTTCATTGCAATCATCATATATAGGAGGCATAGTATCATCAAAGTGAATTTTCTCCTCCAAGCTTGGGGAACTAGAAATATCATGCTCATCAAAACTTTCCCAAGCTTAAAACTTTCCATAGAATCAGCAAGTATATCATTTTTATCCTCAATAGTAGGGGGACTAAAAATATCATATTCATCAAGACAAACTTCCCCAAGCTCAAGGTTTTCCTTAGCAATAAAGGTGTTCAAAGAATTAGTACTACCACAAATATGATTGTTGTGCAAATAATTTTTCAATTTCTCCTCAAATACTTCATGTCCTAATTCAAGGTAGATATTATACAGTTCTAAAATTGTTTGGTTGTTTTCCATTTTATAATTTTTTTTGTGTGTTTTAGGTTTATATGTTAGTATGCAATGCAAACAAGAATAAAAGCTTAGCACAACGCTCCCCGGCAACGGCGCCACAAAAGTGCTTGATGACTCCCAAGTGCAGGAGATCAATTGTAGTATCTTTCGATAAGTATTTGAGTGTCGAACCCACGAGGAGCTGAAGGTAAGCTATCTATTCTCTAAAGCCCTATAACCCTCTTATATGGCTGTTTATGCAAAGCAATAAGTTTGACTAAAAGGAACTAACTAATTAAAAGCAATTGACGTGGAGTGTGGTTTGTCTAGTAACTAGTGAAGCAAGTTTAAAATGCAAGTAATCCTAAAGCAAGTTTCACAAGTAGCAAGCAGCAAATATCTCAAGTATCTCAAGGGAGCAAGTGTTCTAGCAATAGGTGTTTCGTTTGTGTGGTTGTCACAATTAGTGAAGCACATGTTTTAGTCTTAGTTGTTTCTTCTAGGAAGGAGCCATGAATAGGTATAGTCAAGTAAATGATCTACAACCCCTTATGATGGATCATGTGGCCAAGTAAATGACTGCCCAAGATTTATTAAGACATAAAGTCCCACCATAGCCTTACGTTCTAAGGCCCCCTATATATATCCCCCAATAACTTAACTTTGTGGCTCGGTCTCAGGTTACTGTCACTCCCAAGTCACCACCACTCCATTATGCTACCGGTGATCACCCTACATGCATTACCCAACATATGTGTGCACTCATATATTGTACAAAAAGACGATCATAGAAGAAAACAAACTTGTATGCAACCAATCAACGAACTATTTCACCATTGCCAAGAACAATTCACTACTCAAACATAGACGGGGAGACACAATACATTAAGGGAATATAGTATTGCATCATACATTGTGTTTGCCAAGATATTACAGTGGAGAGATGGAGCTGATCTTGCTGTAGATGTTGATGATGAACACGCCAGAGGGGGGTGGAGCCCTCCGGGGGTGATCCCGGCGGCGTTCCCCCCCTCCGATCTTCTCCGGCGGCAGCCTTCTGTCTCTCTGTTTCGTGGTTTCGTCTCTCGGTGCCGCCTCCTCCTCGAAAAGGCCGGGGGACCCTTTATATAGTCGTTTTTAGCTCACGAGACACTCGGGAGAAGAAAGATCTACGGCATCGGAGCCACGGGGGCAAAAAGGGGGCCTCTCACACGGCCAAGGAATCTGGCCGCGTGGAGGGTCCTCTTTGCCACCTGGTTGGCCTTTTGGCCCTCTACTTTGGCCCATGGTCTTCGTCTCAAAAATTCTGAACCGTGCTCTTTGGCCTTGCCCTTTTTGGAGTTCCGAAGCTCCCGGAAAGTCTGAAATACTAAAAAGTACGTTTTCTGGAAAAACGGGGTTAGAACCAAAAGAAGGGGGATTGTTTAGAAAATCCCCCAAATCATTATAAAACATCAATATAAGTTGCTAATATGTAGGAAAAACAAGTAATAACATGCAAAGTTCATGTATGCGTTTTACATGCATTAGTAAGCATGCAATCTCCTCCCATCTTGTGATCGTACTCCTTGTTCATGTATACATGAATCTGCACCCACCAATATTCAAGATCATCTTCCTCATCAATGTAGGGAAAACCCCAGTAGACTGTTGGTCCTTCAAATCCCATGATTAACATGAGATCCTTCAGTGCTCTTGGGAACTCAGTATCACATTCCAGGGTCATGGTCATCATTGGTCCTTTCTTGAGTGATTCAATGATGCTGGCCATCTACAGATAAGAGTAGACATTAGAAATGTATCATGGGAAGGATTACGAGGAGAAATTAAGATATAAAAGTTTTCTTTGTGGAGTAGTTAATAGATACTATATTCCTACGGCTTTTCCTAGTCTAATCCAAACTTAGGGTCTCGAATCCTACAGGCAACACAATGCTCTGATACCATTTTGTAGCGTTCCCACATTTAAATAATGCAAGAACATATGTGTTATTGTGCTAGTCCCTGGATCAATTGCTAGGACCACAGTACAAGATGAAATATCATGCAAATGCATCAAATTCTATTACATGGCATGATCCAGTCTTTACAAAATAATGTTACAACTTGCATAGTCTTAGAAGACTAGCATAAAACAGAGAAATACAGCGAAAAACAAAGTACAACATTGAGCCCATCTTCTTCATGTGCCACAGGCAAAACATGTTGGCGATAGTCTCGAGATCCTAAACAAAATCCTCGCTCGTCTTCAGATTCATCTGCAGGATGGAGTATGCAGCCACAAAGGAGTCAATACAATTTAATGTATTGGAAAGTAACACTATGGTGGATATAAATGGAAAGACTAATACTACATGCTTATTTAGCTGAGTGGAGTTTTGGCTAAGTTTGCATAAAGCCAGTTTTCTCCTATCACTTTTGTAAAACAAACTTTTATTTCAAAAGGGTGGCATCATTGGACTGAAGTGAAAGTACCACTACTATTGTTCAATTGGTCAAAAATTTACTTATTGAAATTGGTGATGTGATTCTTCCGTCCATCCTCGTCCAGCTGCTCATAGTTGTCCATAATCGGGGACACGGCTAATATCTTAGTTTGTTGACTCTGCAGAGTTTCTGCACTTTCACCTTCAGACTAAAATCAGCCCAAACATCCTATACACCCTGAGTTCATTATGGAAAGGAGAAGATTGAGACGAGATCATTTAGAAGCAAGAATTCAACATAATGGCAAGACCGGTTCCACCTATAATTATGCTACATCTGCTTGTCAAGCCCAGGCTGAACCCTCGCAACTTAGTTAATCAAGAAAGAGCCGATATGACTAAAGGCTGCACTAGAAGCAATCTAAACTTGGGGAACATCATAATCACTTTGTTCCTGGGTGGCATTCCTTCAAGTGAACTCCCCTCGGGGAGACACTCAACTATCAACAGCCCCGCACTACCAATCCACCCAGGTGGTTCATTGAAGTTGTTACTTAGAATTTTTCGACAACATCAAGTAAAACAATTTTTGTACCAAGGCTTCAAAATAACAAGGTATAATGATGGATACACACTACTAGGATATAACATAGCATAATATAACTTAGTAAATAAATCCTATCACGCATACTACTCAAAATCAACTAATGCATATAGAAAATAATGGGTAGTTGAATGATGTGTTACTTGCCTTGTTGAGGTTGGTGAAGATATCACAGTCTCTTCACAAAAGATCTTTGCTCTCCGTACAAACTATTCACTGAAAACAAAATAACAAATAAACAAGCATACTAGCAAGCAAACAAACAAGTGAAAATAACATACAAAGCAATAACATAGCCAAAAGAGTTTAACTTAGTTGGCTAGGACAAGGTCAAGATTTGAGTTTGAAAGATTTATTCTTTCTTGGTTCCATACTTGTTAAGGAATTTCCAAGGGTTTACTTGAGATGGATTAGGTTGAGTTTGTAGTGATCAAACTTTATTGGAAACATATTTATCTAAGAAGTTCCAAGAGTTCACCAAGGTGATCTCATTATTTCAACTAAAGCATCACATCATAAAGTGTAACACTTAGTTGTTTTCATCAAAACATTTGAGTGGTCTAGTTTAGTCTTTCCATTTTGGGTTAAGGTAGGTCTAGGTTCAACTAACTTCATATCAATGGAGATAACAAGATAAAGTGTTGGGCTTTTCTATTGGGGTCAAGGGTTGGACAAAAACAACTTGTTATTCTTCAACTTGTGTGGATGGATCCAAGTCTTCACATGCTTGTTTTCTTGAAGTTCATCTTCATGCTTCTATTGTATTTTCCTCCTTGTTGTGAAGCTTCTCTTGAACTTGATAAATCTTCATTATCTTCACTTCACTACTTGGTTTAGGTATGGGATGGGCACAAATACCACGAAGTCCATTTGGAAAGAATAAGAAGAAAGATAGAAAGAGAGAGGGAGATGTTTTCTTCTGAATTTCTTCACACTTGTACTTCTTTGAGTTCCTTCTTATTGTCACCAAGTTTCTGAATTCTTCACACTTGTACACTCTCTGAAATCCAATTCCCTTACTTCAAATTATTTAATTGTCTTCTTTGTAGCTCTTCTTATTGTCACCAAGTTGAAGGTGGAGTTCCTTCTTGTGGTTGAGTCTTGACTTCCATTTTGTAATCTTGATAGATTCTTGAAGCAAGAATGGGGGAGTGGAGAAGTAGATAGAAAACTAAGGTTCACTACTTGGTACTATATGTGATTGACACATTCTAAGGACTTGGCTTGGCTCCAAATAGTCATAACATTAAAGAATAAATGATGGAAATAATTTCCAAGACATGGTGAAAATGGATTCAACACTATGTTGGGTTTTTAGTCAAAAACACATGGCTGTGGTCCAAGGGTGTCCAAAATGGTTGGGCAAGGTTGTTTCTGGTTCAAGGTTATCAAATGGAGCAATTTTGCAAAAGCAACTATATTGAAATTATTTATAGAATTAAATCTATGTCAATAATACTCAAATATAGCACTTATTTCTAAATTCAAAATAATATATTTTATTTGCAATTTTTGGATTTGTGGAATTTGAATTATTCTAAAATTCATCAAACAAGCATATTTGAAATTTAATAAACTTAAGTTTGTAAAATTTGAAATTGAACAGTGCTAAAAGATTTTACAGATCCAGAGGATTTCAAAAAGTCCAAGTTTGCTAAATTTTGAGTTGTGGTTGAAATTTTATGTTGATTTGAAGTTGTAGGGGCTTTTCTGCAAAACTGTCACTTAAATCCAACGGGGGGGATTTTGAATTAAAGACTGGCCACGTGGCTGGATCTGATTGGTCGAAGATGCTGACTGGGCTACTGCGTGGCAACTGACTCGACTAGTGTGACGTGGATAAGTCAATAGATCTGGGCCCTCCGATCCAGATCTGAGGGTGGCATACCCCTTCGGTGGGGATCTAATCCTAGCCGTTGCCTAGATCTAAAGGCAGAGAACGGGGAAGAGAGCTCACCGGTGGGTTTCTTGCCGGAGATGGCGGCGCGGTGCTACTCCGGCGAACCTCGACGCAGAAATTTGACGCCAGCGACTCTACGGTGCTCGCCTAGGCTCGGGGAGTGCACAGGAAGACTCAACGCGGCACGGTGGGAACGATGGGGACCACGGGAAGGCTCCACGGGCTCTTCAACGACGGCGGCTACAAGGTCCCGAGGCGGCCGTGCGGTTTCAGGCTCCGGTGAGCTCGCCCTCGTCGCTAAACCGCACCAAAAATACGAGTAGGGGCATCACAACATGCGCAAGGCCACGAGGAAAAGAATGGAGCCGATCTCTGTCTCCCGCTTGGGCTCACCTGGTCGGAATTGATGGAAGACGGCGGAGGGCGACAGAACTCAGACGAAGAAATCCGTTGGCCTCAGGGCACTATTGAGAGAGGAGAAAGAGGGGAAACAGAGAGGGCCTTGGGGTCGTTTTATAGGGCCACAGAGGGGAGAGATTATCGTCCTTAATAGCTCTTAAACACGCGGCGTAAAATTTGGCCGAAACGACCGGAGTTGCCTTTGGAGGAGGAAGAAAGGGAGGCGTCATTGATGACATCATCACGGGCCCGCTTCGTCACAGAGAGAAAGAAAGGGGGTGGGCTGATGTTGTGGGCTCGTTTTTCCTAGGCCGCTGACGGCTGCGCGCGTGCGAGGGGGAGAGGGAGGGAGAGTGGGCTTAGGCCAGTGGGGCTGACCTGGTTTGCTCTTTTTTTTGTTCTGATTTCTTTTCTCTTTTCTTTTCTGTTTTAAAGATTAATTCATAATTTCTGTTTTATAAATCCAATTAGCCCCAAATAAATTTCTAAAATCTTGTAACATTAATATCTTTCAAACCATAACGTTTTTATAAACTTTTCAACATGTTTTAATTTTTTAATTTTGGAAATTTAAATAATTCCTTAATAGTTACTTAATGTGATTTTTAATTTAAAAATTGATAAAACATAGTTATTGGTCAATTAAAATTTCAGTGGCATTTTAAATGTTGAGAACATAATTTGGAAGTCATTTCATCTTGTTTTCGCAATTTTATATTTTGAAATAGGGGTACACCCTAATAGCACTCATGCCATTTTAAAATAGAAAAACTAATAATTATTAAAGTGGCTTAATAAAATTTTAGAATAAAACCACAAGTATTAATATTGTTTTCAAAACCCTCGCTTATGTTATTTTCAAAGCAATGCATTTTATTTTCACACCTTCATGTTTAAAACTTGGAGTAACAACTAAAAGTTATTACTAAAATATTTTATTCTCATCAAATAATTTTGAGGCTTAGAACTTTATTAAGGGTTATAAATCTTTGATTTTTGTTGCAATAAAATATTTTCAAGGTAATATTTGAATTGAACACATTTTATGTAATAAAGTTTGCTACAGATAAAATGTTTTCTTTATCTAATGAAATTCATTTTGAGAGGGTTTTAGGTTTTATGGAATAGAGGTATAATTGGATTTCCAATTCCAATAAACTTGGTGTAGGACCTAATATTTCATTTGTGTTTGAGTTTTATTTGTTTTTGGTGACTTGTATTGATATGAAAACAAAAGTTTCAAATTTTTGTGATTTTGAGTTTTCCAAAAATTAGGGATGTTAGAGACTACCACCCTTAAAAGAAATATCGTCCCGAGATTTGGGAAGGCTAGAAAGAAAGATTTGGGTGACTGGGTTCCAAAACAACTAGGTGGGCTACCACCCTTAAAAGAAACTTGTGTGGGTAGTTTATTTTCATTATATTGAAGCGTAGATTGATTTGGGATTGGCTTGAGTAGAACTTTCCTTCATGGTAGAGTTCTAGACCAACATAGGGATATTGAACTACCTTTGACACTGAGGGGTCACTCTTTGGGTCATCAAAAGACCAAGTTATGAGGATTTCACAACATCACCTCATTATAATGGGAACTCATTTCTCAGACATTCATTGTGGTTTATTACACTGGAAGAAATTCTAAGGAAAATAATTTTATTTTCAACATAAAACTTTGCGTAAGATTCCTTCTTGTAGAGATACTTCTTCATGCGTTGTTATGCCTTCCTGCAGAAGGTCGTGTTTCTTCTTTCTTCTTTTTAGGTCATTTGTTGGCATAGTGTCCTTTGTTCTTGCATCTGAAGCACATCACTTGGCTTATGTATTTATAGACTAGACATGGTTGGGGTTCTTCTGAAGTTTCTTCATCTTTGATGGTATTAAATTGGCCATCATATCTTCATATTGTTGTCCAGAATACTCTACTTTGTTGGCAGATAGTCTGGGTTGCTTGTTTGGAACATTTCTAGATAAGTGTCCATCTTCTTCACAAGAATAACAAATCTTGGTGGTGTGTTTGGATGAATATGGATGTGGTGTGGTTTTGGTTTCAGTATCCATCTTGACATGGTCCATCTGAATAGCATCCAGCTTGCGTTTTCCCTTCACTTGTGGTGTTCCTAAGTTCTCTTGGGTTGCACTAAGCATTCCCACCTTGGCTTGTTGTCCAACTTGTTGTACCCTGGGGTAAACTGGACATTGTGTTGGAACATGTGTTGTTCCTTCACACAGAAAACAAGTAACTTGAATGAAGTATCCTTCAGTTGGGTTGTTTGCATCACCATGGGGCCACCCATCAGCATATTCCTTGGAATAGTGTCCTATCTCTCCACAAGGTTTGCAGGCTTTGAGTGTTGAAAGCATTTCTTCTTCTGTCTCTTGGTTATCTCTAGCTATCAAAGGCTGATTGTTTTCACTATTGGCCATGCTTTGGGACATCATGTGCGCTATCTGAGATTGGGTATCTAACACTTTCTCCATTACTGGTGCTAACTCCATATTGGGGTTGCTGGCTTGATTATGGGTCATCAGTTGTATCAGCTGAGTCTGAGCTTCTAGTAGCATCTGCATTGCCATTTTGGGATCATCAGTTGTATCAGCTGAGTCTGAGCTGAGTCTGAGCTCCAAGGGTGTCCAAAATGGTTGGGCAAGGTTGTTTCTGGTTCAAGGTTATCAAATGGAACAATTTTGCAAAAGGAACTATATTGAAATTATTTATACAAATTAATCTATGCCAAAAATACTCAAATAGACAACTTAATTCTAAATTCAATTTTAATTTGTTCAATTATTATTTTGGGACAGAGGATATGAAAGTACACATCCTAAGGTTTCCAAATATATTTTATTTACAATTTTTGGATTTGTAGAATTTGAATTATGCCAAATTTCATCAAACAAGCATATTTGAATTTGAACAAATTTAAGTTTGTCAAATTTGAATTTGGCCAGTGCCAAAAGTTTCTACATGTTCTGGTGATTTCAAAAAGTCCAAGATTGCTAAATTTGGCTTCATGGATCAAAAGATATGATAGATCTAATGTGCAGGGACTAATCTGTAAAACTGCCAAAAATTCTACCGGGAGATAAATTTGAATTAAAGGTTGGCCACATGGCAGTCTCTGATTGGTTGGTTCTGCTGACAGAGCGCTGACTGGGCACGCTGACGTGGATAAGTGATTTGATCAGGGCCGTTGGATCCAGATCTGAGGGCGACGTACCCCTTCGCTTAAGTGATCTAATTTGGGCCTTAGGATCTAGATCTACGGCCACGATTATGTCAGGGGGTCGGGTTAGGGTTTCCTCACCGGAATCTCACCGGCGATGGCGTTGCGGTGGTCGGAGCGGCAGCAGCTCGAAGGAGACGGCGCTACGGAGCGGGCTCGCGCTTCCCGGTACAGCACCTGCGCGCGGACGGAGTCGAGCGGCCTCCGGCGAGATGCAACCCCACGGCGCCGTTGATTCCCTACACGGAAAAATCGTCCAAATGGCTCAAATGATGCGCACGGTCACGGGGAACCTGGATAACCACAGAGGGGCGGTGGAAGGGTGCTACCTTGGCCGGAATCTACGTAGAACGGCGGCGGGCAGAGAGTTCTCCGGCGAGCAATTAACGGTGATTTTGGAAACGAATTGGAGAGGAGGCAGAGGGGAAAAGGAGAGGAGGGACAGGGGATTTAAGGGGAAGAAACGGGAGGACTTAATATGGCTTTAATCGCGAGAAATCAAGGCGCAAAAATTCCACCCGAAACATTCGGGGCAGTTTCCAAACGAGGAAGAAGATGATGACTTCATTGATGACGTCATCAATGATTTTTCTTTTAATTTCTGTTTATTTAAATCTTTAATAACTTCTGTTTTAAGTATCCAAATGTCATGAAACAAAATTCTAAATTTTTGAAATTTCAAATACTTTTTAACAGTACCATTTTTGAAAACAAAACAACATATTTTATTTTTGAATTTTGGAAATTTGAATAATTCCTTAATAGTCACTTAATGTGATTTTTAATTCAAAAATTTATAAAACATGTTTATGGATCAACCAAAATTTTAATGACATTCTAAATGTTGAAAACAAAGTTTTGAAAGTCATTTCATCTTGTTTTCACAATTTTATATTTGGAAAAATAAATAAAACACTAATAATACTTTAAGGTCATTTTAAAATTTAGAAAATAATAAATTTATGTTGTTTTCTAAATAAAATTTCAGAGACATTTTACATGTCATATATTATCCTTGGGAAGCCATTTTTAAACCATTTTCACATTCTATAATTTTAGTATGTGAAGGATTCACTAATAGTAACTTAATGGTATTTAGTTGGTTCATATCAATTAATTTATATTGTTGATTAACAAAATTTAGAATAAAACCACAAGTCATAATATTGTTTTCAAAACCCTCTTTTATGTTATTTTCAAAACAATGCATTTTATTTTCACACCTTCATGTTTAAAACTTGGAATAACAACTAAAAGTTATTATTAACAATTTCATTCTCATCAAATACTTTTGAGGCTTAGAACTTCTTTAAGGGTTATGATTCTTTGATTTTTATTGCCATAGAATATCTTCAATTTAATATTGGAGTTGTAAATATTTTGGGTAAAGGTTTGTTGATAAAAACATATTCCCTTTATATAAAGAAACTTATTTTTGAATAAAGTTTTAGGGTTTAAGGAACAAAGGCATAATTGGATTTCTAAATCCAATAAACTTGGTATAGGACCACATCTTTCATTTTTGTTTGAGTTTTATTTGTTTTTGGTGACTTGTATTGTCATGAAAATAAAAAGTTTCAAATTTTTGTGATTTTTGAGTTTTCCAAAAATCAGGGATGTTACAGACTACCACCCTTAAAAGAAATCTCGTCCCGAGATTTGGGAAGGTTAGAAAGAAAGATTTGGGTAATTGGATTCCAAAATAACTGGGTGGGCTACCACCCTTAAAAGAAACTTTTGTGGGTAGTCTAAAATTCATTAGATTGGAGTGTAGATTGATTTGAGAATTGCTTGAGTAGAACTTTCCTTCGTGGTAGAGCTATAGACCAACATAGATCTGTTGAACTACCTTTGACACTGAGGGGTCACTCTTTGGGTCAATCAAAAGCCTTTGGTTCACTCTCAACTTGGTCTTTTGATATCCTTGACAATCTTCCATCTTGTTGTTGTCATACTTGAAGGCAAACGTCATGCTATTTCTAAACAAACTCTCATGTAACACAGACTGGGTAGTTGTGTTTCTTCATTATTTCTTCTCTTGGTGTAGTTGGCTCTCAAATCTTCATAACTCATGCAACTTGGGGTTCACTTGTCTTTCTTCACTTGTTGAATTGCTTGATACTCCTTATTAGGCAGTTGGCATTGATCATGGATGTGATTGTTCCTTCACACAGAAGAAAGCAATTTTGATACTAGCATTACTCAAATGGGATGGCTTGTGTATCAATATGGTTAAGGTTGTATGATTCCAAATGGTTCTCACTATGGTTGGTGAATGAGTATGGTGTTGGGTTTGATCTGGTAGGAATGAGTAGAGATTTAGAAAGAGACTAAAGAAAGTTCCTACCTCACACAGCAGAACAAGGAAACTTATCTTACAAACAACACATAACAAACACTTATCAACACAGTCATCACACCAAACCACATGGTTTTTTTGAAAACACTAATATTGTCATACCACACTCATTAGTATGATCAATATACTAACACGTTAACGTTGTTCTAACAAGGTAACTAGATTGGTGGTCTCATATATATCTTCTTGAGTTTCTTCAAATTCTTCTCTCACTGTCTTGAGGTGTTCTTGATTGTTGTGAAGTATTGGTGTATCTCCAAGTTTTCTTCAATTGTCTTGAGTGTAGGTCTTCAGGTGGTGAAAATACTTCTTGCACTTCTTGGTATGGTCATCAACATTCCTGTCTTGATGGTATTGAAGAGGTAGGTCATCTAGAAAATTTTGAAGGTGAATAATAGATGAGATGATATGAGAATAATTTAGATGGTTGTTTTGTTTCTAGAAATTTTTGAACATAGGAAATTTTCTATCCTAGGGTCTTCTCCAAACTTAGGGTCTCGAATTCTACAGGCAACACAATGCTCTGATACCATTTTGTAGCATCCCAACTTTTAATAAAGATGGAATACATGTGTTTATTGTGCTAGTCCCTGGATCAATTGCTAGCACCACAGTACAAAATTAAATATCATGCAAATGCATCAAATTCTATTACATCGCATGATCCAGTCTTTACAAAATAGTATTACAACTTGCATAGTCTTAGAAGACTAGCAGAAAACAAAGACATACAGCGGAAAACATAGTACAACATTGAGCCCATCTTCTTCATGTGCCACAGGCAAAACATGTTGGCGATAGTCTCGAGATCCTAAACGAAATCCTCACTCGTCTTCAGAAATATCTGCAATATGGAATATGCAGCCACAAGGGGGTCAATACAATTTAATGTATTGGCAAGTAACACTATGGTGGATATAAATGGCAAGACTAATACTACATGCTTATTTGGCTGAGTGGAGTTTTGGCTAAGTTTTGCATAAAGCCAGTTTTCTCCTATCACTTTTGTAAATCAAACTTTTCTTTTCAAAGGGTGGCAACATTGGATTAAGATCCAAGCACCACAATACTGTTCACTTGGTCAAAATTTTACTTATTGAAATTGATGATGAGATTCTTCCGTCAATCCTTGTCCAGCTGCTCATAGTTGTCCATAACCGGGGACACGGCTAAGATCTTAGTTTGTTGACTCTGCAGAGGTTGTGCACTTTCACCCTTTGTCTTCAATTAGCCCAAACATCCTATACACCCGGAGTGCATCATGGAAAGGAGAGAATTGAGACGAGATCTTTCAGAAGAAGAAGTCCAAACCCACCGGCAAGACCCGTTCCACCTATAATTTTGCTACATCTGCTTGTCAAGCCTGGGCTGAACCCTCACAACTTAATTGATCAAGACAGAGCCCATATTGTCAAAAGGCTGCACGGGAAGCTACTAGATTTAGAGGGACATAGTAATCTCTTTGTTCCTGGGTGGCCATCCTCAAGTGACAACCTCAAGTGGAATAACCCTTAGATAAGGGCCCTGAGGAAACACTCAACATAACCCAGTCTTGCCACTTCCACCCAGGTGGTTCATTCATTAGTTATACTTAGGATTTTTCCTCAACATCTAGTAAAACAATTTGTAACATTGCATAGCACCTAGTAAATTCTAAGGCTATCAAAATAACCAGGTAAAAGGGATGGCTACACACTACTAGGATAATAGCATAGCATAGTATAACTTAATAAAATTTTCTATCATGCATACTACTAAAAATCAACTAATGCATATAGAAAATAATGGGTAGTTGATGGTGTGTTACTTGCCTTGATGAAGTTGGTGAAGATATCACACTCTCTTCACAAAAGATCGTTGCTCTCCGTATAATATATTCATTGAAAACACAATAACAAAATAAACAAACATTCTACCAAACAACATACAAGTGTAGAAAACATACAGAGAAACTAACATATCAAAAAGGGGTTTAACCAAGTTGACTATGACAAGGTCAAGATTTGAGTTCATTACTTTTTAAGGAATTTCCAAGGGTTTACTTGGTATGGACAAGGTTGATTTTGATGTGATCTAACTTTATTGTAACCCTACTTGTCGAGGAAGTTCCAAGAGTTCACTAAGAATAAACATATTACTTCTTCAACTAAAGTAATACATGCAAACACTTGGTCATATTCACCTTCAAAAATATTTGAGTGACTATGTTAGTATTTTCCATTGTGGCTAAGGTAGGTCTACTAACTTCATCATCAAAGGGAAAATATTACTAAGTCTTGGGTTTTCCATTTGGGTCAATGGTTGGACAAAAATAACTTGTTATTCTTCAAGTTGTATGGATTGCTTCTAGGCCTCATGTGATTGCCTTCTTGAAGATCATCATCATGCCATCTAAGTTGTTTCCTTCCTGGTGTGGTGCTTCTCTTGGTCTTGATAGTCTTCATGGTTTTCACTTCACTAATTGGTTTGGGTATGGGATGGGCACAAATACTACTAAGTCAATTTGGAAAGAAAAATAAGAAGAAAGATAGAAAGAGAGAGGGAGATGTTTTCTTCTGGATTTCTTCACACTTGTACTTCCTTGAGTTTCCTCTAGTGGTGGAGTCTTTTCTTCAAAATTTCTTCATTGATCCTCCTTGTATTCTCTTCATGTTGCCACCAAGTTGAAAGTGAAGATCCTTCTATTGCTTGAGTCTTGTTTTTCATTTGCTAACTTGATGGATTCTTGAAGCAAGAATAGGGGGATGGAGGGGTAGATAGAAACCTATAGTACTTGTGTTTGAGGTTCACTACTTGGTCTCTTAGATGGTTTACATACAAGGGACTTGGTCTTGGATTCAAAATGACCACAACAAACAATGGTAGAAAGAAATAGAAACAAAATTTAAGACATAATAACTAGATGGACTACTATGATGGATTTTTGGCTAAAATACATGGTCATGGTCCAAGGGTGTCCAAAATGGTTGGGCAAGGTTGTTTCTGGTTCAAGGTTATCAAATGGAACAATTTTGCAAAAGGAACTATATTGAAATTATTTATACAAATTAATCTATGCCAAAAATACTCAAATAGACAACTTAATTCTAAATTCAATTTTAATTTGTTCAATTATTATTTTGGGACAGAGGATATGAAAGTACACATCCTAAGGTTTCCAAATATATTTTATTTACAATTTTTGGATTTGTAGAATTTGAATTATGCCAAATTTCATCAAACAAGCATATTTGAATTTGAACAAATTTAAGTTTGTCAAATTTGAATTTGGCCAGTGCCAAAACTTTCTACATGTTCTGGTGATTTCAAAAAGTCCAAGATTGCTAAATTTGGCTTCATGGATCAAAAGATATGATAGATCTAATGTGCAGGGACTAATCTGTAAAACTGCCAAAAATTCTACCGGGAGATAAATTTGAATTAAAGGCTGGCCACATGGCAGTCTCTGATTGGTTGGTTCTGCTGACAGAGCGCTGACTGGGCACGCTGACGTGGATAAGTGATTTGATCAGGGCCGTTGGATCCAGATCTGAGGGCGACGTACCCCTTCGCTTAAGTGATCTAATTTGGGCCTTAGGATCTAGATCTACGGCCACGATTAGATCAGGGGGTCGGGTTAGGGTTTCCTCACCGGAATCTCACCGGCGATGGCGTTGCGGTGGTTGGAGCGGCAGCAGCTCGAAGGAGACGGCGCTACGGAGCGTTCCAAGGCACGGAGATGACACCACGGAAATCAGCGCGTCACGGAGAACTCGAGGGTGGCCACGGCGCGGGCTCGCGCTTCCCGGTACAGCACCTGCGCGCGGACGGAGTCGAGCGGCCTCCGGCGAGATGCAACCCCACGGCGCCGTTGATTCCCTACACGGAAAAATCGTCCAAATGGCTCAAATGATGCGCACGGTCACGGGGAACCTGGATAACCACAGAGGGGCGGTGGAAGGGTGCTACCTTGGCCGGAATCTACGTAGAACGGCGGCGGGCAGAGTGTTCTCCGGCGAGCAATTAACGGTAATTTCGGAAACGAATTGGAGAGGAGGCAGAGGGGAAAAGGAGAGGAGGGACAGGGGATTTAAGGGGAAGAAACGGGAGGACTTAATATGGCTTTAATCGCGAGAAATCAAGGCGCAAAAATTCCACCTGAAACATTCGGGGCAGTTTCCAAACGAGGAAGAAGATGATGACTTCATTGATGACGTCATCAATGATTTTTCTTTTAATTTCTGTTTATTTAAATCTTTAATAACTTCTGTTTTAAGTATCCAAATGTCATGAAACAAAATTCTAAATTTTTGAAATTTTAAATACTTTTTAACAGTACCATTTTTGAAAACAAAACAACAAATTTTATTTTTGAATTTTGGAAATTTGAATAATTCCTTAATAGTCACTTAATGTGATTTTTAATTCAAAAATTTATAAAACATGTTTATGGATCAACCAAAATTTTAATGACATTCTAAATGTTGAAAACAAAGTTTTGAAAGTCATTTCATCTTGTTTTCACAATTTTATATTTGGAAAAATAAATAAAACACTAATAATACTTTAAGGTCATTTTAAAATTTAGAAAATAATAAATTGATGTTGTTTTCTAAATAAAATTTCAGAGACATTTTACATGTCATATATTATCCTTGGGAAGCCATTTTTAAACCATTTTCACATTCTATAATTTTAGTATGTGAAGGATTCACTAATAGTAACTTAATGGTATTTAGTTGGTTCATATCAATTAATTTATATTGTTGATTAATAAAATTTAGAATAAAACCACAAGTCATAATATTGTTTTCAAAACCCTCTTTTATGTTATTTTCAAAACAATGCATTTTATTTTCACACCTTCATGTTTAAAACTTGGAATAACAACTAAAAGTTATTATTAACAATTTCATTCTCATCAAATACTTTTGAGGCTTAGAACTTCTTTAAGGGTTATGATTCTTTGATTTTTATTGCCATAGAATATCTTCAATTTAATATTGGAGTTGTAAATATTTTGGGTAAAGGTTTGTTGATAAAAACATATTCCCTTTATATAAAGAAACTTATTTTTGAATAAAGTTTTAGGGTTTAAGGAACAAAGGCATAATTGGATTTCTAAATCCAATAAACTTGGTATAGGACCACATCTTTCATTTTTGTTTGAGTTTTATTTGTTTTTGGTGACTTGTATTGTCATGAAAATAAAAAGTTTCAAATTTTTGTGATTTTTGAGTTTTCCAAAAATCAGGGATGTTACAAACAGTGAGCCCATCTTCTTCACCTGCCACAGGCAAATCATGTTGGCGATAGTCTCGAGATCGTAAACGAAATCCTCGCTCGTCTTCAGATTCATCTGCAGGATGGAATATGCAGCCACAAAGGAGTCAATACAATTTAATGTATTGGCAAGTAACACTGTGGTGGATATAAATGGCAAGACTAATACTACATGCTTATTTGGCTGAGTGGAGTTTTGGCTAAGTTTGCATAAAGCCAGTTTTCTCCTATCACTTTTGTAAAACAAACTTTTGATTCAAAAGGGTGGCATCATTGGACTGAAGTCCAAGCACCACTACTACTGATCAATTGTTCAAAATTTTACTTATTGAAATTGGTGATGTGATTCTTCCGTCCATCCTCGTCCAGCTGCTCATAGTTGTCCATAATCGGGGACACGGCTAAGATCTTAGTTTGTTGACTCTTCTTAGTTTGTGCACTTTCACCTTCAGACTCAAATCAGCCCAAACATCCTATACACCCTGAGTGCATTAAGGAAAGGAGAAGATTGAGACGAGACCTTTCAGAACCAAGATTTCAACCTAATGGCAAGACCCGTTGCACCTATAATTATGCTACATCTACTTGTCAAGCCCAGGATGAACCCTCGCAACTTTGTTAATCAAGACAGAGCCCATATGACTAAAGGCTGCACTCGAAGCAATCTAAACTTGGGGAACATCATAATCACTTTGTTCCTGGGTGTCATTCCTTCAAGTGAACTCCCCTCGGGGAGACACTCAACTATCAACAGCCCCGCACTACCAATCCACCCAAGTGGTTCATTAAAGTTGTTACTTAGAATTTTTCCACAACATCAAGTAAAACAACTTTTGTAGCAAGGCTAAGCATCAACTATGTACCAAGGCTTCAAAATAACAAGGTATAAGGATGGATACACACTACTAGGATATAGCATAGCATAATATAACGTAGTAAAAAATTCCTATCATGCATACTACTCAAAATCAACTAATGCATATAGAAAATAATGGGTAGTTGAATGATGTGTTAATTGCCTTGTTGAGGTTGGTGAAGATATCACACTCTCTTCACAAAAGATCGTTGCTCTCCATACAAACTATTCACTGAAAACACAATAACAAATAAACAAGCATACTAGCAAGCAAACAAACAAGTGAAAAGAACATACAAAGCAATAACATAGCCAAAAGAGTTTAACTTAGTTGGCTAGGACAAGGTAAAGATTTGAGTTTAAAAGATTTATTCTTTCTTGGTTCCATACTTGTTAAGGAATTTCCAAGGGTTTACTTGAGATGGATTAGGTTGAGTTTGTAGTGATCAAACTTTATTGGAAACATATTTATCTAAGAAGTTCCAATAGTTCACCAAGGTGATCTCACTATTTCAACTAAAGCATCACATCATAAAGTGTAACACTTAGTTGTTTACGTCAAAACATTTGAGTGGTCTAGTTTAGTCTTTCCATTTTGGGTTAAGGTAGGTCTAGGTTCAGCTAACTTCATATCAATGGAGATAACAAGATAAAGTATTGGGCTTTTCTATTGGGGTCAAGGGTTGGACAAAACCAACTTGTTATTCTTCAACTTGTGTGGATGGCTCCAAGTCTTCACATGCTTGTTTTCTTGAAGTTCATCTTCATGCTTCTATTGTTGTTTACTCCTTGTTGTGAAGCTTCTCTTGAACTTGATAAATATTCATGATCTTCATTTCACTACTTGGTTTAGGTATGGGATGGGCACAAATACCACTAAGTCAATTTGGAAAGAATAAGAAGAAAGATAGAAAGAGAGGGGGAGATGTTTTCTTCTGAATTTCTTCACACTTGTACTTCTTTGAGTTTCTTCTAGTTGTTGTGAAGTCCAATTCCCTTACTTCAAATTCTTTAATGGTCTTCTTTGTAGCTCTTCATGTTGTCACCAAGTTGAAGGTGGAGTTCCTTCTTGTGGTTGAGTCTTGACTTCCATTTTGTAATCTTGATAGATTCTTGAAGCAAGAATGGGGGAGTGAAGAAGTAGATAGAAAACTAAGGTTCACTACTTGGTACTATATGTGATTAACACATTCTAAGGAATTGGCTTGGCTCCAAATAGTCATAACATTAAAGAATAAATGATGGAAATAATTTCTAAGACATGGTGAAAATGGATTCAACACTATGTTGGGTTTTTGGTCAAAAACACATGGCCACGGTCCAAGGGTGTCCAAAATGGTTGGGCAAGGTTGTTTCTGGTTCAAGGTTATCAAATGGAGCAATTTTGCAAAAGCAACTATATTGAAATACTCAAATATACCACTTAATTCAAAATTCAAAATTAACTTGTTCAAAAATTATTTTGGGACAGAAGGTGTGGAAGTACCCGTCCTATGGTTTCCAAAAATATTTTATTTGCAATTTTTGGATTTGTGGAATTTGAATTATGCTAAAATTCATCAAACAAGCATATTTGAAATTAAACAAATTTAAGTTTGTCAAATTTGAATTTGAACAGTGCTAAAAGATTCTACAGATCCAGGGGATTTCGAAAAGTCCAAGTTTGTTAAAATTTGAATTGTGGTTGAAAAGTTAGGATGATTTGAAGTTGTAGGGGATTTTCTGCAAAACTATCAATTAAATCCAGCGGGGGGAATTTTGAATTCAAGAGTGGCCACGTGGCTGGATCTGATTTGTCGAAGATGCTGACTG